>OY728163.1:1661528694-1662055106 GCA_963277665.1 Viscum album
AACTTTATATATCCTTTATTAATCCTCTAAAACCTATATTATATTTTATGTTCTTAAAATCATTTCTTTAAGAAGATGAATCACTTCAAAACCACCAAAGGTAATATTTTAATAAGTTAAGACCTTGGAATTATAAAATAATTAAAACCAACCCTCTTTTTTAAAAACTAATGAAAAAAGGTGGTAAGGTTTTCAGTTTTTATTACTTTATTATATAGATTCTAAAACCTCGGTTTGAGAAATAATAAAGAACTTCACTCTCTTTTCATATATAAACCCACCCAAGATACCCTTAATCTTCACTCAAAAACCATATATCATGCACTTAATCTTAAATACTATCTCTATATACCTCTCATGTTTCTCCCATGCTCTCAAGAACCACATCCCAAGCTTTTTTAATCACCCTCTCAATGTAAGGGATCCTCTCCTTTTACTTTTTATTCAAACATCTTCATTATCTTATGCCTTTTATATCTAATTACTAATATTAGGATTTGTTCTTCCATATCCCCATTACAAAAAATATCATTTATAAATGATTATATACCCCTTTAACACTTATTAATACCTCCCATGAACATTTATGTACCCCTTTATGCTGCCGAAATTTCACTGTCATTTTCTATGCCAAAATAATTGTGTAGTGAATACTGGTATCAATTTTCTATCAAGGGTGTTCATATTTATGAAATTATACATTTTTATTTGGGATTTACATGTATTTAATCCACACTCTATTATCTTCAGTTTAAATTTGATTACATATGTTCTTATATATATGATCAATGTGTCACACTTATGCATGTACATGATATGATTATGAGGGTGTTCCCAGATAGCACTCTAACGAATTGGGTAATTTTTTAGTCTCATGAAACACAATGTATGGTGTTTGGGAGGTTATCCTAAGAAAATTATGTTATTTTTTCTTTGTTTTTTACCTTGACTGATGATTATGATTTTATTTTTTACGTTCTTTCCCCATTCACGTGTTTCCTTTATGTTATCATGCTATATCATGCCTCATTTTTCATATTTATGATTCTCACCACTTTTATGTCCCATGTAAAAGCCAATTATATAAAATGTAATATTTTATTAAGGTTATTATTTGTTTGTTCCCTTTCTAGGATTTATATCTCACCCATTTATTATGTATTTCCCCATGTTATCCCATGTAGTTTTATGTATGATGGAATATTATGAGCACATTAAAAAAGTTCTCAATAATGTCAATGTATCCCCTATTTTAAGTTACAATGTAATTTAACTAATTCAAAAAGTTAATAGACTTCTCTATATTCCCGTTTGTATTATGTGTATTCATATATAATAAATTATTAATTAATTTGTAACAAAAATAAGGGTTTTCATAGTTGGTATCAAAGGAAAGTTTAGTTATTTTAAGGATTACGATTAGAAATCTCTAGAAAAAGCCTTAAAGATTAGACTAAACATAATAGAACAACCCTAAATTTTAATAAATTATATAAAATGTGGTTTAAAATAAAAGACATCCCTATCTTGATACTACATGTGGATGTGGATTGGCGTAGTTATACCTAAGGGTAAAATTTGAAAACCACACATTAATCTAGACTCAATCAAAAACGGGTGCATGATAATGGGCCTTACTACACACCTGGTTTGACACTCATTGGTAATATGCTTCGGTAAATTCCTAATCTCTTTGAAAACCATTAGTAAGGGAACCAAAAATTCCCATAAGAGTCTTTGTTAGCAAATATTACATAGATAACATAGATTGAATCCTAAAAATTCATAAATTAACGAATAAATTTCATTTATAAGTTGTCCCTTTAATGTTATTGGTTTATTGGTTATGTGTTGAATAGTTTAGAAATTATCATCCATAATTATATTTTTGGTGAGGTAAATGGTTTGAAATAGAATAAAAAATTGATAGGTATGGTTATAATCCACAGTTCTATGAATTCCTTCATATCACACAAGTTTAGTAGAACTATTCAAACACTACCACAAAGCATGGAAGTAAAGTTATCGGTGAAAATGGAAAATGGGTCAACTATTTCATCCTAAGTATAAAACTCCACCCCTGTCAATTTTGTTGGGATAAAATTACAAGTGAAAATTTTGATACTCCCTTTAGTATAATATGATGAAATTCTGGGTATAGATTGTCTTTCCTTGTATAGAGAAAAAATAATTTTCTATAAGAAGGAAATCACTCTCTAAAATGTGAATTGTCCTCTGATTCTGTACAAATGAAAAGATAACGATGAATCTTCTTTAGCACCAACATCTAAATCATGTTTATTATTACCCTAAAATAAATCATATCTAGCTCAAATGATTGAGTCTAAGGGAAATACCATCCTTGAATACATACCCATTGTGAGGGAATATGCTGATGTGTTTTTTAAAGAATTGTCTTGTCTTCCTCCTAGAAAAGAGGTAGAATTTTCAATTGGTATTATACCTGGGGAATTTCCATTATCCTAGAATCCATAAAAAATGGATGTTGAGGAACTCAAAGAGCTGAATAAGCAACTAGAGGAGAATCTTAATAAAGGTTTCATAAGCCCAAATTCTTCACCTTGGGGTGCAACAGTCCTCTTTTTCCATAATAAGGATGGGTCAATTCACCTTTACATTGATTATTATGAGCACAACAGAATCACGATAAAGAATAATTATCCCCTATCATGGATTTATGATTTGTTCTATCAGCTATGTGGATCCCAAAACTTCTCCAAGGTTGATCTTCGATTGGGGTATTACCAAGTAAGGGTGGATAAGGAAGATATTCCCAAGACTACTTTATGTACAAGGTATGGGAGATACGATTTCATAGTTATTCAATTAATACTAACTAATTCTCTATAAATATTCATGAACTTTATGAATATATTCTTTATATATTACCTTGAAAATTTGTGGTGGTATTTATAGATGAAATTCTAAAATACTCTTAAAACAAGGAGGAGCATGAGGAGAATATAAGCACTGTGATGAAGACCTTACAGAAGGAGAAGATATATTAAATGTATAGAAAATGTAAGTTATGGTTAAAGGAGGTATAATTATTTGGGGATGTTATCAAAATTAATGGTATATATATGTACCATTCAAATATATAGGCAATTGAAGGATTCTCAAGGCCAACATTTGTAATAGAAATCCATAGTTTCCATGGATTAGCTGATTACTATCATTGATTTGTTAGACATTTATCTTGATTATCCAACCCTATAACCAATATAACCTTAAATGGAGTTAATATTGTTTGTAATAATTTATTGGAAGAGAGCTTCAAGGTGTTGAAAAATAAGATTATCATTGCACCTGTATTTTCACTACCCACAAGTGGGGAACTTTTCATGGTATAAAACGATGATTCAAAGAAGGACTTGGGATATGTACTAATGCATAATAAAAAATCAATATCCTATGACTCAAGTAAATTGAAATTTGATCAATACAACTACCCAACACATGATCTATAATTGGTCGTAGTGATCTTTTCTTTGAAAATATGGAATCATTATCTCTTTGGGGAGAGGTGTAAAATATATAGGGATTATAAGAGCCTAAATTATATATTCACATATATAGAGATGAATATGGACCAACGAATATGGTTAGAGCTAAATAAGGACTATGACTACTCAAACCACTATCTTAGGAAAGAAAATAAAGTGGAATATGCTCTAAGAATAAAGTATCTAAAAATTGTATCGTTAATGAGAATTGATAAGGATATGATATTATTAGACTTGAAATGGATAGACATGGGAACAATAGAGGAGGGATCATAATTAATCCTTTCTTAAATTATTGATCAAAAATCCCTTATAGAGAAGATAAAGGATGCTCAAAGAGATGATATGGAAATTCAGAAGAAGATGGAAGCTATAAGAAAAGTGAAATCCCCAGTGTTCAAAATTTATGATGAAGGAGTTGTAATATTTGGGTCACAACAATGTGTACCATAAAATACTAAGTTAAAGAAGGTGTTTTTGGATGATTCACATAGATCGACCTTCTCTATCTATCCAGGGAGAAAAAAGATGTATCAATATCTCCATGACAACTATATTTGGGACTATATAAAGATAAATATCATCTAATATACATCAAGGTGTCTTGTATTCTAGAAACTAAAGGTAGAAAAGAAAAAATCCTAAGGGATAATTCAACCATTACCCATAAATTTATGGAAATGGGAAAACATAACCATGGACTTATTCACTATTCTTATAAAGAAATCAATAGTAAATAATTCTACATGGGTTATGGTGGACTTTATTAAAAAGATTGCTCATTTTATTATAATTTGAGAGGAATTATCACTCAATTAAATTTCAAGGATATACATTAGAGAAGTGGTAATTCTAAATGGAACACCACAATAGATTATATCTAATCGAGATATAAGATTTATCTCCAAGTACTGGAAGAGTCTACAACATTCTATAAATACTAAGTTGAAGTTCATCACAAACTATCACCGTCAAACAAATGGTCAAACTAAGAGGACTATCTAGACACCCTAGGACATGTAAAGATCATTCTCAATTGATTTAAAAGGAATATGGGATCAAAATATTTTTATATTAAAGTTCTCATATAATAATAGTTTCCACTTAAGCATCAAAATTCCCCCCTATGAATCCCTTTATGGGAAGAGGTTCAAAACACCTTCATTCTGGGATGAAGCTGGGGAACACAAACTACAAAGTACAAAAATGGTTGAGTAAATGGTGGAAAAGTTGAAGTCCATTCAATATCATATCAGGGTTGATTAGAGTTGAAAAAGGAGCTATGTAGAAAATTGTTGAGGATACCTGGAGTTTTTTTTTGGAGATAAGGTATTCCTCCTCATATCTTCATGGAAGAAATTCATGAGATTTGGTAATAAGAGAAATCTTAGTCCAAGATAAATAATTTCCTTTGAGATCCAAGATTTTCTTGAAGCAATGGAATATTGAGTAGCACTCTCACCTAACATATCTCAATTAAATGATGTGTTCTATGTATACTTCTTGAAGAAGTAAATACTATACCCATCACATGTTTTTCATCCAGAGGTGGTATTGTTAGAGAATTATCTTTTACATGATGAGCATCCAGTGAAGATCTTAGACCGTAGAGAAAAATTGCTATGATGTAAGACAATACACCTAGTTAAACTGCTATGGGGAAACCAAAATTTTGAAGAAGTGATGTGGGGAATGGAGGAGGTGATGAAATATAATTACCCTTATCTATTTTGTTGTATGAAATGAAAAATTAGAGGGTTAAATTTCTAAATGGGGGAAGATTGTAAAAACTCAAACTTTTATAATTAAAAATTTTCTTGGTGATTGAATTAAATGCCCTATTATTTTTTATGGTAAAAGAAAAAACATGCAATGATTTAGTTTTATTATATCCGATCATATTTAAAAAACCATTAAGCATTATAACCATTAATAATATAGTCACTTAATAGTGATCATATGATTATTATAAATATAGGTTTTTGATAAATCCAATTGATATAGACAAAAGAAGTGATATCCTCAACTAGTAGGATCATACACTATGAAACCCATTTATCATATCGCCTGAGGGAGATAGAATCTTTGGGATTTTCCCCATGAAAAATCCCAAGAAGAGATGTAAAAACTAAATCACATGTTAAACAGTTTATGAGATAATTATAAGCTCATCAAGATCACGACCCAAACCATGTGCACCGAACCACCCCAATAAAATATCACCATCACGCATCATAACATCAAAGAATTTGCTGGTTTAATAAAGCGATATGTATCAAGACCCTAATAATATTAATATTTTTATTGTAGTTTAAATATAATGATGGTTATATTTTATTCTAATCATTTTTACTTTATAAATGATTTTTATTGTGGTTTGATAAGACACAAATTGTATTTTTGGGTAATATGAAATTTTAAATATGAAATTCCTTTTTATGATTTAATAAACTTCATGAAATAAATGATATTTTAATAAAATATTCTTATTAAATAATTTTTATTAACTACAGTTTATAATATAATTTCATGAAGTCAAAAAAAATTTATATGGGTTCGAAAACTGTTATTATCAAAAACCCATAATTTTTCATTAAATATGGATTCTTATTTTAAAAGTAAAAATTAACAAAATTAGAAAATCATTTTTTTAAAAAAATATTATTATTTTAGAATTATATGGTTAAAATTATCCAATCGTAAATTTTTTATAATCTTCTGAGATAGAGAAAATTTTCAGGTAAAAAATAAATATGATATAAATATACGAAGTGTATTATGACATCCTAATGACCCAAAAGTTATGTAATAAATAATATAAAATTTATCCATGAAAAAATCTATGTTTCTACTTTAAATTAAAGTGTTTTTAAGTTTATTTGATTGATTTTATAAATACTTTATGAATCCACAAAAACCTATATTATATTTTAAGGTTTTAAAATCATTTCTTTAATAACATGACTCACTTCCACATCACCAAGGGTGATATTTTAATAAGTTAGAACATTGAATTATAAAATAATTAAAAACGCACTTATTTTTAATAAATACTAGGAAACAATATTGTATGTTTTTTTTGTTTTGATTACTTTGTTATATTGAGTCAAAAAATTAAGATTGATAATTAATAAAGAACTCCCCTCTATTCTCCTATATAAACACACCCAAGATCCCCTTCATCTTCATTCAAAGACCTTGGAGAAAATCCTTAATCTTCCATAATCTATCTATATTCCTCCCAAAATTCCCAAAATCTCTTAGGAAGCCCATCTTAGTCTTTTAGAATCAACCTATTAAAGAAAGAGATCCTATCCTCTTCTTTATTCAAGAATCTTCATTATCGTGTAGCTTTTATCTCAAATTCCCAATATTGGGATATATTCTTTAATATCCCCATTACTACCATTATGATTTCTAAATTATGAGGGATCTATTTAACTATCATTAATACCTCCCATGAACATTTATATACCACCGTTATACTTCCAAAATTTCACAGTGACTTTTTATGCCAAAACAATTGTGTAGTGAATACTCGTACACATTCCCTATTAAGGGTATTCACATTTATGCACTTATAATTATTTTATTGTGGAATTAAATGTATGTAATCCACACTCCATTTTCATGGGATTAAATGTGATAAAATATGTTATTATTTATATGATCTATCTGGAACACTTATGCATGTGCATGATATGATTATAATGGGTGTTCCTAGATAGAACTCCAATACATCGAGTAATGTTTCAGTCTCACGAGGCACCATGTTTGGTGCACATGAGGTTATCCTAAGCACATTATGCTATGTTTTCTTGATGTTTATCTATGAATTATTCTTATGATGTCATGTTTTAAGTTATTTCCACATTATTATGTTGCATTTATGTTATCATGATATATCATGCCTCATTGTTCATGTTTTCACCCCTTTTATATTCCATGGAAATGCCTATTGTCTAACATGAAATATTTTATTCATGTTATGATTTCTTATTAAATTAATGAGATTTATAGCTGACCCCTTTCTTATGTATGTACCTAGGTTATCTCATGTATTTTTAAGTACAGTATAATATTATGAGCATGTTAAGGAAGTTTTCAATAATGTTTATGTATCCCCTATTTTAAGTTGTTATGTAATGTAACTAATTACGTAATACACTAGAATTTTCAATCTTATAGGTTGTATTATGTGTATTTCTATATAATAAATCATGAATTAAAGTGTAATAAAAACAAGGGTTCTTATAAGAACCAAAAATCCCCTAAACATGTCAAATAACCAATCCAACATCACCATGGTTTTCTCACCAAATCATGCATCCAATATAGTAACATAGAAATCAAGAATATAATGATGTATCCCCGCTACTACATCCCCGCTGATTTTACACTATCATACCCCAATGTATAACATCATATGTTATCATCCCTTCCATACATATTACATCACATCTCACCCACAAATACCTAGTTCATCACACCACATATTGTCTACAGACACTCGGGCCATCATAACACATTTCTCTAATACATACATGGGATATCGCATCGCATATCATCACATAACCAAGGTAGTAGGGTATCATTAATGTTAAGTACATAAAATTCATTCCTTCCTCCTATAATTCATAACCCCCACCACATATCACACTGCATCACTGCCCTGTCATATCACATCTCACTTGAAAAAGACTGGTCCAACACTGTTGGGTGATCTCCAACACCAACCCATGTCATCATTGTTATTGAAGGAAGAGTAGGGAAGAGGGTTAGTTAGACACTATATCACCACATTTATGAATGTTGGAGAAAACACCCAAAACCTATGAGTGTTGGAAATTACAACCAGCTTGGGTGTGGTACATATATAAATAACATAAAATATATGATATATAGATAACACAAAATACCAAACCTATAGATTCAAAACCAAATCACTAGTTCACACCACAATGCCATTATAGCACCACATATCAACTGTTACAGTCATTGTCACCACTATATAAAACACCCCACACAACTAAGACACATATCCAAACAATAGTAGTTTTCACCATTTCAAGATTTAATGATTTTCCACAAACTCCCTTTTATAAGTTATTTCATTTCACATTCATGATCCTCTTTCATTTATCAATTATTTTAATTTATCAAATAAACACACATTATTTTAATGCCTAATATTTATTCATTTATCAACCTATGATATTTCATTTTAGTACTAAAATTTCTTCCATTGATAACCATGAAACTAATATTACCATACCACACAATAGCTCATCCATCCCACATTAACCATTTCTAAAAACACAACATATTTTATCAATCTCATCATAATAACCACCCATATCAAACACCAAACAACACAACCATTTCATATCTTTCCATATTGAATATTCTGACAACTAACCACATCACACACCACAACCACCACACAACACAACCACTTCATAATACAACCACTACACATCTTCCCACATCAAATCACATTCTATCTAACCATATCATATGTCACAACCACTGCATCACACATCAAAACTCCAATTATTTTCATATCTTATACAGTCTCCAATATTATTGTTCCATGTCCTACATCATGAAAGGAAAACAGCAAGCACAACCACACACAACAACACATTTTGTCATTGAAAATTATATATTCAAGAGATTATATCACTATACTTCATTAATTATAATTGTTATTATCAGAAAAACCAGATTTACATGGGAAATTAATTCATTAACCACATATACATTCTTATCATTTTCATTTTAGGTGATAATAAAAATCAGGACAGTAAGGGTCTCACAAAATATAATCTATAGAAAAAATAAGGCCCCCAGCATCTATAATTTTCAACCATATCAATAGGAATTCATAAAAAATAAAAAATAACATAAAATAAGTAAAATAACGTGATAACTTACCATCCCCATTAATTTCATATTTTTTAGTTTTTATCTTTAATTAAGTCAACACTTTCTATCCACTAAAATGAATGCATGAGCATTTAATCTCCGTGCGTTGAACATAAATAGGGATATAATTGGGATCCCCTACCTAAAAAAATCTTATCAATTTACTACACACCATAGGGGAAAGAATAAACAAACCAAAAACCACAATCTCACAAGAAAACCTCATATCAACCTGGACCATAGAAAAATGTAGCACCCCAAACACTTCATTGTATGTTTCTCGTAAATACATTCTAGTTAGAGCCTATATTTCATGAATCATTGAGCCTATATGGAACAAAACATGGTTAAATATAGAATATATCGATAAAATAAGCAAGTAAACCTAATTTTTTCACTTCTATTATGTGAATTTTAAAAATCTGACAAGCATGGTTGCGATCAGTAATTTATTTAGATCCTGATAAGGGAAAATCATTTTTTGGTGAATAGTAACCTACCCTTATGAATAGTAACCTACCCTTATGAATAGTAACCTACCATTATGAATAGTAACATACCCTTATGAATAGTAATATGAATCTTATGAATGGTATCCACACTATTGAGTGTATAAATGAATTTAGGCACCCTAAAAATGAAGATGAAAATTTTAGGTGTTTATATTTTTCGATTAAATAATGATTTTAATTAAATATTTAATTAATCATATTTAAAAAATTATTTTTGGAAAATGGACTTAATTTTTGGATTCTATGTGTCAAAAAATGGTTAGGATGAGTTTTTGGGATTTTTCTGAAATACTTGAATTTTTTATGAATAGTAAAATCTGATCATTTATAATAAATGCTAAATAATGGATTAATTGAGTCATTGATGATGATATGCTGATGTAATCTTAATTAGTTCTAAGTCACATGCATATATTACTGTTCTTGGTCATTGAATACTCACTATTGGTTGTATTGAGATGAAATAATAAATTAATGATTGTAAAATTAAGAAAACTCCTCTGCCCTCCACTATATAAACCACCCCTCACCCCCTCTTCCTCCCACACCACTCAAGCTTCAATACTTGCCTAAATTATTCCTAATAATCTTCCCAAGACCTCTCCCCACGTCGAATACCTTTTGGTCTAACCAAAATTCCAAAAAAAGGTCTTAAAGAGATTCTCAAGGAAGAGTGCTCAAGAGGTGAACCTTCCTTCTCCTTTCTTTCAATTTCTTTTACAAAGTTCCATTATTTTGTTATCTCTTCTAACCTCCCCTCATCCAAAGGCCATGATAATTCCAGTACCTTAAATGTACTGGATTTTCATTTTTCTAATGGAATATTTCATCATAATATCTCTTTTCCCCCTCCTTTTATACAATAAATGCAAACACCGTCCGAGATGTGTAAATTTATCACACTCAAGGAAGATGGGTTTTCAATTTTCATTACTATCTTAAATACTGGTCATGAAACCTTTTAAATGGTTGAAAAAATTCATAATATATGTATTTTATCTTTATTAATGTCATGGAATCCTTACACACTCATAATATGCAATAATAATACAAAACAAGTTTATTGTGCACAAAACCGCCAAGCCAAATCCAAGCGTTTATTTTAACTCATCGAATGAGTCATCCACATGGTATATAACCAGAGTCATTATAAGATCATTTATATCTCTTTAATTTCACTAGTAATGTATATTAACAATTCTGGATTTTTAACCACATTTCAAATGAACTTCCATTAATGAATACAAGTAAACAAATCATGAAACTAAGTAAGAAAATGCTTCCAAAACAATAAAATTGAATCTCTTAAACCCATAAAAAGGTAATTAATGGACTTAATAAGGTTATAAAATATAATTTAAATGTTTATTAATTTCCTTAATTATTAGTTAATGAAGCTAAATTTTATTGTTAAGGTCTTTAAGAACAAACAAGAACACCTTCGAGCGTAAGGTAAGGGATCCTCTCTCTCACTTTTATTCAAGAATCTCCTCTATGATGTGCCTTTTATTATTAATTTCTAATGACAGGGTATGTTTTCTAACCTCCCCCATACTACCCTTATGAAATATAAATAATTTAATACCCCTTTACCTCTCATTAAGCCCTCGCAATAACACTCGTTACCATGCCGAAATGTTTGTAAGGGGTTTTCTCATATCACTTTCAAATCTGTGGGATTTCCACTATTCGCCTCTTATTTATTATATGTGGTATAGGTGTAATGACATTTGATATATGTTATCATGATACTCTTGATATTCATGGTGTTTGTTTATTCTTTTGGTGTTTTTTTAACTTTTGGTCATACGACTCAATTGATTACAACGTGGTAATGAGCTTTGTCTCAATTTTCACTTCGTTGTGACTTTCTTAGTATTGTGCACCTACTCTTTCTTATGTGGTGTACCTAATTCCCATTAGAAATCAATTTTCAATTGAAATTATATTCCATTTAAATTTCCATATTCCCATAACAAGTATATGATTATTTTCTAAGTCGTATACCACTTTACACACGATATTTATTTTGAATGTTGTTTTGACTATGGAAATATTGATGAATCTGTATCCTATATTCTATACGGATAATGTAAAGAAATATTTCTCTTATGTTGAATCTATGTATAAATAATTATTTGGATTTAAATGTGGGTGGGTCCCACTACAGACCCTTTATGCATCGGTAGGTCTCATGAGACAAATCAGTTGGCGACAAACACTTTGAGTTTGTTTCCAAAAATAAGACGGGTTTCTACCCATAGAACTAAACAGTTTTTATGGTATTATGGTTTCATGTGCCAGATACATGACACCCAATTAACAAGAATTCTTTTTATTCATTATCATTTATTATCCATGAGGTTTTCACTAGGATAAAATCTATAGATTCAGTTTCATTCTCAGTTTATTAATGGAATTAGATTTTCATTTATTCACTGTGCCATATTGATTATGTCAGATTGATTGTGATTCACTTATTATTTTACTCATGATTCTACTATTTTTAACCCTTACTGAGCATTTGAGCACACCCCTTTCATTGTTTACCTTCAACAGGTGATGAAGAGAAGATCATTTATTGAGTTCATGTGGTTGCAGTTTTTAGTTTTGTTATGTATTGTATCTTGTAACCTTTTTCAATGTAATTTGTGTTACATCTATGTATCTAGTTTCTTCATGACTACTAAACTAATCGTTCTTTCAGGATTTTCATTCTTTATAACCATGCCAATATCACAAGTAATTCACAGTCTCTAGACTTGAGGATTCGGGGTGTTATAGTTGGTATCAGAGGAAGTTTAGTTGAAAATTTGGAAACTAAAGTAGAAAATGTATAGTAGGGAACAAAGCCCTAAGGTAGTATTTGAGGATAAATGTTCAAGAACATCCTGATATTTTGGTAAAGAATAGATTATGTGTATATTTTAATTAATATGTCCTTTTCTGGATACGAGCAGGTAGAGGAGGCTCTAGCACAGATGTATCGAGGGGTAAAACCTGAAAACACTGCTTTGAGCTAGACACGAACGGGAACTGGTGCACGAAAATGGGCCTTGTTGCACTCTTGGTTATGACACTCCTGAGGGATATGCTTAGGATAATTAACATTTTCATTACAATACATTATGATGGAGTTTAATGTAAATTTTTTCTCATTGAAACCATGTTTATAAGATTAGCTATGCATAGAATTTCAATCTATGTTGAGTGATTTTATATTTTAGATTCATAAACTAATCTAGTGTATCCCATTATTTAGAAACGGCGTCTAATGGAAGAAGGGGAATCAATAATCATGGGCATGGTAGGGATCTCCCTACTGATCAAGTCAACGCATTTAATGTTAGAGCAGATCATATCATTACCATATTGAGACAACTTACTTAGGTTGTAACGAATAACCATTCCACACTTGTGTTGGATCGTTTCATGAGGCAGAATCCCCCATCTTTTAGAAGGACTACTAACCCAGTGGTTTTTGAGCAATGGATCAAGTCCCTTGAAAAGATATTCATGGCATTAAGATGCAATGAAAATGAAAAGGTAGTACTAGCAGTATATTTTATCAAGGGCGACGCTGATTAATGGTGGTCCTTGATACAGAATACCATGGAGGAAGAAGAAATAGAAGATATGGAATGGAAGACTTTTAAGAAAATATTCTTTGAAAATTATTTCCCTTGTGAGCAATGAACTGAAATGAAGAGGAAATTCCTTAGCTTAAAAAAAGGGAAGAAGACAGTGTTGCAAAGTATGAGGCTGCATTCACAAGGCTGTCCAGGTATGTCGTAGATTACGTACGTGACTCGGTAGACAAGATTGATCATTTCTTTGAAGGTATTAAGCCAAGTCTTTGAAGCAAACTGGCTTCTCAATCATTTTCATCATATGATGAAATTGTATCAAGTTCCATCAAAACAGAGAGGAAATTTTCTAGATCAAATATTTTCAAAGGAAACCAAAATAAGAAGTGGTACTCTGATAACAAAGGAAAAGGAGAAGCACTAAAGAAGATCAAGGGAACAAATCTATTCCCATTATGTGATAACTATGGAAATAATCATCACGAGAAATGCTTGAAAGGCATGGGATTCTACTATAACTGCGGAGAAAAGGGTCATCGATCTGATGAATGCAAGGGGAAGAAACAATTCATTGATATTCAATGATACAATTTCAAAGAGATGAGACACTATGCAAATGAGTTTCCTAAGCGCCAAGGAAACGTGCCTCAGAAAAAGACGAGAGAACAATGGAGATCCTATGCAATTATAACCACGGAGGTTGAACTTACTAATGACGTGGTGGCAGGTACTTTAATTGTTTCCTCAAAACATATCCAACACTTTATTTGATTCAAGATCAGGGAATTCATTTATATCTTCTCTATTTTCCAAGAAAATTAGATATGTTCAATTTGATTTAATAAAGGAGTTGTCGTTCAAAACTCTCAGTGGATGTATCATTGCAACAAAGGCATGTCGACTAGTACCCCTCCAGACACAAAAACATGCTTTAGTTGCTAACCTCATCATAATAATAATGACTGAATTTGATATAATTCTCGGTATGTATTGGCTATCAAATTATGATGCAGATATTTATAATAAGAATAAGGAAGTTAAATTTTTTGAAAATGGTGTAGAATCCCTTGTCTTTAGGGTAGAAACTTCACTTCTAGATTCTTATCTAGAACCACCCCCAGTGGATCTGCTGAATGCAATACTTGGAGAGGAAGATAAACCAATATCTATAGGCAAGGAAATAAATTTTAAAATTGAAGATGTGCACATAATACAAGAGTACATGAATGTATTTCTAGAGGATTTACCTAGACATCTTCCAGAGAGGGAAGTTGAGTTATCTATTGATTTAATTCCTAATAAAAGACCTATATCAAAGACTCCCTATAGAATGTCCACTATGGAATTAGTAGAGCTAAAGAAACAACTATAGAATTTTAGTGAAAAAGGATTTATTCGACCTAGTGTTTCTCCATGGGGAGCCCCTGTCCTCTTTTTCAATAAGAAAGATGGATCTATGAGGTTTTGCATTGATTATAGGGAAATAAATGATATTACAATAAACAATAAGTATCCTATGCCCTAGATTGATGATTTATTTGATCAACTTCATGGATATCAATACTTTTCGAAGATTGACCTTCGATCTGGATATCATCAGTTGCGTGTGAGGAAGGAAGATATTCCTAATACAGCATTCTGGACCAGGTATGGGCATTACGATTTTACAGTAATACCTTTTGGACTGACAAATGAACCCTCTGTTTTCATATATTTAATGAATAGAGTTTTCAAGGAATATCTTGATAACTTGGTTGTGGTATTCATCGATGATATCCTCATATACTCAAAAATCTATGAAGACCATGAGAATCACTTGCGAGTAATTCTATGAACTCTTAGAAGAAATAAATTATATGGGAAGTTTAGCAAGTGTGAATTCTGGATTCAATCAGTTTCTTTTATAGGCCATATTGTCTCTAAGGATGGAATCCTAGTTGATCCTGTGAAGACAAAGTCAATCCAAGATTGGCCCACGCCAACAAACATAATTTAGGTACGCAGTTTTATTGTCTTAGCAGGTTACTATCGACATTTTGTTCATAATTTTTCCCGACTGGCTAACCCGCTTACCAAGCTCACACGTAAAGGAGTTAAGTTTGTGTGTACAAAATAATGTACAGAATGACTTAAAGAATTGAAAAGAAGATTGCTCAATGCTCCAATTTGGACTCTTCCATCAGGAAGTGATGGATTTGTAATATACAGCGATGTATCAAATAATAGGCTGGGTTGCGTCCTTATGCAAAACGATAAAGTTATTTCTTATACATCAATACAGTTGAAGAAACATGAGAAAATTATCCAACTCATGATCTTGAGTTAGCAGCTATAATCTTTGATCTGAAAATATAGAGGCATTATCTCTACGGAGAGAGATGGGAGATTTATACGGACCATAAGAGTTTGAAATACATTTTCACAAAAAAATAACTCAACATGAGGCAATGAAGATGGCTCTAGTTACTCAAAGATTATGATTGTTCAATACACTACCACCAAAGAAAGGAGAATAAGGTGGAAGATTCATTAATCAGGAAAGATCATGGACTTCTAACTCAAATGAGGATTTAAAGAGATCCTATATTCATGGATATACTAAAGATGGATATGGGAATTGTTAAGAAAGGGGAAACATCGCTCCTCTTTCAAATGATTGCTAAACCATCTTTACCAGAGAAGATAAAAATTTCACAATCTGATGATGGGAATCTGCACAAGAAAATTAATGCATTTAAGGATGGGAGACTGGATGACTTCAGGTATAAAGAAGGAGTTATGAAATTTGGAAATAGATTATGTGTTCCATCAATATTTGAGCTAAAAATGGAACTATTAGATGATTCTCATAGCTCAAATTTCTCTATACACCCAGGTAGAACCAAGATGTAAAGAGATTTAAAGGAATATTTTTGGTGGGATAATATGAAGTGGAAAATTTCTGACTACATGTCAAGATGTCTAGTTTTTCAACAAGTGAAGGCAGAGAGACAAAATCCCAAAGGAGTGATGCAACATTTACCTATTCCTATCTGGATTTGGGATAACATTACGATGGATTTTGTCACTGGACTACCAAGGACACCTAGAAGGAATAATGCAATATGGGTAATTGTTGACCATCTCACAAAATTAGCACATTTTATTCCTATAAGAGAGGATTTTCCACTTAAGAGGTTGGAAAAACATTATATTAATGAAGTATTAATACTTCATGGTGCACCTCTAACAATTGTGTCCAATCGAGATCCTTATTTTACATCAAAATTCTGGAAAAGTCTCCAGAAGGCTTTGAATACTGAGCTTTATATTAGTACTGCTTATCACCCCCAAACTTATGGACAGTCTTAAAGGACTATTCAAACTCTAAAAGACATGTTGAGGTCATTATCTTTTGACTTCTAAGGTATGTGTAGGTTCCGGGCACAGCGGAAGCACATTGGTGGGCATTCCCAACTTTAATTTTAGCATTAAACAACGTTCAATCCGAGATCCGTCACGATATAAAACGTCGGATCTTTAGAATAGAATGAAGAAGAAAAAAAGAAAAGAAGAGTCCCAAAACCATAGAGATCGGATCATCATAAGTTTGTTATAATTAATTTAATTAATTTACAAGAATTACCTTTGTGGAATTATTCCTTCGTTGATGTCTTCGGTCACGATCCCATGATCCGTCGCTTTTTCATAGAATCCAAGTGTAGGATTCCTCTAGCGGTGATCCACACGTGTGCCACGTATCTCCAGATGTCACCTAAGGGATATCTGTGTGCTAGCACGGAAGAACCTTCTCTTGCAATGTTCTCCTTCAATTGCCTTGGTCTCTCAGTCTTGAGAGCGTTCTTGGATGAAGGAGTTCTTTTGGCCTTGAAAGAATTCCCTAGAATTGTTGTTCACAATGATTATCTATAGAAAATTGTTGGGGTTATGAGGATATTTATAATCAGGTTTGAGGTTATAGAGTTATGAAAATAAATTAACGTGTTATGCGTTTTATTTATTTCATTAACTCTTATTGAAAACCCCCCATGTCGAATGATTAATTCCTTGACATACATCAACACTGATTATAATAAATATCACAATAATGATATTATTTCCTCAAAATCCTGACTAGAAAAACTACACGTCGTGTAATCATTAATACATAGCATGTACTTGTTTTCCATAAAACTACATGGCATTTGTAATTAATATACACGGCGTGTACTTTTATTTTCCACTTTCTCTTTATTTATTCCACCACATTTATTAGACCTTGAGTAGTGGCTATTTATTTCTTAAAAAACTTTAACTGCATTACTCGCTAATAAATATATTATTTTTCCCACAATATATTCTCTCGAATAACTAGTGTCAAAATAAATGTGATCAACCATCCTTAAATAATTATTAAACCACAGTTGGGAAAAATATTTATTTAACTTGTTAAATTAATATTTAACTGAGATACATGGACACACTTAGTGTGTGACCTTCTAGGCCCCTTTCTCAGTGGCATTAGGCGGAGCCTGCCAAAAGTCCAAGGTTAGCATCTAGAAACACACCACGACACCCATAGAGAAAGAAGTTAATGTCGCAACGACATGTCACCTCCTACGAATGCTTACCATGTAATATAATCCCTTTTCCTCGATATCTCTAATCAAGCGGCTTTCATGCTAGTGCCATCAACCCATGTGCTCGATTATTATTTCTTTGACTTTTCAGAATTGAACTCACCCATACCTTACCATGGCCATGGATTTATTTAGGCTATATCAATTCCATCAAAGGGCATGAGATATCTACTTCCGTTATGGAACATAAGGTACAAATCCTTTCTCACATTATCTATTAATGTAGTATTACTCGTGACGTACCCAACATATCATACCTCACTGCAAACGGTGTGTCGTCACAGTTTTCGTCAATACATCTAAGTGTGCGAGTTTTAATACCCATTAATAATAATCTTAAAGTCTAAGGACCAATACAAATGTCCGCAGATAGGAACATCCAATGACACTATGAAATGTGGATTTCCTACTGGCGGGTCTTGTTCTCATAATATCCTCCTGGATATTACCAAGGGTGCACACCATGATAAGGTGCCTCAAAGTTTTATGAGTCCTCACCCCTAATGACCTATATTATTTTTGTCCCTCAAATAACATCATCCGGCCATAGAACATATATTCAAGAATAGATTTATGGAACTTCTGGGTTCTCATTATAGCAGGGATCCGATATGACCCTTTAATGCAATAGTTGTCCTTATAACATTATCACATGCATTTTCACGTAGAAGAAAAATCAAGATATGATAAGTCTTTAATTAATGAATAAAGTAAAAAGTAGTTGGTTCTAGGCCACCAACTCCAACAAACTCTCACTTGGACTAGAGACAACGGCTAACAACCTTTAACCCGCTAGTTCTTACATGATATTCATGCTTCTGCTGAAATAGGCCTTTAGTCATGGGGTCCACCACATTCTCTTCTGTGGATACTCTGCTCACTGCAACTTCACCCCTTTGATAGAAATCCCTCAATAGGTGATACTTCTAGAGTATGTGCTTTGTCCGTTGATGTGACCTTGGTTCTTTTGAAAGAGCCATCGCTGTAGTATTATAACAATACAATGTAATGGGATCTTTACTGCTAGGAACCACATCAAGCTCCTGGAAAAAGTTACGAATCTAGACAGCTTCCTTGGCTACATCAGAATCCACTATATATTCATACTCCGCTGTAGAATCAGCAAAAACTGGCTGCTTTGAACTCTTCCAGCTCACAGCTCTTTTATTGAGATAGAAAACATATCCATATTGTGACTTCAGATCATTCTGATTTGTCTTAAAACCAGCATCAACATATCCTCCGATGACAAGCTCATCGTCTCCTCCATACACCAGGAACATATCCTTAGTTTTTCTCAGATACTTAAGGATAGTCTTAACAGCAGTCCAATGTTGTTCTCTTGTATCTGCTTGATATCTTCCTACCATGATCAGTGCATAGGGAACATCAAGCCTGATACATAACATGGCATACATGATGGATCCTATAACCGAAGCGTATGGGATCTTACTCATTCTATCTTTCTCTTGTTGTGTCTGAGGACACATTTTCTTAGAACGATGTAGGCCATGTGACACTGGAACCAATCCCCTCTTGGATTGTTCCATACTAAATCTCTTTAGTATCTGGTCAATGTATGTACTCTAACTTAGTCCAAGAAAACTCTTGGATCTATCACAAATGATCTTGATCCCTAGAATGTAGGCTGCTTCACCCAAGTCCTTCATGGAGAAACACTTGTTCAAAAAGTCCTTAACTAACTGTAAGACTAGTACATCGTTTCCAATAAGCAATATGTTGTCAAAATATACTACTAGGATAATGATCGCATTCCCATTAAACCCCTTATAAACACATGGCTCACATTTGTTCTAAATGAACCAAAATTCCTTTATGGATTCATCAAATCGAATGTTCCATGACCTGGATGCTTTCTTTAATCCATAAATGGATTTCTGCAACTTGAAAACCCGTTTGGATTTACCTGGTGTCACAAACCCTTCTGGTTATGTCATATAGACATCTTCCTAAAGGTTCCCATTAAGGAATGTTGTTTTAACATCCATCTGCCAAACCTCGTTGTCATGGGAAGCTACTATGGCAAGTATGATTCTTATTGATTTAAACATGGAAACTGGAAAGAAGTTTTCATAACAGTCAATTCCTTGACGTTGTCTGAACCCTTTATCCACTAGCCTTTCTTTATAGGTACTAACTTGACCTTCCATGTCCAGCTTTCTCTTGAATACCCATTTTCATCCAACACGCTTTACATCAACTGGCTCATTGACCAGAACCCAGACTTGGTTCTGATACATGGAATCCATATCAGAATTCATAGCTTCTAGCCATCTTGCATCTTCTGAGCTTTCTACTGATTCCTTGTAGGAGAGAGGTTCATCATTGTCCAAAAATAATGATTCACCATCCTCGGTGACTAGGAAACCAAATCTCTTTGGTTCCCTTACCGCTCTTGAGCTTCTACGCAGTACTTGTGTTTCTGGAACCTCTTCCACGGGGACCTTTGGAACTTGTTTCTGTACCAACTCATGTGTATCTTGAGCATCAACTTCATTGAAGTAAATATTTCTCCCTCTATCCTTCTTGAGTATATGCTCCCTCTCAAGAAATATGGGTTGTCTGGCGACAGTCACTTTCTTGTCTGAAGGGTTATATAGGTAATATCCTTTCGTTTCCTTGGGATATCCTATAAAGATACACCTCATTCCCTGGGGTTCTAGTTTGTTGCCCGAGAAGGCCTTAACAAATGCCTAGCATCCCCATACACGTGTGTGTGACAAAGTGGGTTTCCTTCCATTCCATAACTCAGATGGAATTATGTATTCCTCTTTAGTTGGTAATTGGTTTAATGTGTATGTTGAAGTTTGTAATGCATATCCCCAAAAGGATAATGGAAGATCTGCATGACTCATCATCGACCTCACCATGCCCAACAAGGTGCGGTTCCTCCTTTCACTAACACCATTCCACTGTGGTGTATAAGGAAGAGTGATCTGAGATAGAATCCCAGACTCCCGTAGAAGAGATCGATGAACTCTTGGTTCAGATATTCTCCACCTCGATCCGATTGAAGCTTCTTTATCTTCTTACCAAGATGATTCTCTACTTCATTCATGAATTCCTTAAATTTCTCTAAGGACTCTGACTTATACCTCATTAAGTATACATAGACATATCTACTGAAATCATCAGTAAAAGTAATGAAGTAAGAATATCCACCTCTAGCTTCTACTGGAAATGGTCCACACACATCTGTGTGTACCAATCCTAGAAGATCTGTGGCCATTTCACCTTGTCCCAAAAAAGGATGCTTGGTCATTTTTTCTTGTAAACAAGGATGACATCTTTCAAAGTGGTTTTAGCTCAGTAGAGTCTAAATAGAAACTTGGAAGATCTTTATCCAGTGCTTCTCGTTTACATGACTGAGACGGTGATTCCAAAACTGGGTGATGTATGAGTCATGTGAGTTTGTTTCGTTATCGATTTTCAACACTTGTTTTTCGTAATTTAATACATACAATCCATTATTTAAATGTTCCATACCATAACATATGTTGTTCTTATAAAAGAGACAACCCTTATTTCCAAATTTGAAAACAATTCCATCCATATCCAAACAAGATACATAAATTATGTTCTTTGTAACACTAGGAACATAATAACAGTTATGTAAAACCAAAATCATCCCAGTCGGCAGTGAGAGGTGGTAATCACCAATAGCCAACGCAGCCAACCTTGCACCATTGGAAGTTCAAAGATCCACCTCTCCTCTGGAAATCCTTCTAAATATACTTAGTTCCTGCATTTGAATATATATGTAAGCCCCACAAGCTGTATCTAATACCCAATGTGTAGAAATAGAAAGATTACACTCAATAACGAACACACCTTTAGCATCCCCATGCTTCTGGGGGCAGTTTCTCTTCCAGTGGCCTTGCTTTCCACATGAAAAACACACCACCTACCATTCCTTGCCCTACCTCTGTATCTTCCCCTTCTTAAAAGGATGGTGCTTAGGGGCTTCAGACCATTTATAAGTCTTTGGCCCCTTTGCCTTGTCCTCCCTTTTCCTATTCACCATAAGGACTGCGGGTTTGTCATGCCCCATGTCCTTATCTACATGTAAAATCAAGGTCAGAAATTGCAATAGACTCTTCTCATTGTTTCTCATGTTGTAGTTGAAAATAAAGGTAGAGAAGGTCTTGGACAGTGATGATAGGATGAGATCTATATGCAACTCATCCGGGAATTTAATCCCTAATATGTCCAGGCATTCAATGTAGCCAATAATCATGACTACATGAGGCTTAGCTGGCACATAATCTCCAAGATTAGTTGTAAATAAATCATTGGAGATCTCATACCTCTCCTATCTCGCCTTATCTTGGTAGAGATCCTTAAGGTGAGACATCATGCTATACGTGTCCATGTTTTCATGTTGCTTCAAGAGCTAATTGGACATGGATGATAGCATGAAACACTGGACATATGTGGCATCATCCATGTGTTTTATATAGAAAGATAATTCCTCATCACTGGCCTCTTTCCCAGGCACAACTGGAATAGGCTCTTCCAGCACATACAATTTCCTTTTGTGGTAAAGGATGACGCGTAAACTCCTCTGCCACACTTGGAAATTGGTGCTGGTGAGAAGGTTTTCCTTCTCGAGTATGGTTCACAATGATATGTTTGAATTCATTTTCTTGTCGTTTCTGCAAATTAATATGAGCAAAGGTTTAGTAATTTATTACAAAACTGAGACAAATAAATAAATTAATACTTATTAGTCTCCCACTATTTTATCAAAATCCAATAGCCCTCACCATTGACTTCGGAATATTTTGTTGCCTGAATTTTCTAGTGTCAAGGATCCATATTTCCCTTCAAATTACCCCAACTAGGGTTGGTCAAGCAACTTGAAGGGTTTTAGGTAAGCATTCCAAATTCCAACTGCATTAACTCGCGGCTCCTTGATCCACTGAGTGGACTCCCCAATCCTGAAATCCTTTTATTTTGGATTTCCTCAACCTTTTCCTCTTGGTCACACCAAGTCCTATTGTGGTAGTCAACCCTTGATGTGAACCAAGTCAAGTCAACCCAAAACCTTGAATTAAAATTCCCCGATAATTGAAAGCACCCCAACTAGGGTTGGTCAAGCACTTTGAACTATGGTTCGATTCTAACCAAGATTATTGAAGGTTATACCGACTTAACATTTCTTTGATGGATTTTATCCTTATACATAAATTTCCAATTTGATTACATGATTGTTAATATTAAGTGGGATATACTCAAGTAATTAACCATGTCTAAGATAATATTTACGCATAAGCCGGTTTTTATTTTAGTTCCATATTGCATGCTTTTTTAATTCATTAATTGTGTGATCATGACAACACACCCACAATAAATAAACCATGAAAATGATAGAAATAAAATAAATAGTATGATCATGAGATTTTTTATTGGTTGGTTTATCTAGCAGTTGATAAACTAACCCAAGACCTAGGGGAGAAACACCTTAAACCTTTCGGGTTCGTGTTTACAGCTTTCCACCTGTCCACCTTTATATCTCCTTGGATTGGTTTCACCTTGGCTCTTGACTTGAGCCGCCTACACTAGCTTGGGAGCTCTATACATTACATATGCATTTATCTCACACACAGGTGAGGGGTAAAAAGGGGTTTTTACATAAAAGAGTCCTTGGGCGCGCAGGCCCTACATATTCATGAGGAGAAGGATCGCAGGCCAACAAATTTAATTTAAATAAATAAATTAAAGAAACCATTCACATTCAAAGGCCTCGGTCTAGCTCATTATCATCCATACATGCAACGATATTATGAATAAATAAAACTAGCATTCAATTCTTTAATCGTTCTTGCTTAAGATAAATCACGCTCAAATCAATTAATTATCTTTAAATAATCAATCCTTTTATCTTAAATCCTTTTTCTGAATTTCCTTGAGATTCTCATCCATCATAATTTTAAACAAATAAATTCATTTATTATTATCCTTGTACGTAACTTATACCTTGGAGGAAACCCAGTGAATTCCCATTTATTACACAGATGTTAAATTAAACACATATATATAAAACACCTATCACGTGTTGTGCCTCAACTTTATGTCTGCACCATGGTACACGTCTCAAGGGTTTTTATAATATACTAATAAATTTTAATAAATCTGTGTAATTTGGGTGAGTACACAGTGTGTAGTTCCGACTACACGTCATGTACTTTTCCTCACCGTCCATCTGAAGTACACACACAGGGACATGGCGTGTTAATTTACTTTGGAAATTTTCGGAGTACACGGCGTGTTCTGTGGGACACACACCGTGTAGTTTCCGCATTACATATTTTCCAGCTGGGCAGGCCGTGTACTGGGTACACGGTCCAACCCACACCTGAAGGGACTACATGCCGTGTTCAGTTTCACCACACAATGTGTAATCTGGAAACTGTGTGCCACTTGTTCCTGATCAACACACGGTGTCATAAATGACATAGGTATACTCCAATACATGTCCTGATTTGGAGGATCAGTCAATGCATTGAACCTAGACTACACAACGTTTACTTCCGAATACACGCCGTGTATTCTAGTGTTGTACGGACAGAAGCATTTGGCTCCGCCAGATGAGTTCCTATATTTTATTTTAATCAAAAATTAAAAGAAAAGTTCATTTCTATATGGTGAATGAGAAGTGATAGAGGAGGAACAGATCTCGATATTTAGATGTAAAGAATGATTAACTTGAATTGAAACGACTAAATTATTTAATGCGTAGATCACCAACAAAAAACTAAATAATTATAATCAACAATATAACCCCTCTGATACCACTTGTAGGTTTCGGGCGCAGCGGAAGCGCATTTGTGGGTTTTCCCAACTTTACTTTTAGCGTTAAACAATGTTCAATCCAAGATCCATCACGATATAAAATGTCGGATCATCATAATAGAACGAATAACAAAAAAGAAAAGAAGAGTCCCAAAACCATAGAGATATGATCATCATATGTTGTTTATATTTAATTTAATTAATTGATAAGAATTACCTTGGTGGAATTCTTCCTTCGTTGATGTCTCCGGTCATGATCATGTGATCTGTCATTGCATCATAGAATCCAAGTGTAGGATTCCTCTAGCGGTTATCCACACGTGTGACACGTATATTCATACTTCACCGAAGGGATCTCGGGGTGCTAGCACAGAAGAACCTTCGCTTGCAATGTCCACCTTCGATCGTCTTGGTCTCTCGGTCTTGAGAGCGTTCTTGGAGGAAGGAGTTCTTTCAGGCTTGAATTAATTCCCCAGAATTTTTGTGCACAATGATTCTCTATAGAAAATTGTTGGGGTTGTGAGGATATTTATAATCAGGTTTGAGGTTATAGAGTTATGACAGTAAATAAATGCATTACGCATTTTATTTATTTCATTAACTATTATTGGAAACCCCCATGTTGAATGATTAATTCCTTGACATGCACCAACACTGATTATAATAAATATCACAATAATGATATTATTTCCTCAAAATCCCAACTAGAAAAACTATACGTCATGTAATCATTAATAAATGGCGTGTACTTGTTTTCCATAAAACTGCACAGCGTGTACATTTAATATATACGGCGTGTACTTTTATTTTCCACTTTCTCTTTATTTCCTCCACCACATTTATTATACCTTGAGTAGTGGCTATTTATTTCATAAATAAATGTAACTATATGACTCGCTAATAAATATATTATTTTGCCCACAATATATTCTCTCAAATAACTAGTGTCAAAATAAATGCGATCAGGCATCCTTAAATAATTATTAAACCACAGTCAGGAATAATATTTATTTAACTTGTTAAATTAATATTTAACTGAGATACATGGACACACTTAGTTTGTGACCCTCTAGGCCCCTTTCTCAGTGGCATTAGGCGGATCCTTCCTAAAGTCCAAGGTTAGCGTCTAGCAACACGCCAAGGCACCCATAGAGAAAGAAGTTAACACCACAATGACGTGTCACCTCCTATGAACGCTTACCGTGTAATATAATCCTTTTTCCTTGATATCTCTAATCAAGCGGGTTGCATGCTAGTTCCATCAACCCATGTGCTCGATTATTCTTTCGTTGACTTTCCAGAATCGAACTCGCCCTTACCTTACCATGGCCATGGATTTATTTAGGCTATATCAATTCCATCAAAGGGCCTGATATATCTACTTCCATTATGGAACATAAGGGAAAAATCCTTTCTCGCATTATCTCTTAATTCTGTATTACTCATGACGCACACAACGTATCCTACCTCACTGCGAACAATCTGTCGTCACAGTTTTCATCAATACATCTAAGTGTGTGAGTTTTAATATCCATTAATAATAATCTTGAAGTCTAATGACCAATACACACGTCCACAGATAGGAACATCCAATGACACTATGAAATGTGGATTTACTACTGGCGGGTCTTGTTCTCATAATATCCTCTTGGATATTACCAAGGGCGCACACCATGAGAAGGTGCCTCAAATTTTTATGAGTCCTCACCCCTAATGACCTGTATTATTTGTGTCCCTCAAATAATATCATCCATCCATAGAACATATATTCAAGAACAGTGTTATGGCACTTCTGGGTTCTCATCATAGCAGAGATCCGTTGTGACCCTTTAATGCAACAGCTATCCTTAGGACATTATCACATGCATTGTCATGCAGAAGAACAATCAAGATATGATAAGGCTTTTATTAATGAATAAAGTACAAAGTAGTTGGTTATAGGCCACCAACTCCAATAGTATGTGGGATCAATATTTGACTTTGGTGGAATTTTCCTACAACAATAGTTTCTACTCTAGCATTCAAATGGCTCCATATGAAGCATTATATGGAAAGAGATGTCGAACTCCAACTTGTTGGGATGAAGTTAGTGAGAGGAAACTTATAGGCCCAAAACTTATTGAAGAGACCAAGACAAAGGTGAAGACAATCCAAGCCCATATTAAAGAAGCCCAAAGTAGGTAGAAGAGTTATGCTGACAATCAGAGAAAGGATTCAGAATTACAGGTGGGATATCATGTCTTTCTGAGAGTATCTCCATGGAAGGGTTTCTTAATGTTCAGTAAGAAAGGAAAAATGAGCCCCAGGTACATCGGACCATTTGAAATTATGGAAAGAATCGGAGTAGTAGCTTACCATTTAGCAATTCGGCCAAATCTCTCCAAAGTCCATGACGTGTTCCATGTGTCATTTTTGGAGAAATACATGCCAGAACCAACACATGTACTCACCTATGAAGAAATTGAACTGGAACCCGATTTTTCATACTATGAAAATCCTATTGGGATTCTTCACACAAGGGAGAAGGTATTGAGAAATCAGACAACTCGTCTAGTAAAGTTTCTTTGGAGAAACCAGAATATGGAGGAAGCAACATGGGAACATGAGGATGTTATGAAAAAGAATCACCCACATATTTTTGGTGAGGTTCACACATAAAATTTCGAGGATGAAATTTCTGAAGGAGGGAATAATGTAGCACCCCAAGCACTTCATGGTATGTTTCTCTTTAATACATTCTAGTTAGAGCCTATATTTCATGAACCACTGAGCCTATATGGAACAAAAAATGGTTACTTATAGGAGATATCCATAACCTAACCAAGTAAACCTAATTTTTTCACTTCTATGATGTGAATTTCAAAAATCTGACATACATGGTTGCGATTAGTAAGTTATTTGGAGTCTTATAAGGAAAAATCAATTTTTAGTGAATAGTAACCTACCCTTATGAATAATATCCTAATATTATTAATATTAACATACCCTTATGAATAGTATTATGACTCTTATGAATGGTATCCATACCATTGAGTGTATAAATGAATTTAGGCACCTTAAAAATGAAGATGAAAAATTGTAGGTGTTTATATTTTTTGATTAAATAATGATTTTAATTAAATATTTAATTAATCATATTTAGAAAATTATTTTTGAAAAATGGACATCATTTTTGGATTCTACATGTCGAAAAATGGTTAGGATGAATTTTTGGGATTTTTCTGAAATACTTGAATTTTTTTGAATAGTATAATCTCAAAATTCACAATAAATGCTAAATAATGGGTTAATTGAGTCATTGATGATGATCTGGTGATGTAATCCCAATTGGTTCAAATTATCATGCATATATTACTGTTTTTGGTCATGTAATACTCACTATTGGTTTTCTTGAGAGTAAATGATAAATTAATGATTATAAAATTAAGAGAACTCTCCTCCCCTCCACTATATAAACCACCCTCACCCCCTCTTCCTCCCACACCACTCAAGATTGAATCCTTGCCTAAATTATGAAAAATACTCTTTCCAAGCACTCTCCCCACATCAAAGACCTTCTGGTATCACCAAAAGGCCAAAAACAAAAGCCTTAAGGAGATTCTCAAGGAGGAGTACTCAAGAGATGAACCTTCCTTCTCTTTTCTTTCAATTTCTTTTACAAAGTTCCATTATTTTGTTCACTCTTCTCACCTCCCCTCATAAAAATTTCATGATAATTCTACTACCTTACATGTACTGTATTTTTATTGTGCTAATGTAATATTTCATCATAATCTATCTTTTTCCCCTCCTTTTATACAATAAATACAAACATCGTCCGAGATGTGTAAATTTATCACACTCAAGGAAGACGGGTTTTCAATTTTCATTACTATCATCAATACTAGTCATGAAACCTTTTAAATGGTTGAATAAGGTCATAATATTTATATTTTATCTTTATTAATGTCCTGGAATCTTTACACGTTCATAATATGGAATAATAATACAAAACAAGTTTATTTTGCACAAAATCGTCAAGCCAAATCCAAGCATTTATTTTAACTAATTGAATGAGTCAACCTCATGGTATATAACCGGAATCATTATAAGATCATTTATATCTCTTTAATTTTACTAATAATTTATATTAAAAATTCTGGATGTTTAACCACATTTCAAATGAACTTCCATTAATGAATACATGTAAACAAATCATGAAACCAATTAAGAAAATTCTTCCAAAACAATAAAATTGAATATCTTAAACCCATAAAAAATTCCATTAATGAACTTAATAAGGTTATAAAATATCAATTAAATGTTTATGAGGTTATTTAATTATTAATTAATGAATCTAAATTTTATTATTCCGGTCGTTAAGAACAAACAAGAACCCCTTCGAGCGTAAGGTGAGGGATCTTCTCTCTCACTTTTGGTCAAGAATATCCTCTATGTTGTGCCTTTTATTTTTAATTAATTATGATAAGTTATGTTTTCTCCCCTACCCCACACTACCCTTGTGACATATAAATAATGTTATACCACTTTAACTCTCATTAATCCCTCACAATAACACTTGTTACCATGCCAAAATGTTTGTAAGGGGTTTTCTCATCTCACTTTCAATTCTGTGGGATTTCCACTATTCACATTTTATTTATTATATGTGGTATAGGTGTACTACCATTTGATATATTTTATCATTATCCTATTTATATTAATGGTATGTTTTGATTATTTTGGTTGTTTTTTAACTTTTGTTCATACGACTCAACTGATTACAGCGTGGTAACGAGCTTTGTCTCAATTTTCACTTCGTTTTGACTTGCTTAGTATTGTGCACCTACTCTTTCTTATGTGGTGTACCTACTACCCATTTGAAATCAATTTTAAATTGAAATTATATTCCATTTAAATTTCCATATTCTCATAACATGGATATGATTATTGTTTAAGTCATATACCACTGTACATACGGTATTTATTTTGAATGTTATTTTGACTATGGAAATATTGATGAATCTATATCCTCTATTCTATAAGGATAATGTAAAGTAATATTTCTCTTATATTGAATCTATTTATAAATAATTCTTTGGATTTAGAGGTGGTTGGAACCCACTACATCCCCTCGATGCATCGGTAGGTCTCATGAGACAAATCAGTTGGCGACAAACCCTTTGAGTTTATTTCCAAAAATTAGACAGGTACTACCCATAGAACTAAACTGTTTTTATGGTATTATGGTTTCATGTTCTAGATATATGACATACAATTAATAATCATTCTCCATATTCATTATCATTTATTATCTATGAGGTTTTCACTATGATAAAATCTATGGATGCAATTTCATTCTCAGTTTATTAATGGAATTAGTGTTTCATTTATTCACTATGCCATATTGATTATGTCAGATTGATTATGATTCACTTATTATTGTATTCTTGATTCCACTATTTTAACCCTTACTGAGCATTTGAGCTCACCCCTTTCATATTTTACCTTCAACTGGTGATAAAGAAAAGGTCATTTATTGAGTTCATGTGGTTGTAGTTTTTAGTTTTGTTATTTATTGTATCTTGTAACCTTTTCAATGCATTTTGTGTTACATCTATGTATCTAGTTTCTTCAAGAGTACTAAAATGATCGTTTATTTGGAATTTTCATTCTTTTTAACAATGCCAATATCACAAATAATACACCGTCTCCAGCCTAGAGGGTTCGGTGTGTTACAAAAAGGTCATAAAAAACATAGCCCAATATACCCCAAACCAATAATACACTACCGAAGAAAATCCCTAGATAAAAAATTGAAGAAATAAGGGGACATAAGTAATAAATCACCACTAATCACCAAATATAAACTGACATAAACCAAGGATCAATATAGGATAAAAGAGGCCAGAAAATAATTTGATATCATCTAGGGTTCTCCTACAAACTAAAATCAAAGAAAGATGATGGGGATAATTTGGCCAAACATAAGAAATATAAATAGTTTGTACCTTTCTCATTTCATGTTTTGAATTCTATATTCACATTGTGATTATATGGGGTCCATGAAAAACAATTTGTAAACATTATTCAATTCATGAATCTTAAAATTTTCCAAATTCTTCCAAAATTCATGTCTCCTCAACTAGAATAAACTCTTTTTTTGAATTCCAAATTCTCATCAGGAATAAATTTCACACAAAAAAATTCCCTTATATACAATATGTGAACCACAAGCTTCACATTCTATAGAACATGAACTAATTATGTGAATTCTACTTTCACATTAAGAACCACCTGTTTTTGTACAATTATATCTCCAAAACACAAAACCCTTACCAAAACTCCTCGGAACACCTCCAACCATCAAAATGAAAATGTAATGGGCCAAGAAGTAAAGGAAAATTAAATTATATACACCTCAAAAAATTATCATCCTTGAGAATTAAAACTAACCCAACAGAAGGAGAGGTTCTAAACAACCATCCCATGAGATACCTCTTAGGGTTCTTGTTACACCTTAAACACTACCACCAGCCAAACACATCAAGCCGAAATACATAAAAAACACTCTACACAACTACATCTCCATCCCCCACTAGGAAAAACACCAAACTACCTCACTATAACCTCAAGGATCCTCTCGTCCACATAACCATCCCATCCTCCACCCAACCCAATCCAAAAAAGACACAACCAACATAAAACACTACCCCAAGGATATATATCAAGGAATTTTATCTTACTTATCAACATATTATCCACTTTATACGACATTGAATCGCCCATATAGTTTTAAATGTGTCATATTATAAAAAAATTTGATAAGGAATTGGTTTCCCCTCTTCATATTATAGAATCTTTATTACACTTAAAATCATCAAGGAAATAACACATCTCAAAAAATAGTATGGTTCAAAATAATACATCATTATGAAAAATAGAATATAAAAAATTTCAAAATAGATTTGGGTACTAGGAATTAATATTCTTCTATCACTCCAAAGTATTCTATTCCAGGACACCATGCCTACACAACATGAGAACTTAGGATATTCTCCACCATTACAACACCTTCCCTCATAGATCCTAGATCTCTACTAGTTTCTTCAATAAGTTCAGATCATCCATGATATCCATCTCTCCTCATTTGATGATGTGGGAGTCATCATGTATATTCCAGTGAAGTTGGGACATGTGGAAGACATCATGGATCTTTTCCATCAATGGAGGTAGTTATAACTGATATTCCACATCACCAACATGATCCAAAACCTCAAAGGGACAATCAAAGTAGAGAGAAATATTACTCCTCCATCCAAACCTCTATTGATCTCATTGAGGGGAGACCCTCAGGAACACGTGGTCTATGACCTTAATATTTAGGGGACTCTACGTATGATCAAAATTGACCTTCTACCGGTCCTATTCCACCCTTATCCACTCTTGGACCAAGTGGATATTCTCTATCATGATTTTAACCACATCATAACCAAAAAACTAATGAATCCCAAACCTTCATCCAGAATAATGGATAATAACATGGTCTTCCATTAAATGCTTTAAATGGATCCATGCTAATGGATGAGTGATATTTTATGTTTCATGAAAACTCTGTTGGAACCACTTTGTTTATATGGTTGTATTTTTTTCAATAGTTTTCAATGAAGATAAAAATGAAGGAGATCAAGAAGTACTCCAATGAAGTGGAGGAATAGAAATTCAGATGATTTTTGTACTGATCATAAGTTCAAAGAACATGTGTCCAAGGTGACACATTGTTTACAATAGTGAATAATGGTGAGATATAATCCATATGAGGATGATTAAAGAAGAATGGGGATTTGATGAAGACCATACAATTCCTCATGATTTCATGAGAACCATGCAAGATACTTCTTGAATAATTGAATCATATGTTTTGCATGAAGTGGAGAATGACGGTTGAAGAAGAAGACAATGTGCAAGAGATTGGAATTATGATATGGCCATGCACTTCACATTACATAAAAATATGATGATGCTAAATCTGATCTATCAAAGGATATATATTGTTATAGTGGAGTTTGTGTTTAAATAAGAAGAGTTGTTGAAGGATACAAATCACCAAAAAGAAGTGTTTTTGAGGTGATCATGCTTATTGACAAAGCAAACAAATGACATACAAATTTGTTGAAAAAGGAGATTCCACGGTGGCATGTCGAGTTCAAGGGTTGTGCATAACAATCCATGTCTGATTCAAGAATGTCGACAAAGGAATGGATGATCTGGTGGCGGTACAAAAAGAGAAGATACAAGGTGGTGTCGTTTTCCAGTGTTTGCTAAATTTTTGGGCCTGAAAATCGACAAATGGAGATTAGTGATTTTGGAAAAGAGACTTGCGCACCATGTACTTGAAGGCTTGGAAACTTGTGCGCCATATATTTTTCAAGATAAGAACATCAAAATATGGCTAAGGAAAGAGGGTCGCACAAGTATTGGTTTGGATGCGCAAGTGACTTGCGCGCCGTGAAGAGACTTACGCGCTGATGCCTAGGAGGCTTGGGAACTTGCGCACTAATTGTTTTTCAAGATCAGAACATGAAAATATGGAAAAGGGAGAAGTGATCCCATGTTTGGAAGTTGGTCATGCAAGTGACTTGCAGGGGAAGAGACCTGCGCGCCGAGACTTGCGCGCCGAGGGGAGACTTGCGCGTCATCGCGCAGGGTGTCAAAAATGCCTATAAATACTGGACCACCCTCCTCATTTCTCAATGAGATCAACACTTAGAGAAAATCAGAGCTCTCATCGCGTAGGTGTGGTGGTCGCTCAAGTGGAGTGTGGTCGCACAAGTATAGGTTGCGCACCAGGTTTTGAAGTTACGCGATAGTTCATAGTTGCATGCCGAAATCGGTTTGGGCGTAAAAGGAAGTGGGTCGCGCAAGTTTGTAGTTGGGGAGGGAAGCATCACGCAGGTGCTTTGGTGACACTTGCATGCCAGTTTGGACTTGCGCTCCGAAGACTTGCGTGCCATATTGGGACTTGTGCGCCAGGCTTGGAGAAGAGCCCCAGGTGTTGTTGGTGTACGCCCATCTTTTTGGAGCTGCACGAAAGCTGAAATATTGCTCAATACCTTCATTGGAAAAAATGATGTATCCATTTTTGAAGACGGAAGGACAATGAACAATTTGTTTTTATGAAGAGAAGTGGTACCACACACACATGACTGGTGTTTGACACCCTCGTTGTGCTTTGCGAAGAGAAGAAGAATAGTTCATGCAGATAAACTCAGATCTGCACAGAAAGAGGGGAATATATCAATACACTTAGGTGTTAGTATTGGGAATCAGAGGAAGAGAAGAAAGAAGATTTAGTGCATTTAGTTATTGCACTAGAGAAGAAGATTGAATGCAAAATAGCATCAACTTAGCACTCTGATTCAAGCATTGTCTCATGCTGAACAAGAGACAAAGACTTAAATGAAAATATATTGAAGAGACATTCACATCTATAAACTGATTGGGACTTCACCAAAGGCAGTGAGCCAGGGGGAGTCAACGGGAGTGACCCAAGGGACGCAATGAGCTATCCCTGAACTTTTGTAAAGGCAGTGAGCCTAGGAGAGAGTGACTGTTCCCAAACCATTGTAATCCACAACTACTGAAGATTAGTGGAATTTGGTACGACCAACAACTTGTCGGCGTATGATCCTTGGATGTAGCCCATAGTGGTGAACCAAGTAAATTTTTTTGTGTCATCTCTTTGCATGTGAATGTTTCATTTCTGATCATATCCGTCATACAGGTTTAACTAGTTCCTACCAACGTGGGAACAAGATCCACAAGTTTTAAAAGATAAAGTTGACACCTTGATTCACCCCTCCCCTCTCAGGGTGTCCCAGGGTCATACAAACTCTACCAGAGGTGGGTGTTTTACCCATTATCCAATAAAGCCTAGGATGAAATCTCACAACATATCCTCAAATGGATGGATGATCTGCTTCATCTTCTCATCGGTATGAGGGTAGAAAGTAGTGTTAGGGAACAAATTGGAGCTAAAATAATATTGTAATCCCATCCAAACCCATGAGGTAAAATGAGGATCCCAATCAAATATTATGGTCCTTGGTACCCCATGAATCATAACCATGTCATACATATATCATGTCTCTAAGACATCCATGACACTTGACTTGAAAATCACTATAAAATGAGCCAAAATTGTCAGTCAGTCCAATATCACCCAAACTTTATCACATCCCCCCTGAGCCTGGGGTAACCTAGTGATGAAATAAATAGATATTTTCACCCATTTTTACTATATAATATCCAAGGACAGTAAAAATACTCCAGGAACTCATTGGTCCACATTTTCCTACTGAAAAACTATACACTTTCCCACAAACTCTACCATCGACCGTTTCATCCCCATCCACCAAAGTTGTCTCCATAATCCATAGTACATCTTGGTTACACTGGGATTTACTGCTAAAGTTGAGTGGTAATACTCATGGAGAACATCCTAATGCACTACAAGTAGAAAAAATAGTATCCCTTGAAACAACATCTTCTTTTTACCATCTTCTATCCATCCCTATGGATCATCACCATGTCCAATATGGTCATGCATCACCTATTCCTCTAAGAATCCCAATGATAATTCTCCACCTACCTCATCAAATAGGATACCATAGTCATATGATAATGATGACCACAATCACTACTCTCTCTAACACCAAGATGTATTTTGCAAGCACCTTAAACCCTTTCCAAACATCCATAGACTCCCAAACAATATCTCCTTGAGAATTCTAACTTAGCACATCAAAAACAAAATTCTACTTCTTAGGGGTGTAATATATCTCAAAATAACAATACTAAAGCAAATCCATCTACCTACACTATCATATATTCAAACCCCATTGATAGGAAAAATATTGCAGGTTCTTGTGTTTCATTAAAACCAAAAAGATATCTTTGGTAAGTTAATTCAATCACAACTTCATTGAAAAAAAACTACTGCTAATTCCAGATCATAGAATGAATAATAATTATTAAGAGTATTTAACTACCTAAATCCATAATAGATCACTTCCCTCTTATATATCAACATGAATCCCAAGAACATATATAAAGAATCACAAGGGAACTCAAACATCACACCCTATTTAAAAAATTGAATCACTTGATAAAAAATCATATTATCTTTTAAGTAACTAAAAACTACCTGACATTGATCAGTCCACACAAAATTCTGGTCCTACCTAGTCAAATCCGTCAACGAGGCTTTAACCCAAGAGAAATTGGGAATAAGAATCTGATAATAGCCAATGAGACCAAGAAAATAATGTACCTATACCACATTATTGGGTTATTTCCAAGAAAAAACTACCTCTATTTTTACATATCTATGTCCATACCCTACTGAGACACCACAAGTCTAATTATATTCACCTTCCATGTCCAGAAAATTTACATTGATAGCTTTTCAAAGATTTTATGGTGTCTAAGGATCTTCAAGTCAACTCTGAGATGCTCAAAATGATCCTCCTATGAATTTGAGTAGATCAAGATATTTTAAATGAATGTGATGATGAAACAATCTATAAACTCATGGAATTTGGAATTCATGGTCCTCATTAACACAGCTAGTTCATTCGTGACTCTGAACAGTATGACTGTGAAACCGAAGTTCCCATACCTATACTTGAAGTTAGTATTCTGGATATACTCATCTTTAATCCTCATCTGGTGATATATAGACTAGAATTCAAACTTTAAAAAATAACTATATCCCTTCAACTTGTTGAATAAAACATAGAACATCATAAGCGGGTAATGGGTCTTGACCGTTACAAAATTCATCCTATGGTAGTCTATGCACAACCACATACTACCATCCACCTTCTTGGAGAATAGAACTGGAGAACCCCAAGGATACACACACAACCGAATGAAACCCCTCAACATCAGATCATCCACCTAAAATTGCAACTCACATAGCTCTGTAGATTTCAGTTGATTGGGATCCAACAAAATTTGACATGTCTGTGGTTGAAACTATATCCCAAACTCAAAATCGTTTCATTGGGGTAGCATCACAACCTCGTCTGGTAAAAAATATAAGATCTCATACTTAACCTTAGGAATATATTATACCTAAGATTACACTAACATATATGTAAACTGATAAAATAGAGGATCCAATTTCCTACAATACATTTGTAACCTCACTCACCAATGAAATCCACTCATTGGCCTTCCACATCATAAAATGAAGATTTTATCTAGAAATAGTTGAGATCTACATGCATAGAATACATAAAATACATTCCAAGGATAACATTTCATGGATGTATATACAGTAAGAATAAATCTCCCACTAAATGTTTTTACCTCATCACCAGTCTATATCCCTTGCACACATCAAAAAAAGTAGCCTAACCTCTAACTAGTGTAGATAACACTAGGGGCACTATAAGTCTCTCCCCATCCACTCCCAAAGCGCGATCCAAATTTAGAGTAACAAAGGAGTGTGAGGATTTCAAATCAAACAAGTTTCAAATAAGAGTATAGAATAAATCGGTCATACCTCTGAAAACCATTGGCACTGTTGGCACCGCTACCTCAAAAATGTGCATCTGACCACACCTAGATCATCTACCTCTATTTTTTCAGCATCTATGACCACACTATGGCCTAGGTACCTATAATTTTAGACCATCATGAGGGTTACCCCTACCAAAAACATATACCCTCAACTAATAAACAGGAATTGGTGGTCCTTAACACTAAAAATTCCTTTAAGGTAACTTCTGCTGCTGTTGAAAAGGGGCATGAACTCCCATATGAAACTAACCTACCTGACCAGTTAGAAACTGATTCTGGTAGTGACCATTTCCTATATAGAAAAAAAATTAAAACTATTTTCAGGTATATGGGATCCACCTATTCCAAAAGGATGAGAAAATATTTACCGTGGTTCTCTCTCCATTGGTTGAAACCGTGTTTTCCTAAATGTCCTAAGCCCACTGCCCAAAACTATTCTCTTTGAGAGTCCCTACTTTCCACTCCCTCAATGATCAACACAAAAAAATCTAATTTATAGCCTATGATTTTTTCTATACCTATTGGTATGTATAAAGTGTAAATAGGGTGATCACATAACTGATCATTGAGAATAAATCCTCTTCCAGATTCTATTCTTTGTACTCCTCATCTAAAAAACATATGGGGAAAAGAAAATGATTTTTTTAAACATGATCCCAAGATATTTCACACTTAGACTCCCTTATTAAAGAGAGAGTAACTCTAGTAACTCTTCTTCCTTTATCATCGATTATAGTAATTCTAATTAGAACCCCTTCTGAAAGTTTGGATAAAACAAAACTTCCTTCTTATGGTCACCCAGATATAGTATCCATCACTGACACATAACCCCCGCAACTTATTAACTACCTAAGTCGCCTAAAATAATCCCAAGCTAAAATCAGACAGAAGGAAATATTGAGATCCTCCAACTAGTACTCTTTCTCTATATCTGATATGCTCCCCTCATACTTACCTAAACTCTACTAATAAAATAAACACAAGTCCCTCTTACATTCCTCATCCACCTCTATTGTCTGGATCCTCTGATGATCATCCAGATTAGCCTAGTAAACCTCAACTGCCTAATCTACCCACAGATAACGTACAAGATCTATTCCTAAACAGTAGGGAGGAAACATAAGCCTAATAGTATGGAATTTTATCATAGTTTTTTAATTAATTCATTTATTCAATAAACTTCCCATAATCACCCAATTAAGACAAGAATACAGTCAATCATGATTAATGTACCTATCCTAGTTCTATACCCTACAAGAATGTCAATATCACTTGTTCAGTCAATGAGCTCACGGTTTGTGCACTAAATCATGGAGGGGGGCTATAATATCATGTCCTATCAGGTCTCCCTATCCTATGGAATGTACCAAGGTCTGCTGGCACCATTTACCTACCAGCCTATGAAATCCCCATTTTTCCTATCTCCAAACTCCACCCTATCAATCAACCTACCTATGATATCACTCTATTATAACCCCCTCCCTCCAAAGTTACCCCTCTTATGTTGGTAATGAATTAAGAGATATAATTACCCACGAGTTCCACCTCTAATAAACCCCAGCCTGGAAACAAGCACTGAGGGTAAAAAATATCACATATGGAAGGAATTTCACTCTATAAAATATAGGTCTAGAAGATAGGATATACAACCACCATGAAACTACAACATATAATTTATAAAATAACCCAAAAAATCTTTTAATATGTGAAAAATTTTAATCAATACAAATAAAATAATCTAAGTGATATACTAAAAGACAAGTCCTATAGTACCAACTCAATGGAGGTTTCAAACCCAAGATAACAATGTCAATCTTAATCCATAATGTCCTCCAAAAAGCTAAAAAATAGTTTATATACATAAGGTTACTGTATGAGTATACTCATTAGGATAATACCCAATGTATCAAGTTCACATGTGAAAAGAGCATACTAATGAGTGAGTGAAAAAAAGTTGAACAAAAAAGCACCAAAATAGGTCAACTCACCAATTTTAGCCTCACTATAGATCACTCACCAAATCACACATCCAATATAGTAACATGGTAATCAAGAATATAAATAAGGAGCCCTACTTCTACTTCCCCACTAAAACATGGTCCATAATATCCTATATCACCCATGGACACTTGGTCCATCACATCACATCTCACTCAAATACTTCTATGCCATTAAATCATATCTCATCGTATAATCAGGGTATTATGGTATCATAATTGTGAAGGACATCAAACTCATTCCCTCCTCCCACCATGCCTGACCCTAACTATATATCACACCAAATAACTACCTCACCACATCACATCTTTCCCAAAATCACTTTCGCCAACACTGCTAGATAATCTCAAACACCATCCCATATCATCACTACTGCTAAAGGTGGAGTGGGGAAGATGGGGTTGTCAGCCATCTATATCACCACTATCTTAGATATCAGGGAAAACACCTGAAACACAAAACCTAAAATAATTGGTAATATTAACCAAATCAGGTGGGAAATGTATATAAATAACTTAAAATACATGAAATATAGAAAGAAGATAATACTAAACCAATGGGTTCACAACCATAGAACTAGTTCACAACACATCACCACTACCACACCACACATCAACCGTTACAACCACTTCCACCACTATATAAAACACACCACAAAACCAACACACAAAACCACACAATCTCACTTTCAATTACAGGTTTCACCATTTCTATATTAAAATAGTATTTATAAACTCCCATTTATAATCCATTTCATTTCACATTCACACACCACTTTCATTTATCATTCAAAATAATTTATCCAATTACCACACATCAATTTCTAACCCATTATTTATTTATTTACCAACCCATGATATTCAGTTTCAATATCGAAATTTATTCCATGGATAACTAAGAAACTAATGGAAATACATCACACAACAATTCATCCATCCTATGTAAACTATTTCAAAAAACACCATATACACCAACTACATCATCACAACAACCACACATCTCAACCACAACATAACACAACTACGAAACAACATAAACACCTCACAAAAAAACCACCATAAAACACAACCACCACACATTTTCCCACATCACATCCCATTCCAACTAATCACATTACACATCACAACCACTGTATCACACATAAAAACCTCATTTATTTTTATAGCCCAGCCAATCACCACTATTATCATGTTATGACCCACATCATGCTAGGTATACAACAATAAAAACCACATGCAACAAAACATTCAAACTTCCACTATTTTATTTTCTGGGTATTACATCAATTTACTTCCTTAATTAGCATTCGTATTATTACACAAAACATATTTTCATGGAAAAAAATTACTTATCCAAATATATGTTCTTTTTCTTTTATTAGAGATGATAACAACAAATACCATAGTAAGGGTCTCACAACACATCATCTACAACATAAAAATTCCCACCAATAGCCATGATTTTTATTAATGTCAACAAGAATTAATAACATATAAATAATAACAACAGTGAAGTAAAATAAAGCAATAACTCCCCATCCCCATAAATTTCATGTTTTTCAATTCATTATCTTTATTAAGACAACCATTACTATCCTCCTAGTGGAAGGAAAGAGCATTCAATCCCAATATTTTATATATAAATATATAGATAAGGATGATCCCCTACCTCAAATAATCTTTTTTATTCAATGTACACCACATATAAAATAAAAAACAACCTGAAAAACCAAAACCATGCCAATAAATCTCAGGTCAGCCTGAACCTTGCAAACACATCATCAAAAACATATCCCAACATACCCTAAACCAAAATGAAACTACCCCAAAAAAATACTCAGATGAATAATGGAAAAAAATAAGGGGATACAGGGAATAACTCACCACTAATCACCAATGATAAATCATTGGAACCTAATGATCAATACTGGATGAAAGGGGATGAAAAATCCTCTAATCTCATATAGGGTTCGCCCAAAAACTCGGAGCAATGAGAGATGGTTGAGAGAATTCAGATGAATATTATACAAATAAATAAGTTTTAACTCATTCATTTTACATATAAAATTATATATTCACATCTTGAATTATATAGGGTCTTTTAAATACAAGACATGAATCATATTCAAGTTATAAATCCTTAAATTTTCCAACTTCCACTAAAATTCATGGTGCATCGTCTTGTAACACCCTAAGATTTTGTGAAATAACTTTTCCAAATTAATTTAAATTTTTAGATATATTTATTTATTTAAATCACCATTTTTATCTTTATTTACACAAAAAAATGAGTTTAGCTTATGTTACATGCAATAATAAGTTTCTTTGATAGCGTACATGATATGCAATGCTGAGCTTCAGCGAACCATCAAATAATATTATTATAACCTAGCCATTAAATAGGTGGGTATGAATAGTATTAACTAATTTATAAAATGAAAAATATAAATTTCTTATGAAATATAAATTTATTTATAAATTATTAGTAAATAATCAATCAATTTTTAGTAATGTAATAATAATCTTCAAAAATATGTTTTCTCTAAAAATCATTTTTATTAATTTTTACAAAAAAATTAATAATTAATTTATAAAAAATTTATTTTATATATAAAAATATTTTTTAAAAATCATAAAATCAATATTAACTTATTTTGAAATTTTAGTATTTTTCTGAAAATATTGATTTTTTAGTGAATAGTGAAAATTACCATTTTTTGTAAAACTATAATTTATTTTCAATAAATTAATTAATTTCAGTGACCCATTATTTTTAAAGTAAAACAAGTACTATCTATTTATATTTAACTAAATTAATTAATTTTTAATAATATTTCTATTTTATTTTAGTATAAGTTTATTTTTGGGTTTAAAAAGGGTTTTCTCTGAAAACTGTTTTAAAGTGTATAATGTTTCTCGATTTTAATTAATTAAAAAAATACCTAATGAGGAATTTTTAAATGAAATATATATATTATATATAAATAAACTTAATTAATTAATATTCATACAATAATTATTATATATAGAGTTAATATAAAATCATCTTGTGCATGAAAAATACACTTCTCAAAAAAACTCAATTTTTCGTCGTATATGTGGGTTTTGTTTTAAATTTAAAAATTCCGAAATTTTAGAAACTTTATTTGAAAAAATTAAATTCACTTTTTAAATCATAATTTCAAAATTATATTAGTTTTAATTTTTGATAATTTTCTAAAAATATTATTTTTTTATGAATAGTAAAAAAGTTGATGAATTTTGATGGAAAACTGCCTTTTCATTTAAATTATTTATAAAGTTAAATTATATTTTAAATTATTTTTAAAGTAAAATTAGTTAAATTATATTTTTATTAATCTAATTTAGGTCATTATAATCAATTTCATACTAAAACTTTATATAAAAACATTGTAAAATTTTAAAAAATTTCTCTTTGAAAACCCACTTTCTCATCACGTTTGTGGGATTAATTTAAAATTAAAATTTGTCACTTATGTGAATTGAATTTTGAAAATTTTATTCCATAATTTTAATCATCATTATTTATATTATCTAATAGGTTTAAATTAATTTTTTTCAAAATGAATAGTGCAAACAATAAAAATAAACTATCACGGTTAAGGTAAAAAAGGGTTTACCAGTGATTAAACTAAAATGGTAAGGGTTAAAATGATCTAAACACTAATCTAAAATATATTTTATTAACAAATTTATACCATATAATGTCTAAATATCAATAATACTCTATTTTAAATCCTTTTTTCATGAGAAAAATGTGGGTACACCTTTTCCATTTCAAAAATTTACAAGTGTGTCACTAACCTCACTTATAAAATGTCACTCACGATCCTCTCTTATTCACACCTTAAAACCATTTTTGATAAAAAAAATACCTTCCCAAATCCCTTCACAACTACCTTCCACTCATCTTAAAATCCTTATTCTTTTGTATAAATCCAACTTATAAAGGATGTTTTTGTAAACCTATGGAGGATACCTGAAGAAGAGGTAACACTCTTCAACAAGTGTTTTTATTTTATTTATTCTTAAACCTCGTTAAATTATTATTAAACCATGATAATATAATAAAATAAGTATCTGAAATATAATAATATTTTATTATTTTAATTAAATTACCTAAAATCATCTCCACTTTCATCAAATAGGTAAAAAAAATCATTATTCATGTGTACAGCGGACTACTGCATCGTGAATCAATGTTGTTCGTTTTTCCATTACCACCTCTCACGATTGTGTATGATGATAGTGATAAAGTATATATATGATATTTATAACACAATTATACCTTTTTATTATTTATATCATATATGACATTTTACTTTCCATTCTATAGTGGATACGATAACATCACTCATGTGTGCGGCAGACTACCGCTTCATGAAGCGATATGATTCATTGTTCACTAATGCTTTACATGTAAGATAATAAAAATAAAGTTAATTAATATATGTGATATACATGATATAATTATGAAATTAATGACCTTTTTTATTCTTAAAAAATAATTTATCATTTTATTTATTACCTTTTCACTCACTGAAAGATGATAACATCGTTCTTGTACGTGCAAACTATCGCTTTCACGAAGTAATGTGACCCTCTCTTTTCATCACCACACCACATGGATGATATGTATAATTATATTTAAAGGAATAATATTTAATTTATTGTTTTGTGATAATTATTAAATGTTAAAATATTACTCACCTCCTTTCCATAATGATCGTTGAAAAATGGAAATGTTAGTCATGTGTACTTACGACCTACCGTCTCCATTATCATAACATACTTCATTTCACAAAACAATATTTCATGATTGGTATAAAAATTATAATTTATGTTTAATTATTAAATTTATTTAATTATTATTATTTTGGATATGATGTAACCTTGATCAAATTAAGAGGACTGAAAATAACAAATCAAATCATATATGAAAAACAAAGCATTTATTACCCGAAACGTGATTTTTACAAGTAATTGGTAATAAAAAGGTAATAAATAGTCATAATTATATAATATATGGTATAATATATAGAATTATGTTTTTATAATATATTTATAATAAAATTATATTTATTATACATGAGTTTCTAATGAGTAAAAAGGAAGTCGAAAAATAAGGTAAGGGATTTATAGTATCTCTTTTATTTCATGGGGACCTATGTCATATTCACCACTAATTTTTTTGTAGTGTATATAAGGAATATTTTAAATGTTATATAATAAATCTAATTGTTTTTATTATATTTAAATTTTAACTTTATGTTATTATTTAATAGGTCTTATGACTCAATAAATAACGAGAGCGATAAGGGATTTTTTTCTCACTATTATTTTATGTGAGAAAAATTCTATATTTACAACATTTTTCTTTTATGTGGTGTATATAATTCCAATGGATTTATTTTATAATTATTATCATTAAAATTATTGGTATTTTAATATCCATTTTAGTATCCCTCTTTCATGGGTTTTACAGTTCAAAAGGTAACAAATCAGTAAGGGATTTTTGTCTCAAGTTGTCTTCTTTGAGATATATGATTTTTTTATACACCTATATTATTTTGAAAGGTTTATATATATCCTATATGATATCTAATATCACGAATTCATATATCCACATTATATTTTTAATTTAATTTAGTGATATTCATTCACTGGGATTACATTTCAAATTTAGCAAAGTTGTAAAGATTTTATATTACAATCTCATCATTTTTTGGATTGATTATAAATATGTTTTCAATAATAAAATATTATGATACATCACTCAAAAAACTCATTAATTTTTTTCTCCACGGTTATTTCATGAGGATACATTTTTACCTTTATTTTCCCTTTTTTATGTACTCAAGAGTTCCAAAATAATGTTTTTAAGAAAATCATCCTTTAGTCAATAACCTTTTTTTCTTCCAAAACCATGTTTTCTAAAAAATGTTTTAAAAAATGTTTTTAGCATACTCAAAATGATTTATTAAATAATTTTTTACCCATTGTTTACTTTTTGAAAAAAAATAAAGCGATCTTCTTTTCTTTTTCCAAAAAAATCTCATTTGGCATTTACCAAAATTGTGAAAGGATTATTTGTTTTAACATGTAAAACATGAATATAATTTCGAAATATCATGACCATTATTTGATTTTAGGATTAATTTATATTTTTTCAAGTTTATTTTCAATTAAAACTATTTTAAAAAAGTTATTTTCAAAGAGAAATGTTTTCCCTCAAGAAATGTTTTAAGTGATATTTCAAAATCATTTTCTATCTAATATGACATCATTTAATGTTACTTATACTTTATTGGGGTTATGATACAAGGATACCATTATTATTATTTCATTTAATTGTTTATGATTATGAGGAATATATGTTAATGAAACACATTTCTCTTTCATGGGTTATTCTATGATGAAATACATATAAATACTACTTTTTTTCCCAGGTTATACTATGATGAAATGATTATGAAAACTATATCTTTTCCTCATCTTAATATATAATGAAATGATTATGAAACCCATTTTCATTTCATGGGTTATGATATTATGAATTTTTTATGATCTTGTGACACACATATGTATGATTTTCATTATGTTATGGGTGAGACCTATATCTCCCTCTAAGTAATTTTGTAATGATTAATGTTATATAAGATCAAAGGGTACATGGGAGGTTATCTCAAGCCCTAAATAGGGTAAAAGGTAGGTCATCCCAAGCCCAAACTATGTACATGGGTGGTTATCCCAAGTCTAACATGTTATGAATGTCTTTGTGGGTATCTTTGACATAAGATTTTCTATTTTTATGTGTATGACACAAATATACGTATTATGAAAATATTATGAAATCATGGATCACATTCTTTGATTCCCTTATGATTCATTTCTTATGAACTAGTAATATTTATTCCATGACTCAAGATTATAATCTTTGATATATAAGTTGTGGTTTTTAAAATTTCTAATCATGTTTTTATACCTGTATGTTAATGTTATACATATGTATCTCATTTTTTACCCTTAATGAGCATCTAAGATCACATTTTCTTATGTTTCATTTCCCTAGGTTATGATGAATGGTTTTAATTATGTTTTGTTTGTGAAGATTACTAAAGGGGAAGATATTTATGGAAAATATTGAAGATCTTTCATTAATTAATAAGATTGTGTTCCAAGTTTCTAAAGGCATTAAAATTTTACAGTCCTTAGGCATGTGTTTATGTAATTTAATGAACACTCATTTAAAAATTTGTAATACCCATGTATGAGAAGTTCGGGTTAATACTATTGGTATTAAAGAAAATGTTTAGTTAACCTCTGTAAACTATGATGAGAAAACTTTAGTGATATCCCTAGGTATATTTTAAAGGATATGTTTAGGTATGTCTCTAAGGATAAGTTTAAATATGAGTCAAAGAAGAGAAAAATGTCCTGGAATTTTAATAAAGGATAGAAAAAGTGATTTCTTAGCAATTACATATTTTTATGGATACTAAAAATAGATGTGGATCTATAAAAGAGGTTCCTATAGGTAATAACTCCGAAGAGGTTGCATTGATATGGACTTGATCATTACTTGGTACATGACATTGGGCCTCACTGTACACCTAGTTTTGTACTCATGAGGAATATAATTTGGAAATTCATGAACTCTTTACAAACCATCATGAAGTATTTAAATATATTATTACTATGTATGACCTAGGATAAACCTAATGTTTTGTATATTAAAAGGAAGGATTTATGATTTAGAAATCCTATAAGTGATGATTATTTGGTTTCCCTTTATGATTAGTGTTTCTCATGTTATACTTTTTGGATTTAGTCAATGGTGGGAAACAAAAGCAACCCAGTTAACATTGAATGTGATGGAAAATTTTCTGATGCCCAACTAAATGGGATGATGACTAGAGTGAATTATATTGTGATTATTACTAATTAATTATCATGATATATGATCAACGTTCACCTTATCCAATGATCTAACTCAAAAAAAGAAGAGGGATAGTGTTTTCTAAGAGTTTGGGTAATTATAACCATGAAGGAAAGAAGATTTTCCTTCTAATATGTTGATAATGTGGGAATAAACACCCCAAGAACTATATCAGAGGGATGTGAAGACAATTTGAGGAAGAAAAAGAAATATATAAAACAATTACCTATAGAGTAAAAATGAAAAGATTGGTTAGCACAATGGATGAGAATAATGGTATCCCTAATATGTCATTTATGGTTAAATGTTTCAAATGTGTAAAGTATAGGAATTATTTAAATTGATGTCTAAAGGGAAAAGTTTGTAAAGATAAGTAAATTGGTGAGAGTAATGGTTATATTTTTTATGATAAAGAGACTAAAAATGAAATATTAAATTAAGGAGGTATTAAGGAATGATATGATGAACCCTAGTTAATGGATCAAGATTTAAGTGGGATTATTTAATTTTTTATACTTTGGAATTCAATAATTATGTTATATGAATTTTGAAATATATAAGGATTATTCATTATAAGTTTTTCATTACGGATTTTAATGAATGTGTTGAATGATACCGATGACATAGAAAAGTTATTTAATGGCAAGGTGACATTCATGAAAACATGTGATTAAGGTAAAAATAACCTTTAATATATTATTATTGTTTAGGTGATGATTTTGGAAAAAAGAGATCATTGATTTCGATAATGTAAATTAGATAATATTGATTTCCTTATAAGAGATTAATTATTTTTTGAAAAGTGGTTTATGCTATCATTGATGGAATTTACAAAATTTTTGGATTTAAGGAATATATTCAATAATATATACTTTATTTAAGGGATAATAAAGAGTTTATGTTTTCAATAATATTTTATGGTAAATAGGGTTATTATCATGTTTCAAGAGAATACATGATGAAGTATTCACATGTTTGTTATGTGATAATCTAGATCCACTTTTTGATATATGGGTGGTTAATGGTAAGTTTGTTGTGATAAATTTCATGTCCTTAATTATAAATTTTGAATATTTGAATATTTATAAGGTTAACCATTTTTTGAGTTCTTTATGTTGAAATTTGGATGAGGTTTTAGAGATCAATGTATTACTTCACCATATAAATATTTATGCATATTAAATAAAATGTGTTATCCATTTTGTTTTGATAATAACTATATATAGAAGGAAGGAATTATCATTCTTTTATGGATCACATTTAGTGCTTCGTACATGAAAAATTCAACTATTAGAATAAGATATGATGTGGAAATTAATCAATTAATGACTAAAGGATGAAATTGTGCCTATTAAATTGAAAGATATCAAGTAAGTATATTTTCATATGTTCTCATTCTAGATGAAAAAGGAATTCCCCAACATTTGTAAAGGTATATTGAAATAAATTTTTTTCTTATTATCACCATTTTCTATGATATCAATGAACTTTTTGACAACTCTTTGATTTATGGTTTGTGGATGATAACCTTATTTAGACCACCCACTTTCTTATGACCAATAATATTCATTACTCTCAATAATTATTTATTATTTTCTTCCATGACAAAATATTCACTTCACACATATGTTCTCTTATTTGGAAACATATTATCTATTATTACAAAGAACTTTTTCACATCCCTTTCTCTTTTTCAAGATTATTTTGTATTAACCCTTTTTATGATGTGGTTTTCTATGAAGAAATTTTTAATTGTTAATCCTTTTATGATGATTACAAATTTTGAACGTGAAATTCATTTTAGGGGGGGTAGAATGTAACACTATGAGATGTTGTGAAATATTTTTTTTCAAATTAATTTACATTTTTAGATAGAACTCATTATACACAAAACCAATTTTATATTTCTTTTCCATCAATAATGATTATATCTTGTGTTACACACAATAATGAGTTTCTTAAATATTATGCATGAAATGCGACACCGAGCTTTAAAAAACCATGAAATAATATTATTATAACCAATCCATTAAATAGGTGGATAAGAATAGTATTAATTACTTTATTAAATATAAAAATAAATTTCAAACTAAATATAAATTTATTTATAAATTCTTAGTAAATAATCAATCAATTTTTAGTAAAGTAATTATATTCTTCAAAAATATGTTTTTTTGAAAAATGATGTATTTGATCTTTATGAAAAAATATTATAATCAAATTATTGAACTATTATAAATGTATTTTTTAAAATTAAATTCATTTTTAAGTCATCATATCAAAATTATCTTGTGGGGAAATTTTGGTGTTTCTCAAAAAATATTGATTTTTTAGTGAATAGTGAAAATATAGTTTTTTTTAGAAAACTATAATTTATTTTCAATAAATTAGGTAATTTTAATAGCCCATTATGTTTTAAAGTAACATAAATATTATTTATTTATATTTAATCCACTTAATTAAATTTTAATTAGCATTATATTATCTTTTAGTATAAGTTTATTTTTAGGTATAAAACATAGTTTTTCTTAAAACTATTTTAAAGTACAAAATGTTTCTCCATTTTAATTAATTAAAACAATCCCTAATGAGTAATGTTTTAAATGAAATTTATATATTATATATAAATAAATTTTAATTTATATTTATAAAATGTTTATTATAATACATAGAGTTACTATAAAATCATCTTACACTTAAAAAATACTATTCTCGAAAACCCACATTTTCATCGCATTTGTGTGTTTTGTTTTAAATTTAATTTTTAATTTTTTTTTTAAATTTAATTTAAAAAACTAATTTATTAAATAAAAATATAAAAATTATATTATGGTGAATTTTTTATAATTTTTTGAAGCATTAATGTTTTGATGAGTAGTAAAAAATAATGAATTTTGATTGAAAACTACCTTTTCATTTAAATTATTTATATAGTTAAATTATATTTTAATTTTTTTTAAAAGTAATATTATTTCAATTATATATCTATTAATCCAATTTATTTCATTTTAATTAATTTAATATTGAAATTTAGTATAAAAACATTGTAATCTTTTGATCATTTTTTCTCTCAAAACATGATTTCTCGTTGCATTTGCGGGATTAATTTTAAATTAAAATTTTACACTTATATGAATAGAATTTGGAAAAATGGATTCAATATTTGTAATCATAAAATTATATAATATCTAATTAGGTGAAATTAATTTTTGACAATAATGAATAGTAAAAACTAATTGCCACGGTTAAGGTGAATATGGTTTTATCGAGGGTTAAAATAAAAAGGTTAAATTGACATAAAAACTAGTCTAAATTATATATTATGGACATATTTCAAAATTATAATTTATAATTATAAATAATAATCCATTTTTTATCATTTTTTAATGATAAAAATATGGTTACACTTTTTCCTTTTCAAAAAATTACAAGTGTGGCACTCACCTCACCTATAAAAAGACACCCCTCTCCTCTCTTATTCGGACCTTTAAATGATTTTGGTTTGTACGAGACATAACAAAATCACTTCCCAAATTCCATATAATCATCCTATAATCCTTATTTTGTAAAAAAAGCTAATCAATTGTGGATTTTGGTAAAAAAACAAGTGAGGATTCCTGAAGACGATGTAACGTTCTTCAATGATCATTTTTATTTTATTTTTTATACCACCTTCTTAAATTATTATTAAACCATTATGATATAATATACATGGTATATTTCATATACTAAGATTTTTTATGTTAATTTAATTACCTAAAACCATATCTACTTTCATTAAATGGGTTATGAAATCATCATTCACATGTACGGTGGACTACCGCCTCACGAACCTATGTCATCCGTTTTTTCCATTACCACCTATCACGGTTGGGTATGATCATAGATATAAATTATATATATGTGATATTTATAACATAATTATACCTATGAAGTCATTATATCATTTATACTTTTTTACATTACATTCCATAGGGGATACGATAATATTGCATGTGTGTACGGCGAACAACCACCTCGCAAAGCGATGCGATTTATTTTTCACTAACGCTTTATATAGAAGATAATAAGGATAAATTTAAGGAATATATGTTATATAAATGACATAATTATTATATTAATAAAATATTTTTCATTATTAGAATATAATATATCATTTTATTTCTTACCTTTTCACTCACTAAAATATATAATGCTGTTCATTTACGTGTAGACTACTGCCTTCACGAAGTGATGTGGCCATATCTTTTTATCACTACACCACATGGATGATATGTATAATTAAATTTAAAGGAATAATATTCTAATTATGATATTATTATAAATATTTAAAAATTAAATATTATTTACCTCATTTCCATAATGATAGTTGAAAAATGAAAATGTTACTCATGCATACATATGACCTACTATCTCCATGATCATAGTGTACTTCATTTCTCAAAACCATATTTGATGATCAGAATTAAAAGTATAATTTATGTATAACTATTATAATTATTACATTATTATTTTTATTTATATGATATAATAATGATCAAATTAATAGTACCAAAAATAACAAATCAAAATATATACAGAAAAAATGATTATTAACCTAAAAATGATTTTGACAAGGAATTAGTAATAAATTGGTAATTAATAGTCATAAGTAAATCATATATGGTATAATATATATATATGATTATAAATATGATTATATAATATATTTAAAAAAAATTTATTTTTATTATACAGGAGGTTCGAACTTGTACAATGGAATTTAAGACTTAAGGTAAGGGATTTATAGTCTCTCTTTTATTTCTGGGAGACTTATGCCATATTCACCAATCATTTATTTTATTTTTTGTGGTGTATATACTATACATTTTTCTTGATATATAATTAATATAATTATTTTCATGTTATTTAAAGTTTCATTTTATTTTATCCTTTAATGGGTCTTACGACTCAATAGATTACCAAAGTGGTAAGGGATTTTCGTCTTGCTTTTATTTTCAGTGAGACAAATGCCATATTCACCAAATGTTTAATTTATGTGGTATATATAATTCCCATAAATTTATTTTATGATTATTATCTTCAAAAATTATTGATATTTACATATCCATATTATTATCTTTATTTCATGGGGTTTACGGTTCAAAATTTAACAAATTAGTGAGGGGTATTTGCCTTAATTTGTCTTCTTTGAGACATATGATTATTTTATGCACTTATCATATTTTATGAGGTGTATATACATCATCTTTGACATGTAATTTCGTTAATTTATTTTTAATCATGATATTTTAAATTTCATCTAGTGGTATTCTTTTATGGGTCTTACGTTTCAATGTTACCAAATTTGTACAAATTTTATGTTATAATCTCAACATTCATTAGGATTGTTTATGATTATGTTTTTAATTATAAAATTTTAGGATTTAACTATTAATAAACTCATAAAATTTATTATCCTCTATTTATTTCAGGATGATATCTGGTTTACCTTTATTTTATACTCCTCATATACTCATGATTTTAAAAGAATTTTTTTTAAGAAAAATTGGGCTTTTTGTCAAAAACCATTTTTCTTCCAAATACATGTTTATTAAAAAAAAATTAAATAAAAAGTTAGAATACTCAAAATTATTTATTTAATATATTTTTACCCATGTTTTACTTTTTATAAAATTATTTTAAATGATTCTTCCTGACTTTTTACAAAAAAATCATGTTTGTATTTTTCTAAAAATATGAATGAAATTTTTGTTTTAACATGTATTTAATGAAAGGAATTTTATAACTTCATGACTATTATTTTCATTAAATATTCCTTTATAATTTATTAGGGTTATTTTAAAAGAAAATTATTTTCAAATTTTTTTATATTTTTTAAAAGAAATCAAATCGGAAAGTTTTTTCCCTAAAGAAATGGTCCAAGTGATCTTTCAAAACCATTTTCCATTAATTATTAAATCCTTTGATATTAATTATACTTTACTAGGGTTATTATCCAAGGATAAAATTATTATTATTTATATGAATGGTTTACTCTTATATTGAAGAGATGTTTGTGAAACTCATTTCTCTTCCACGGGTTATCCCATGACAAAATGCTTATTAATCCCACTTATTTTCATACATTATGATATGATGAAATGATAAAATGATTAGGAAAATTGTCTATTTTCCATATGTTAATATATTATGGAATTCTTATGAAACCCATTTTTAGTTTATGGGTTATTATATGATGAATATTTTATGATCTTGTGGCACACATATGTAAGATTTTTATTATGTGATGGGTGGGACCTATATATATCTCCAATGAATTGGGTAATTTTTAATGTTATATGTGATAAAGTGGTACATGAGAGGTTTTTTCAAACCCAAAATAGTTTACATGGGTAGTCATCCCAAGCCCAAAGTAGTTACACAACTGGTTATCCCAAGCCTAACATGTTATTAATTTCTTAGTGGGTAGCCTTAACATAAGATTTTATATGATTATTTGTACACCATAAATCTATTTATTATTCCAAATATATTATTGCATGTATCATGTTATACTATATGAAATTTAGGGTTTTCAAATAAAATGATAATGTTCTCATACCCCCTTATGTTCAATTTATGATTATGTATCTCCTTTGATTACCCTTACTAAACATCCAAGCTCACCATTTCTTATGTTTATTTTCCCCAGGTTATGATATAAATTTTTAAGTAGGGTATGTTTGTAAATAGTACTAAAGGAAAAGATACTTATGGGGGATATTAAAGATTTTTCAGGAATTAAGAAGATTATGTTCCAAGTTTCCAAAGGAAATAAATTTTTATGGTCCTTAGGCATTTATTTGTGTAATGTAATGAATATTCATCTAAAAAGATATAATATCATTATATAAGAAGCATGGGTCACTAATCATGTTGAATAAACTCATAACAGGAATTTATATTTCACTTTATGAATATGTTTCACATAGAACACCTCTTACACGTACAATCTAGAAAATATCGACTTCAAATGTTGTAAAATACAAAATCATGATGTAAATTATACTTTAATATCATGAACCACATAAATCAGTACAAATGAATCTCTAACACCACTGAACCATTCCCTAAACACCTCTAAAAACCTATAACCATCAAAACTACAAAGTAATGGGCTGAGAAAGAACATATCATTACATAAACTATTAAAACAATTATGTGTGGCATGAATTTTCATATAAGTATAATTTTTTATTTATTTTAAAATGTAGTGGATAAGATAAATCATTCTCCCATGTAATGGATTTATCCCTCAAAACTTTATATAAATATCTGAGGGTTTGAGTGAATTTATTATAGATCAATGGTGATCCAATTTGGGTTTGAAGTAATCTAGGTTGGGTTGTTAAACAACTCCTGGTTTCTTGTATTTTAGTTACCTTTAGTGTATTGTATATGTATTATTCAAGGAAACCACATTATATTGTATTTAATTTATTTATCATCTTTTTTATCATTTAATTATGCATAAATGTGATTAAATTCTACTTGTCTTTTGAATTATTAATGTAGATGTTATTTATATTATGCATGTATGAAAAATGTTGAATTTATTATATATGTTGTTATATACTATTATTTTTATCTTTGTAAATTTTTGGAATAATATAACATATAAATGCATCATTTTTGTAGTGATTTATGACTCAAGAATATTAATTTTTTTCATGGAAAAACCCATAAAATGACCTCAAGTTTTTAATTCTTTGATTAATTACCAAAATTATTATTATTATTATTATTCACCCATAAAATTATATTTATTTATATATATATATTCAAGAATATAAATGTTTTTTCTCAAATTTTAATACAAAAATATCCCATATTTATTTTCCTTGAAAATAAACTAAACACTTTCTTATGAGTTCCCTTAAATTAAAACATATATTTGGATGAAAAATAATAAATATGTCACCTAAATTTCTAGTTAACCAAATTGTTTCAATAATTTACCTAAAAAGGTAAAAAATGTTAATGTCCCCAAAAAAATATTCACACTAATTAGTTAACTACTGGTAGATAATTATAGATTTCAACCCACTGGTTGATGTTATTGGTCACTGCCCATTTTTTAATCATCATTAACATAAATAATGAATTTTAGTTTTTATTATTATGTTCATTGTGTTAAATTTTTCATTCTATAATTTTATTTTTATATGTATTGGTTGTGAATGGTTTAGTGAATTTATTTATACTTATCAGTTGAGTAAGGATTTTTGATTCCTTGTTTACATACCATTTGAGCATGAATTATTGTGATTTTTCTTACCTCATTTCCATGTTGTTTTTTGATCATGGAGAAAATTACATGTATCATGGAAACTTACACATTTATATGTATTTTACACATTCATAATGAAATATCATGATCATCAGAAAATTATTATTGAGAGGTATGTTCACCGCTTCATGTATATTATACGATGTATATATAAATATTATTTTTCTAATCTTGTGCAAAGGTTTCCTCAGAATGTAATAGAAATCAAAATGTGGGCAGTATAAACTCTTTAAGAGGGAATGAGGTAGAAAATTTTCATTTTTTATCTTTTATTAACCTTTGGAGTCTTGTACATGGATTATTAAAGGAGTCACTATTGTATTTCACTAGACATATTAATTATATTTTTCATCTTTGGATTATGAATGTTTGTGACTATATTAACATGGTTTCTTTACTCTTTCTCAAGAATTTTTATATGTTGTAAAAGTATGAAAATTTTAAAATTTATGTTATTATATACTTTTATTTTTCTTATGATAATTTTTAAAAAAATAACATATAAACACATTATTTTTATAGTGATTTATGACTCAATAATGTTGATGTTTTTTCTTAGACACCAATATAAAATAATCTTTATTGTGAAATTATTCAATGAATTCCATTAATTGTAATAGTTATTATTATGGACCCATAAATCTAAACTTATTAAAAAAATATATCGAAAAATTCACAATACATGAATAATCTTTTAGTGAATAATTTTCCTTAAAAATAAATTAAAATTTTTCTATTGAATTTCCTAAAATTAAAATAACTATTTGGTTGAAAAAAATATGTGCCCCAAATTTTCAGTTATCCAAATTAGGTCAATTTTTTAAATGAAAAGTAAAAAACTTAAATGTCGATAACCCAAAAAATCACATTGAGCTGGTATCTTATAGTTGATATTTATGGGTTTCTTCCCACAAATTTATGTTATGGATTACTACCCACTTTCTTATAAATGTTAATCGAGTGATGGATTTTTAATCTGTAATCACATGTTCATTTTATTTCATTGTATCATTATGTAATTATTTGATTCTTTTTTGTCATCAAATATTTTGTAATGTTATTTGGACTTACTAGTAGAACAATGGTTTATGATTCTTTTTTTACATTCCATTTGAGCATTAATTATAGTGATTTTCCTTACTAATGTTTTTCGTTGTTAGTTAATCATTAAGATAATATATTGTTGTTTATAATTTTGTGGCTTATGGGGTTTTCATGGCATGTATCATGACACTAACATGTGTAAATATTTCTTATACATTCATAATGATATTTTAGGTTCATTGGAGAAATCTTACAGATGGGTACATTCACCCTGAAGAACTTATATTCCCTAAAACATTATTCATGTGATGCATGAAGGTCATATTATATACTAAGACTGAAGTGAATCATAATATATAAAATTGAATATTTTTTAATTCCTACTTCTATCATATGGTACGATTGAAGAGATATTATAAGCCACAAAAAATCATACTATATTTTATAATTTATTCAATCATATTATATAATTGAGACACTGACATAATATAGTGATCCAATGGATCCTACATGTATGAAATGTGATTCAATTTATCTATAGATACACCCTATAGGTGGTATGCATTTTTTATTCCACTATGGTGATCTTCAATAAACCATATTAAGATGGATGTTAAGGAATATTTGGTGAAATGTACACTTTTACATGGTTTTTTATTTTCAATATATATATTTTCAGGTTTCAACTGCTTAGAATTCTTGGGATTTTAAATTTATATGCGTTTATAATATTATATTCTGTGTTAATATATTCTTATATTACGATTAGTGGAATTAGATAAAACCCATGCTATATGATTCATGAGAATCTATGAGAAATGATTTTTTTCATATCCTATTACATATCATATTTAAACTGTTAAATATAATAAACTATAATCTTTTATGGGTTATGTATCATGTTGTGTAATATAAGATATTGAAATCCATGACATGAATTAAACCTTTAGGTTTTTATTTGTTAATATTATACAACTCCTAGATATTGTATTTTATGATAACCTTGTTGCATTTATAAAAAACAAAGCATTATACCACTCTTATGATATCATGTTATATCATAAAATATGACAAGGATAACATAGGAAGTGGAATGGGTATCAATTATAATGTATGATTTATAAGATTATATTTTTTCACTATCATCTATACTTTATGATTCAGTCTAAATCATAAAATATTATTGTTGTAGAAAAAAGTTATTTTTTCTTTATTTCTAACTATGAATTGAATTTTATTATTTATAAATTTATTATAAATAATGGCCAAATATATTTTATAATACTTAGTTTTTTTAAAATTTTTATTAATAAATTAATTATAAAATGTTTATGATTAATTGATTAAATTTTTTTATGATATTTATTTTAAATATTCTATTAATATTGAGTGTTAATATTAAAAAATATTTTTCCAAATTTATATAGAATACCATATAATTTAAATATAATGTTTGTATCTAAAAGTTTATAATAGTGATTTACAAATAGTTTATAAATTAAAAAATAAATCATAATATAAAGTGATTATATTTTAAAAAATTATGAAATATTCATAATGATTAATTTGAAATGTTTAAATTAAAATAGTCTTATTTGGAAAATATTTGAACCTTATAAGAAGAATTTTGGAATTTTTATATGTTAAAAGGTTTAAATAATATTAAGTATATGATATTTATAATATGTAACATGTTTAAATAATATATAAATTGTATTATAAAATTTTTATACTTCATAAAAATATTATATATTTAAAGGAAAATCATGTAATGAATAATTTGAATAGTTTACATTATGAGGTGAGTATAAAGTGTTTATATTCAAAAGTATAGAATTTCTATTATTAATAAATCTAAAATTATAAAATTTTATAGTTAATATTTTATATTTTAATTCTTCATAGATATTTATCTCATGTTTAAATATCTGAAATCATTATTTATTTAATGGTTATTTCATGATTTATTAATATTTATAAATTTTTTATATATTATGAATATTTGTATGCTTTAGTTTAAGATATAAAAAAATAGTATAAATTCCCAAGACTTTCATTAAAAGCTATGAATTTCAACATAACATTTAGTTATTAGAATGTTTTAAATTTTTAAATATAGTTTACACATATTAGGTGTTAAACTTATGATGAATTAGATATTATCTTGAGTAAAATATCCCAAAGTAGAGGGACTTTGGGTCAAACTTACCATTAGAATATAGGAATATGAATTATTCTATAAAGGTTGGTGATGGATATTTATATCTCTTGGCTTACTCATTAGATATTCCAAATATCATATAATTCTATACCTTTTCATGAAGAGATCATGTATCTTATGCATGAGATGTATTTGGATAAATGTAAATATTTTTTTCTTCAATTTTTGGGTGATTAACAGAAAACTATGGGATGTGTAAAGAGTTGCGATTCAATATGGTTTGAAATTATTGGATTATTTGACGGAATATTATTAAAAACTAAATCATGTAAAGAATGAATACATAAAAAGAATAACATGATATAAGTTGGTGGGATTAAATCCCCTTCAAAATATTAAGTGTTATATTCCTTTCGAAGTGGAACTTGTTAAGACCTAAATCATTTAGTATGGGTGACCCCAACAGTTAGGTGACCATAAATTAGCTTTTAAAAGGAATGAAGGTAATAAGATGTCCCTAAAAATTATGTGCCTTTTTATTGACATTTTATTTGGGTTACACTTATCTAGAAACCCCAAATATTTAGGATACCAAAAGAATAAAGTTGATTTTATATCCATATGATGGATCAAAAAAAAAGTTTTCAGACCAAATATACAAAGATCATAAATGATATAAATAAAAATATTTCTCTATTAGATATTTTCAGGGATTATACATGAAAAAAAAATTCATGATTAAATATGGATCTTATTCTGCTAATGGATAAAGTGTATTAAAAAAGGATTCTTCATTTTAATAGAACACATTTAACATTTGTCCTTATTAAATAGTACTAAAACATGATAATAATTTTATAAATATTTTATTATAGATAATAGAATCATCCTTATAAAACTTAACTTTGATATTAAACCTTCGGAATGATGAGGTTAATGTAACCAACTTCTAAGGACTGTAAATTAATAAGAGTTATTAAGTAAGAAGAAATCCAATATGTAAAAGAAATACTTTCATAAGTTACTAAGAGTTGTATTTGTTCAAGATGTGGGTCTAGATGATTATAAAGATTATAATTATTTACTTGGGGTTTTAAAGGAATCATATGAACAATGACTTTTAAAATTTTAGTCTTATATACTCAATATGATTGTGTTTGTTAAAGATACTCAATATGATCGAGTATACTAATGAATTAGTGAGACTATAGGTTTTCTTGAGTCTTGTTATAATTATGTAATTCATTTTCTTCTAATATATAGAAATTCTCTAGAAATATGAATAAATTAAGGAAAATTTTACATTATGTTCTCAATAGTTGATAATAGATAAACTACACATGTAATATCTAGGTTTTGGGGTTGTGTTGGAAGTAAAAGTGGGTAAAATATCAAACTATAAGAATAAAATTGTGTTGGAGAGTCCAAAAAAAATCTCTAAGTTTCCAGTCATGGTAATTGAAACCTAAATGAGATATCATGAATAAAGGATAAATGATTTTATAGTATGTAATTTTTTTATTACTGAATGGGTTTTAGAAACTCCATGGATTTGTCATGACATGTATCAGTGTTATAGAAAACAACTAGTTGGATTTAAAGGGTATGTGATACTGAATGTATAGTTTAAATTTTATTTAAATATACAAGAGTTCAAAATAAAAAGTAATAATTGATTTAACATATATTTTGAATTCAAATAATGAAGCAAAGAGTTAATACATCAAATATTTGAATGTAAAGGAATATCATATGGATCTAAACAATGAATGTGTATCTTCATCTCAATTTTATTGTTTGATAAGACAATTTTTTCACCAAAGAATATTCTTTGTAAAAAATGATATGATTAATTATATACACATGGTATGTGATTCATCACATTCTATAACATGGTTTTTAAAAGGAGGCTCAGTTAAAAATATTTTATACAAAGAAAAGTGTTTATCCAAATATTTGTTAAAATGTGATGAAAGACATTACCACTACCCATTAATGTTTTATTTTTATAAATAGACATATTTTTTATTGTAAATCACTAAAAACACCTAGAATAACATATATGATATAGAAACAATGGGTTATTTGTTAAATATTCATAATAAATAGAAATAGGTGTGATTTCCTTCCATAAAGGAGTTCGTAATTCTTAGTATGATATTCAAAAGAGGTTATAATGTATAAGAGAAAATTGGGAGTATATTTGAACTTAGATAATTTAAAATCTAACAAATAAATTATTATATTATTATAAAGTCAAAAGTGATTTCCATAAAATATTATAAATATTTTAAGATATGTAATAGTGAAAATATAAAAGGATACATTTTTTATTGTGAGAAAGCAAACATCACTATTTCTTAAAGAGTTATACCCATTGAATTAAAAATTGAATGTCACATAATATCCTAAAAAAATTAGGGTATGGTGTTAAAAATGAAAAGAGTTACATTAAGTTACTGAAATTAAGTAAATTTCACTTTATCCTAAAGAAGTTTAGGATGTTCTTGTATGTAATAATATAAACAGCTACATTATTACCATATTATTCCAAGAAAATAATTTGATGGAATGAATTCCAAATATTATGATGTTATATATAAAAAAATTTTAATGTTAAAATAGAAGTTGAAACCATAACATTTGATTTTGTGGAGTTATGAAGTTTAAATATTTTCAAGGAGTTTAATATTAGGAATTTCATTCCCCAGTTTCAAAATTATTTAAAATTTATTTTTTCATTAGTGTTACTCAATAAAGATTTTACAGGAGGGTTTTATTATATGATCACATAGATATGTGGTAGCAATTTTATATAGATTTAATAAGTTAAAAATATCCCAAAAAGTGTATCAAATATAAGGTTGATCTGAAAGCTTATTATATATAATGTGTAATACAGGTTCCTATGTAAGGATTTTTTAAGTATTCTTCAAAGAGTTTTAAGAGTATTGAATGTATCATATAAGAGTTAATCTCCATTTTATCATTATTTCACATTTTTGGTAGAAAGTATATATATATATTGATATAAATTTCATGGAATATAACAATGATTTATATCTCAAAGTACAATGTTGAGTTATCCCTAATTAATGTTTATCATGTATTATTATAGGTTATGGTAAAATGTTATGGTTAGCATGAGTAATATTTTTTATGAGATACAGAATATGCTCATGAGGTATAAAAATTGTTTTAGTGCACCAGATGTGATTAACCAAGTTATATTAACAACATATAAACCTTGTTTTTTATTAATATTCATTAATAATATTTTATAGATCCATAATCATTATAATAATAATGGGTAATTTGTAACATCCTGTTACAATTTCATATTCTTCTCCCTTAACCTCATCATGGTTTTTCCCTCCTTTTATAATAGTAGGATACCTATAATGGTGAAGTTAGATATTTTTTGGACTTTTAACTTTAACCATATTTTTCTGTAGGATGTATAAGGATTTCATGTTGTGTAATTGGGTTATACACCATGTAACTATTGTTGGGTACAAGTCGTTTAAGGGGAATCACACTGTAAAATTTTACACATTGTGAATGGTGGTTTCACATCATGAATTATTTAAATAACAGATTTTTAATCTAGGGTGAAGAATTTTTTGGCATACTTGTAAAACATAGATTTCATGGCGTGTAACTACATTACATGTCATGAAAAGAACAACATCCAATTTTAAAACATGCGCACATCAGTTTTTTCTCGGTTCTTTTCTCTAGGATTATTCACCCTAGACCTAGAGTTCTCCCCAGTCATTTTTATGAGACTTCACTTCTTCTAGATCGATATGATTGGAACTCAATCTACATTTCAATTGTGGTGAATATCTCTGGATCTATAGTGTGATATCATTCCAGAGGTTGTCCCTTGTTGGTCATGGTGCAACATGCTTTCATTCTTGAGGGTCTCTACTAGTGTTGTTGGGTTTCTTTGTTGGTGGATCCCATTGCGGGTGTGTGCGACCTGAGTTTTAAGGTGGGTGGTTCCATATCTAGCCTATGATAATTAGCCTAATTTTCTTTTACTTTATAAAATTGGTTTATAAAATTGGTATGACTGTTTGTGTGTCTTAAAAAAGGGTTTTTGAAGAGAAATTATTTTCCCCTGGTTTTTGATAAATGAAAATAATATGGGTGCTTTTGAAATAGTGAAATTGATTTGTGAAAAGGACCTCATGGGTTACCTTGGGTACTTAGGTTAAAGGTTTAGCTTGATCCTAACATCCATGTTTTCTGATTATTATGAGTTTTTATCATGGGGATTTTCTCTATCTCCTAGGCCCGTTGTTCAAAGGAATGGATATTAACATTGTTGTGTGGTTTACTCAAAGAGTATTCCTTTACATCCTAGGCCTGTGCTCTAGGAACTAGATTGTACATTTGAATTATTATGGTATGAGTAGTATGCTAGTCTGACCTGTAGTGATCATTGGCACTGATTCATGTGTTTAGGCTTCAATTTTGTACTTCTTGGCTTTCTGATTTAGCCTTGATATGCAAGTTATACCTGCTTTTGATTATAACTGTGAAAAAGGGAAATTTTTACCATGTTTTCTATAAAACTACTTTACTGCTTATCATTATATGTTTTATTTAATGTATGCATACAAGAAGTTTTATACAGATACTTGATATTGAACACCTGGATGGGATACTACTGACCTTTTTAGCTCACACCCTACAAACCTCCTCAGTGGTTCATAGACCTTTTTATGTCTTCTAATGCAGGGAAAGGCAAGGCGCCACAGTGAGGCAGTGAGGTTCATATCTGCTAATTTTGGGTATCTGATAGTGATATAGTGGGAGTTCATCCATGCCATCACATGGAGTAGTCGTTTGGTTTTGGTTCTTGAAATTGGATGTGTTTTTGTAACTTTGAATACTTTTGTAGTTGTTTGTTTCTGATTTCTTTTTACTATTATGTCATATATATTCATTTAGTCTTCTACTATCTCATTCACTTTGTGTATACAAATATTCCGTGTCTTTTTTGAGGTTGGGTTAAATCATTCCACCTGGTGTTTTTTTCAATGCTCGGGTGCTTGTCACTGACCTGGGGGGATCAAGAACTCCATTTGGGTATGTATGGTAATAGGTTAGGTCATAAGTTTGAGGGTAACCCGGGTCTATTCATTAAAATTTGGTATCAAATGAGGTTTTCCCTCAAGATTACTTAACTTAGGACATCTGTTAGACTGGAGATAAGATTTTTGGGACTTGAGAGGTATGTCTCACTAAGTGATTAGAAAACTCTTATCGTGACGTGACTGAATTTTCCATGGAATGTTGGGTTATGTGTCTCTAGTGTTTGGTTTTATTTTAAATCTTAGTTTCTTATTACTGGTTTTATAGTTTGAATTAAGATTTGTTCTTTTGTATGATCATTCTCATGTTTCTGTGTGTATTAGGATGCCTCTGAGATGTCTTTCACAAGTTCCTTGGGATGGTGATACTTATTCTCTTCAAGGTAATACACCTATAGATCAGAATCTCATCAAGACTATAGTATGTGATGTTTGTGATATTAATTAAGATGTACTGAAAGTTTAGAATTCTATTTTTGAGATAAAAATAGGATCTGGAGGAGAGATAGATCAATCATGAGAGTTTTTTCATGAGAATCCATTGTCCTTTATAGGAACGGATAAAACCTCAAGAGGATGAGGACTGGTTGGATAGGATCGATCAAATCTATGCCTTCCTAGAAAGACTAGAGAATTTCATGGTAAAGTGAGAGGTGTTCAGGATTAAGGGTTCAGGCAATCAATGGTGGAATTATTTATTCCAGGCAGACAAGCACGTAGACTTGTATTAGAATAGATTCAATGCCATATTATTTTAGTACTTTTTCCTGGAGTCCCTGATACTATAAAAGTATATGGAATTCCTATCTTTGCAGTAGGGATATTTTTCAGTGTCAGTGTTCACTAACCAGTTTGCTGAGCTTGTCCATTTTTCTCTGGACATGGTAAAGAATGAATAGATAACAGTATAGAATTACCTACAGGGTTTGAGACCAGATATCATATCATAGTTGTTTATGTTGAATATTTCTACCTATATAGAGATGATGGATAGATCTATGGTGGAAGACATGAATATAGAAGGCAATGATGGTTTATCCACCCCTTCTCTTCCATCTAGTTACAGTTTCAAAAGTATGCATGGGAAGAAAAGGAAGTGGTGGGATCATTGGAGAAGTGGTAGAGGTGGGTCTCAATAGCAAGCCTTCTCTACACTGTTCGTTGCATCTATAAATGTGTCACTGACTTGCTATCAGTGCGAAAATGGAGGACACACCAGACCTTCTTGTCCTATTCCTACAAACATGTGCAATATCTATGGACGTTGGTCACTGAAATCACTTATATTAGTCTATAACTACACCTCATTATGGTCAGGGTTTTTTAGATCCAAAGGCTACAATGGTGTAGTCATAAGATTCAAATACTATAGGGCTCCAGCCACATGCCTCGAGAGTGAAGTAATTTCACACAGTAGATGAGTGTCCAGTAAAATTTGATTCAGGTCTGGTGACATTGAGAGGTACTATAATTATTGCATATTCAGTAGAAATTGTTTTTTATACTAGTTCCCCCCACTCTTTTATATCTGCACATTTAGTTGATTTTATTAATCTTCCAATGGAACTTATATCATTTTCAATGTATTTAGGGACACCTCTTAGTAAGTGGAAAGAGAAAGGGGTTTAGTATCCCACTATTTCATTAATGATTGTTGATACGAATATGGTATAGTATTTTCTCATTCTTAATCTAGATCATTTCAAGGTCATCACTGGTATGGATTTTATTTTCAATCATTGAGCTAATGTTAATTGTTATCATCAGCATGTTTCATTTCTTACTGCTGATGGGAGTGCTCATGTGTGTCAAGGAGAGTGGGATCTGAGATCAAGTCATGAAGGGAATTATTTCCCATAGCTAAAGAGTTTGTTGTCTTCTATTTTTTTTTGATCCTGATGAAATTTCTCATGGTATTTATCTTTCCATTATTGTTCGATACTTTCCTGAAATTTTCCCAGACAACTTCTCTAGTATACCTCCAAATAGAGAGGCAGAGTTTACGATTGACCTAGTTTTAGGTGCGCATACGATATCGATACCTTCTTATCATATGGAACTAGTAGAGCTAAAAGAAATAAATATTTAGTTGGATGACCTGTTGGACAAAGGTTTCGTTCACCCAAGTGTTTCTCCTTGGAAAACACCTATGCTCTTTGCTAAGAAATCATACGGTTCACCTCAGTTATGTGTAGAATAATAGAATTTGAACATGTTGATGGTTAAAAAAAATCTTTTTCCTCATGTGGATGGTCTATTTGATCAGTAAAAAGAGGATAAGTGGTCTTAGAAGATTGATCGTTGGTCGAGTTAACATTAGCTCAGAGTTTGGGAGTCTAATTTACCAAAGATAGCTCTCAGGAGAAGGTATAACCATTACGAATATATTATGATTATTTATGGTCTGACTAATTCTCTTATAATTTTTATGGATTTTATGAATTAGATATTCCATCAATATCATTACAATTTTATAGAAGTTTTCATGGATGATATTCTGGTTTATTCAAAAACTGATCATGAGCAGGATCACCATCTGAGTTTGGTTCTAGAAATTCTGAGAAGTCACCATTTGTATTGAAATTTTTAAAAACAAAGTTTTTGGATTCAAGAAGTGAAGTTCATAGGGAACAATATTTCTGAACATGGTTTATCAATTGATATATAGAAGGTGAAAGTTGTTTTTTCATGGAAGGAACCATATAATTTCTTTGAGATACGAAGCTTCCTTGGTTTTGTTGGATATTATCGATGGATTTTTAAGGACTTCTCTAAGATGAAATCACCTTTGACTGATCTTACCAAAAAAGTAGTGAAATGTACATGGGATGTGAAGTTTCAGTCTTCTTTAGATGAATTTAAATGACATCTGAAATCACCACTGATTCTGATCTTACCTGATCCCATTAAGGGGTACATGGTGTTTTGTGATGCTTATGATGCTAGTTTCAGTTGCATGATTATTTAGGATGACCATGTGGTACCTTATGTCTATCATCAACTTCGACCACATAAGAAAAATTACCCCACTCATTATTTATAGGTTATTGCAATTATGCATGAGCTTAAATTTTAGAGGCACTATCTTTTTTGGGATAATTTCATAGTCTTCTCTGATCATAACATTATGGGATATATCTTTTACTAGAAGGAATTTAATATCAGAAAGATGTGATGGGTAGAATACCTTTAGATGTCTAACTTTTACATCTCCTACACCCTAGTAAATGGAAATTTCATTGCAGATTCCCTTAGCATGAAAGTTTGGTCGTAGGTTGTTATGGAATTGAAGGAGGAGTCGAATCTTATGGGGATTTTTTCTTAGTTTCACTTGGATGCTTAGGAGGATGTTTCAGTCATGGTTTTGACCAATGTTCAGTTATCATCATCTCTCCTGGAGTCTATTTTATGGATTTAATAGTAGTATGATGAGTTTCAGAAAACTCGAGAAAGACTTTATGGTGGTGAGATTGTTCCTCGTTGGTCTCCCTCTTCAGATAGTATTATTCACTTTGGGAAAAGGATTATCATCCAAAAACATGAAAGAAGTTTAGTACTGTTTTATTATCATATAAATTTGTGGGCCATTCATCTAGAAAATATGAAGATGTATTATGAAATGAGGTGGTGATTCTGGTGGCTAGGTATGAAGCACGACATTGTGGAGTTTGTGTCTCGCTATTACACCTACCAACGGATAAAGGCAGGGCACTTGAAACCTTCTAGTTTTCTTCATCCTCTTCTAGTTCTAATCCAAAAATGGGATGAGGTATCCATGGATTTTGTTGTTGGATTACCATGGACTCACAGAGGGAGGAATTATATCTAGGTGTATGTTGATCGGTTGATTAAGTCAACTCATTTTATTCTGATCAAAGACACCACTAAAGATAAAGATCAGGGTAATCTGTATCTGAAAGATATTGTGAGGTTACATGGGATTCCATTTTCTAATGTTTTGGATAAGGATACTAGGTTTACCTTGAGGTTCTGGATGATTTTTAAGAGGTAATGGTAACTCAATCCAAGTTGAGCACAACATACCATCCATAGACATATGGTTAGACAGAGTGTGTGATTCAGATCCTGGAGGATATGATCTATTCCTATGTCTTAGATTTTAGAGGATCATGGGATAGCCATATGGGATAGGTTGAGTTTTTTTATAACAATATTTATCAATTGTAAATCAAAATGGCTCCCTTTGAGGCATTTTATGGTCTCTCGTGTAGCTCACCTCTTTCTTGGGATGAGGTGGGAAAAGTATCTTTATTTGAACTAGGTTTGGTTGAGAAAACATCTATAAATATTCTAGATGTACATCTAAATCGGGTTATATCCCATAGTCAATAGAAATCATATGTGGATTGGCAGCATCGACCTTTGGAGTTTTCCATAGGTGATTGGGTTTTCTTGAAATTTTCTCCTCGATTGGGTCACTATCGACTTGGGAAACATGGAAATTTGACACTGAGATATGTTGGACTATTTGAAATCACAGAACAAATAAGATAGTTTTCTTATCAATTAGCATTGTTGGTTTATTTGATAGGTATCAATGATGTTTTCCACATTTCTCAGTTTAAGAAATACAATCCTGATGCCACTCACATTCTGAGTTGGGAAGAAATTGAGTTAGAACTAGATGTTTTTGATTTGGAGAAACTAGTTGATATTGTTGGCTATCAAGTGAAACTCTTGAGTGGGAAGTCGAGTTTGTTGGAATTATCTCAATGGAAACAAGTATTTTATTATCATGAGACTCGATAATATGATTCGTTGATGAGGGAACAGTGTCCTCATCTCTTTATAGGGATTACATCTTCCTCATGACTTCTCAAGGATAGAAATTCGTTATGGTGGGGATTTTGTAACATCATGTTACCTTTCTATTAGGTTTTACCTTAACCTCATCATTTTTCCCCTCCTTTGAGATTGGGAGGATACCTATAATAGTGAATTCAAAGATTTTTTGGAATCTCAAATTTAACCATCTTTTTCTCTAGGATACAAAAGGATTTCATGTTGTGTAATTGAGTTACATGAAGTGTAACTATTTTTGGGTACAAGACGTGAAAAATGATTCATGATGTGAAATTTTATACATCGTGAAGGGTGGTTTCACATCATGGATTCATTAAATAATTTATTTTTAATCCGAGGTGATGGATTTTTCAGCATACTTGTACATCATGGATTTCATGGTATGTAACTTAATTTACACATCATGAAACAGAATGCGTACAGTATTAAAACATGCATACAATAGTTTTGTCTTGCTTACATTCTACAGGACTCTTCACCCTTAACCTAGAGATCTCCCCAGTCATTTTTAAGAGACTTTTCTCCATCTAGATCGATCTTATCAGCACTCAATATTCATTTCAATTGTTGTGTGTCTCTCCAGATATGTGGTGTGATCTCATTTTGGAGGTTGTTCCTTGTTGGACATGATGTGGTGGGGTTTCTCTCTAGAGGGTCTCCACTGGTGTTGTTGGGATTTTTTGGTGGATATCGTTGAATTCATTTGCAACCCAGGTTTTAAGGTGGGTGGTTCCATCTCCATCCTATGATAATTATCCCCATTTTCTCTTGCTTCATAAATTTTTTTTAACAAATTATAATGATTGTTCGTGTGTGGTGAAAATAGGTTTTTAAAGATAAATGGGTTTTCCATGGTTTTTAATAAATGAAAAGAATATTGAAACTTTTGAAACAGTGAAATTGATTTGTGTAAATGAGCACATCAGTTACCTTGGGTACTTATGTGGAAGGTTTATCTTGAAGCCATCATCCATATTTTGTGGTTATCAGGAGGTTTTCTCATGGTGATTTCTTCTTTCTCATAGGCCCATTGTTTAAGGAGAAAGATAGTGAAATTGTTGAGGGGTTTAATCATGGGGTATTCCTCTACTTACTAGGCCAGTGTTCTTGAAACAAGATTATACATTTGAATTATTATGGTACAAGTAGTCTGTTAGACTAACCTATAGTGATCCTTGGTACTGATATCTATGCCACTACTTTTGTTTTGTACTTCTTGGATTTCTGAGTTATCCTTGATATGAATTATGTACCTTCTTTTGTTTATAATTGTGAAAAAGGAGAATTTTTTCCATGTTTTCTATAAAACTACTTTACTTCTTATCATTCCATGTTTTATTTAAAATAAGCATATATGAATTGTTATACAAGGAATTGATCTAGAATACCTGGGTGGGATCCTGCTGAACCTGTTAGCTCACACCCTTCACACCTCATAGGTGGTACATATACCTTTGTATGTCTTCCAATACAGGGAAAGGCTAGGCGCCATAGTGAGGTAGTGAGGTTCGTGTCAGCTGGTTTTGGGTAACTGGTGGTGAGATGGTGGGAGTTCATCTGCGCCATCGCATGGAGTAGTTGTTTGGTTTTGGTCCTTATAGTTGGATATGTTTTTGGATCTTTGAATACTTTTCCAGTTGTATTTTTCTATTATCTTTTTACTATTATGGAATATATATACTTTTTTTCTTCTGTTTTCTCTTTCGTTCTTTGTATGCATATATGCCATGTGTTTGTTCAGGTTGGCTAAAATTGTTACCCCTGATGTGTTTTTTGATGCTTGGGTTCTTTTTTTCAGCCTATGGGTATTGGTAATTCCCTTCAGGTATGTAACATAATGTGTCAGGTTCCATGTTTGAGGGTAAACTAGGTTGGTTCGTTACATAATTTCTCAGTAAAAAAAATATTTTTTTATAATTAAATTGAGTTTCATACACTATATGATTTTATTAAAAACATTAATTTCAAAATTATAGTATAATAATTTGATAAAATAAACTTCATTTTTGAAATTATCAATTAAAATTTATCTTATAGTAAATTTTTTGGAATTTTCTACAAAAGTTGGTTTTGGGGTGAATAATAGAAAATTCCAAATTTTAATGAAACCCGTTTTAATTTTCATGTATTTATAAACTCACATTTTATTTTATTTAAAATCTTATTAGTTACATTGGATTATAAATCCAACCAATTTCATTGGGATCAATATTACACTATATTTTAATATAAAAATATTATAATTAAAAAGGCATTTTTATTGAAAATCTTTTTTTCATCACATTTAGTGGGTTTATTTTTAAATTAATTTCTTCTACTTATTGATATTTAATTTGATAAAATGAAATCCATATTTGGAATCAAAATTTAAAAAATAATAATTTTTCCAATTTAATTTTCTTTCATTATGAATAGAAATTTGGTAAAAAAAACCTAGTTACTATGGTAAGAGTTAAAATGGGTTTACAGGGTTAAAATGACCTAAAAACTTATCTAAATACAATTATATTATCATATTTAAATTCTATATCATCTACTATTTAAATATAATTCGTTTTAGAACCACTTGAATCGAGTAAGAAATTAATAAATTTTAATATTTTCAAAAACAATAGTGTGTCCTCTCCCTCACTTATAAATGGATATCACCTCTAATGTATTATCCATATGTCAAGATCCTTTTTGATTGGCTAATATCTTCCCAAATACCTTCATAACAGCCCTACCCATGTCCAAGAGGTCTTTTTTTATCATATTACCATCCTAAAAATGGTTTAGAAACAAACCAAAGGTATTTGTCTAAAGAAGTGGAAGATAAAGAATGTATGTGACTATTCAAACTCAAGGTAATCGATCTTCTATCCTAAAACCTAGTTTTAAAATTTTAATAATATTTCTTTCTAATATTTTTCCTACATGTACTTATTATTTAATGGATGTGTAGATATTTAAATAATTGAATTAAATATGTCATTTTACTCCTCTATTTACTTTATTACAAAGTTATTAAAAAGGAATCTTATTTTGTATTTCATATGGAATGTTTGACTTTATTTTAAAAGTACAAAATAGTTTTTTTAACTTATATGATGTCGGAGTCATTTTCTGCTACCACAACCATTATTTGATATTTTTATTTCTTTATAATATTATATATTTTCATTAAATAAAAACCCCTATTCTATTTTCTCTGGGTATTTTATTTTTCAAAATGGGGCTTTAAAGGAAAGGGTTATATCAATATATGAAAATGTTTTAATTATGGGTTTATGTAATGATCTGAACTTTTTAAATAATACATGTTTTCTAAAAATGTGTGTTATATTATTTTGTACTCAACATAATAATCTATATTTAATAATTATGTGAGTATAATTTGAAATTTGACCATCGAGTTTCAATCGTTATATAACCATGGGTCAATATGACTATTGGTAACTATTCTCTTGATAATAATTTTAATTTTATCATTAGAGTTTATAAGTAAAATTTTGAAAATAGAAAATTGTTATAGAAAGAAGATTTAATGGCCTCAACCAGTATAGCCATTCCTTCTAAATCCCATTTTTCAGAGATTGGGAGAGAGGTTTCATCACTGGGCTTTTCTCTTGACCAATCCCAAGATAGCTTCAACAAGTTAATCTTGAAGGAAATCGCCTACGGGAGAAGTTCAAGTTAGTGAAAATTACCACTCTATCAATGTTAGTTGAGGCACCCCACATATCTACTAATATTGGAAACCTTAATCTAAGGGCGTATATGGAGGTAATAAGGGGTCATGTTTCCAGACCGTAGTTATTTAGAGTGTAGTTTCATTTTATAAATAAAATTTTTATTCCATCATTTCTGTTTTAAGAATAATTTTTCTTAATAAAATTGAGATGTAATTTTATAAATTGATTTTTCAGTTAAAAATCATACTTTCCAAAAAATAAATAAATATTATAGTAAACTAAGAAATAATTAATAATGTTTATTTTAAGGAAAATTTTGATTAAAATACTCTTATTTAATTTTAAATTATAAAATAATTTTATTTTTTTCAAGTGTTAGAAATTTTACTATACATTTTCTATCTGCAATTATTTTTAATAAATAAGGATTTTTATATTCAAAAGTTAAATTTATCATAATTATAGAATTAATATGATAAAATAAACAATATTTTTTAAATCATCACATCTAAATTTTGTTAGTGTAAATTTATGAGAATTTTCTAAAATATTTTTTTTTTTCAGTAAATAGTAAAAATATAGTTTTGAGTTTTTAGTAAGATTAATGATTTTATAATAATGTAATGAGTAATATAAAATTCTTTTCAACTCTTTTGAATTAATATATATTAATAGGTGTCCAAAGTTTCCAATACTATGGGAAAATACCATGGTAAGGCCCATGGTTTTGCATTTACCACTACCTAGGTGTCCAAGAAAATTATTAAACAAATCCTCCTCTTTTGCTATAAATACCCACAAATTTCTCCTTTTCCTTTCACTAAAAATTAAACCTCAACCAATATATGGTATTTTTACCTCCCAATGAGTCCTCTTAGGGTGTTCTGAAGCCCCCAAGGTCTGAATCTTCAAGTTTTAGGACTTACTCTTCAATGTAAGGGAAATCTCAACTTCTCTTTTCCTTTTAAATTCTCTTTTTATGTGGTATGTATTTTATATTTATATACTATGTTCTTTTGTCCATTTTATTATATTCCTTTACTATATTAATATTCTTTTAATAATTGGAGACTCTTTTCCCCTCTCTTTTTAATGCTTTCTAAAACCATGTTTCATACCTGTTTTACTGCCAAATTTTCTTCTCAAAGTTTCTCTCTTTTTCTCAAGAAATTATTTTATTTTATTTATGTGAATACCCAAACCTTTTTATTTTCTAGGGTTATTCACCAAGATGTAAAAATTATTTTTTTATTCTGTAATTGACATACATAAAACCCTCATACCCTTTCATTGGGTTATAAATGACATAATGATCAGGTTTTTATGCACTTTTTAAAACGTTATGATTTTGATACAAAACATATTTATTTTATTATCAGTGGGTTATTTATAATATGTTTGATTATAATCTATGTGGCTCACATTATAATTAATACATATTAAGGGTTCACCTTGATAGCTCTACAACTCATTGGGTAAACAATTTAATCTCTACAGATAACATGTTTTACGATACCAACCTTGGTAATTTTTATGACACCTCATTGAAAAACCTTTGAGATATGATTATGAATGTATAAAATAAATTTTTTATTCACATTTATAGGTTATGATTCATGTTATTTTATTAATGATATCCCTCATTTACTCTTTTTCATTCCATAATGATATTATTCATGTTCTTATTGAATTTCCTCAAGATCAGATGTAAATAGTTTCCTTTCCTTTCCCTTACTAGGTCTTATGATATTCCTTAACTTTGGTGTACGTACCCAGGTTATGATATGTATTAATTTTATATATGTTGAACCAAATAATAATCAATTCAAGTGGATTAAATTAATGTTTTATGTTTTCATATATTATGTACCTATTTTCCAAGAAACTAAACTTTAAAAGATCCTCTATTTGTACAATGTAATGTAAAGTTATAAAATAAAAAGGTGGGATTTCATAGTTGTTATTAATGGAAAGATTATTTATTTATGAAAATTATTATTCTAAAACATTAGGAATAACCTTAGGAATAAGTTTAACATCCGAGTATTTTTGGTAAAATGTTAAGTAATTGGTTTCCAAGAAAAGAAATCTTTTTCTGAATATGAACAAGTGGATGTGGGTCTGGTACAGATGTACATAGGGGTAAGAAATTCAACAAGGTTTGTCATGACTAACTCCATGTAACCTAATACATGAAAATGGGCCTTACTATTCACCTGGTTTGACACTATCGGGGGATGTGTTTGGTTAATCACAAGATTTTTATGAACCATTATGAAATATTTATATAAAATGTAATTGTTGTTAAAAAATAATATGTTTATGCATGATGTTTTAAGATATGTTATTCTTATATAATTATAAGATTATTAAAATAAACATATTTTTCACTAAGGTTTTCTTCTCTTAAAAATGGTGGGAAATGGGAGAAGCTACATAAATGGTGAGTGTAACAGACCAACACTGAAGGCCTTGCGATAGAATCTAAAATGGAAAACTTCATGAGAAATACGAACCAAGTGACTCAAGTTATTATCAATAACTTGAATCAATCTAAGAAAATATATTCACCTCGAAGGGAAATACTTTTCATTGAGTCCTTTATGCATTAATTAATACCTTCTTTCAGTGGATCTACCGACCCATTGATTTCTGAAAAATGGATAAGCTCTATAGAAAATATATTTTCTTTACTCTTTTATTCAGAATAAGAGAATGTCACCCTGGTTGTGTACTGCTTAGAGGGAAAATTTTATCAGTACTGGACACTAGGTAAAAATATGAATCCAATAGGGGAGATTGAGGATATGTAGTGGGAAGAGTTTAGGGGAAACTTATTCAAAAAATATTTCCCTTGTTCAATGTAAATGAAAATAGAGAAGGATTTCCTAGAGCTAAAGAAAACGAAAAATGAATCAATGGGAAGATATGAGATGAAATTCAAAATACTTTCTTATTACACCTCTAGAATTTTCTTGGATCCTAATAGGAAGGTTAATAGATTATTTAGTTGACTAAGACACCATCTATGGAAGAATCTAGCCAACTAATAATATTCCATCTATGAGGACATCGTGAGGAGTGTTATAATGGTTGAGATGGAGTTCGAAGAGATGTAATAGTCCCATATATCGAATTAAAAGCAGATATATTTGGATCCAAATATGGGAGGATCTTTGATCAAGGAAGAGGAGGAAATCAAGTGAAAATAACCACATACAAAAAATGTGAGAAGAAGCATTCGAGGAACTACTAGTTTGGGAGTGGTAAATGTTACAAGTATGGAAGAGATGGTCATATTTCTTGGAGCTATTTTAGTGAGGTGAAGCATTAATTTCTCAACACTACTGATAAATGGAAGATGATGTAGTCCTAGACTTAAGTTCAATTCTTCATGTGTAGAAATCTTGGTAACTTTTCCAATCATAGTATAAATATGAAGTTAATGTAGGGTAATCACCATCAACCTCATCTTAGGAAAAGGTAGAAAGGTTAGGCTTTTTCTATCAAAAAACCTAAAGTTAAAGCTCCAAATGATTTTATGGTGGGTTATCTTATTGTTCTCTCTCAGATAGCATGTACATTGTTTGATTCTGTTTCTTTTCATTCCTTTATTTACTCCAAGTTTGAAAAGAATGTAGAATAAATCCCTATAATTATAGAAATAGAGTTATCTATCAATACTCTTATAAGGATTATCCAAGAATAATTAATTTATAGAAACAATAGTATTCACTTTGGTGAGCACAATATTATCACAAATATTGTTGTCATTCCCATGATGGAATTCGACATTATACTAGGGATGGACTGGCTCTTAATGTATAATGCTTAGATCAACTAAATAATCAAGGAAATACTAGTAGTCTTGAATGGAAAACCAATAGTTTTTATTAAGAAGATATATTGTGACCTGATATTTGTCTAAAATCACCACTTATAGCCTTCTTCATAGAGATGATCAGTGAAGATGAAGAAGGAAATGGAAGTATAAAAATAGATAATGTTTACATTATTCAGTAATATATTGATTTATTTTCATAGGAATTACATTGACCTACCCCATAAAGAGAGTCATAGTTCTCCATTAATCTCATGCTTAGTTCTAAACCAATTTCAGAGATCCTGTATATAACAGAAAATGTGGAACTAGAGGAATTAAAGAAGAAACTCTAAGATCTTTTGGAGAAGGGGTTTATCCCACCAAGTGTGTCTCCTTGGGGATAACGTGTTCTCTTTGTGAATAATAAGGATAGATTAATGTGGTTGTGTATTGTTTATAGAGATCTTAATAGGATCACGGTGAAGAACAAGTACCCTCTTCCAATAATTGATGATTTATTTGACCAAATTTGTGCAGCTCAATTCTTCTCCAAGATTGATCTTTGGTCTGATTATCATCAATTGAGGGTGAAGAAAGAATATATTCCAAATATCACCTTCTGATTAAAATATAGTCATCATGAGTTTTTTTATTCCCTTCATCTTGACTAATGGTCCCGTTATTTTTATGGATTTGATTAATATATTTTCTAAGGAATACATTTGTAACTTTTTGGTAGTTCTAATTGATGATATTCCCGTATATTAAAAAATTATTTAGGAGTATTAGGATCATATAAGGTTTATATTGAAAACTATGAGAAAGGATAGGCTCTTTATAATGTTTGGAAAATGTGAGTTTTGGTTACAAAAAGTTACTTTCTTAGGGAATATTATAACCAATGAAAAAATATTAGTTGATCTCACCAAGAAAAAGGTTGAGGAGAAGTGGCCACATACTACAATAGTAAATTAGATTCATAGTTTTTTGGGATTAAAATGATTTTATGGGAGGTTTGTGAAAAACTTTTCAAGAATTTCTAACCCGCTAACCAAATTAACTCGAAAAGGGGTCAAGTTCATATGGAAAAAGGAGTATGAATAATGTTTCCAATATTTGAAGAATAAATTGGTTACTACACCCATGTTAACTCTACTCTATATTAGAGAATAATTCATTATTTTTAGTGATGTGTCTATAAAAGATATTTGGTTCTTACTCTTGAAAAATGAAAAGGTTATTATTTATGCATCTCGATAGTTGAAGCCTTATAAGAAGAACTGTCATGCATATGATTTGGATTTGGTTATGGTTTTCTTGATCAAAAGATATATAGGCACTATATTTATGGGGATAAATATGATATATACAAAAAACATCACAGTTTGAAGTATATTTCCATGCAAAATGAATTAAAAATGGGATATAGGAGATGGTTGGAACTTATTAAATTCTATGATTGTTTAATTCATTATCATCCTAAAAGAGAGAAAAAGTTGATGATGCATTAAGTAGGAAAGACCCTGATGTGCTGGAAATGATGTGGATTAAAGGAGATCCTTTGATCAAAGATCTAGTAAAAATGGACATGGGAATTGTAAGGTAAGGGACATCATCAACTCTATCCCAAATTATTCTTCAACCATCATTACCAGAGAATATCAAGAAATCTCAAAGAAATGTTCCTTTGTTTCAAAAAAAGATAGAGGATGTAAAGGATGGGAAGTTTCCTAAGTTCAATATTTATCAAGAAGGTTTACTAAAATTTTATACAATTCTATGTCTTCCATCTATACCTGAAATAAAGAAGGATATAATGGATGAAGCTTATAACTCTAATTACTCTATAAACCCTAGAATCATGAAAATGAATAGGTACCTTCATGATAGTTATTTGTGAGATGACATGAAAAGGGAGATATCCAACTACACTATAAGGTGCTTGGTGTGTCAACAAGTGAAGGCAGAGTGACAACTTCCTAAAGTTGTTTTACAACCACTACCCATAGCATTATGGAAGTGGGATAATATCACTATAGACTTTGTCAATGGTCTCCCAAAAAAATACAAAGGAAACAATGTAATATGGTTTATAGTTAACTGTCTCACCAAGACTGCCCATTTTATCTATGTTTTGGCAGATTTATCTCTTGAACAACTTTCCAAGATTTATATAATGGATGTGGTGAGGTTTCATAGACTTCCACTTTCTATCGTTTTTTATTGTGATCCAAGGTTCACATCAAAATTACGGAAAAAAATAAACACACTCTAAGTACTAAATCGAATTTTAGTATGGCCTATCACCCCCAAACTAATAGACAATATGAAAGGAATATTTAGACACTTGAGAACATGTTGAGAAGATGATCAATGGAATTTAAATATAGATGGGATCAACATCTACCATTAGTTGAGTTATCATACAAAAACAACTTCCATTCAAGTATTCAAACGGCACCCTATAAAGATCTATATGGGAAGTGATGTAGAACTCTTACTTGTTGGGATGAAGTTGGTGAGAGAAAAATTCTTGGGCCTAATCTTTTTAAAGACATGACAAAAAAGGTTCATGCCATCCAAAAACACATAAAGTCTACATAGATTTAGTAGAAGAGTTATGTTGACAACTGTTGAAGGGACTTTGAGTTTGATGCTGGTAACAAAGTATTCCTTCAAATTTCACCTTGAAAAAGAGTCGTGTGGTTTGAGAATAAAGGGTAGCTCACCCCCCAGGTACATTGGCCCCCATGAAATCCTTGATCACATAGAAGCAGTGTCCTATCTTCCAGCACTTCCACCAAACCCAGCTCTAGTTCATGATGTATTCCAGGTATCTCTCTTGAGGAAGTAAATACCTGACCCTTCACATGTACTGAATCCTATAGTGGTACAACTAAAACATGCCTTCTCTTATAAGGATCATCTGGTGGATATCTTGGACAATAGAGACATGGTTCTACCCAACAAGACTACCCACCTCATAAAAGTGTTGTGGAGAAACCAAAAATATGAAGAAGCAATGTGGGAACCAAAGAAAAAATTCAAACAGAAGTACCCACATATTTTCTCAACTAAGGGAACAAGTTGAAATTTTGGGGATGAAATTTCTTGAGGGGGGAATAACATAATGACCCAAACATTCTAAATAATAAATTTTTCCTAAAAATGTGTGTTATATTATTTTATACTCAACAAAACTATATATTTTTAATTATGAAGTGAGTGTAATTTGAAATGTGACCATAGAGTTTCAACAATTATATGACTATTGTTCAATATAACCATTGGAAACTATACACTTGATAAAAAAATTAACATTTTCATTATAGTTTATAAGTAAAATTTTGGAAAAGGAACATTGTTATAGAAAGAAGAGTCGATGGCCTCAACCAGTAGAGTCATTATGTTTGAAGCCCATTTGTCAGAGCTTGGGAGGGAGGTTTCATCACTAAGATTTTATCTTGACCTATCCCAAGTTAAGATCCAACAGGTGATGATGGAATTATAATCTCCTATGAGAGAAGTTCGAGTTAGTGTAAATTACCACTCGATCGATGTTAGCCAAGGCACCCCATGAATCTACCACTATTTCACACCTTACTCTCAAGGCGTATTCCAATGTAATAAGGTTTTATGTGTTGATACCCTACCTAAAGTGTAGTTCCTTTTTATAAATAAAATTTTCATTCCATTATTTCTATTCTAAGAATAATTTTTCTTAACAAAATTGAGATGGAATTTCATAAAGTGAATTTTCAGTTGGAAATTTTAATTTCCAAAAACAAATGTTATAGTAAAATAATATATTATGAATAATGTTTATTTTAATGAAAAATTATTATTAAAACATAGTAATTTAAATTAAACTAATAAAATACTTTTATTTTTTTCGAGTGTAAGAAATTTTACTATGCATTTTCTATTCGCTATTATTTTTAATAAATAAATATTTATATATTTAAAAGTTAAAATTATCATACATAGAGAACTAATATGAAAAAATAAGTATCATTTTTTAAATAATCATGTCAAAATTAGGTTAGGGTGAATTTATGAGAATTTTCTAAAATATTTTGTTTTTAGGTGAATAGTAAAAAATACAATTTTGAGTTTTTGGTAAATTTAATTACTTCATAATTATGTAATAAGTAATATAAAATATTGGTTGGATCTTTTAGATTAAAATATAATAAATTTTTTCTCAATTTTCTAATACCATGGGCAAGACCATGGTTTTTCATTTACCACTACCCAGTTATCTAAAGAAATTATTAAACTAATAATCCTCTTTTTCTATTAATACTCACCCATTTATCCATTTAAATTAATTTTAAAATTCATAATAAATAAATATATGATATTTTTACCTCCCATGGAGTCCTCCAACGGTTTCTTCAAGCCCCCAAGGTCCCAATCCTCAAGTTTTAGGAGTTACTTATCAAGGAATGGGAAATCTCAACTTCTCTTTTCCTTTCAAGTTCCCTTTTTATGTGGTATATCTTTCAAATTTCCATAATATGTTCTTATGTTCAATTTATTATAGCCTTTCACTGTATTAATATTATTTTATGAATGAGATACCCTTATCTTATCTCTTTTTAATTTTTTATAAAAGCATGTTTCATACCTATTATTCTACTAGATTTTCTTCTCAAAATTTCTTTCTTTTCTCAATAAATTCTTTTATTTTATTTTTGTGAATACCCAAACTACTTTATTTTCCAAGGTTATTCACCAAGATTTAAAAATGAATTATTTGATTCTGTAATTGATATACATAAAACCATCATTACATTTTTGTGGGTTATAAATGAAATAATGATCATGTTTTAAATAACTTTTTAAAACACCATGATTTTGTTACGAAACCAATTTCCTTTATTCTCCACAGGTTATTTATGAGATTTTTGATTGTGATCTATGTGGATCAAATGAAAATTAATATATATTAAGGATGTTCCCTGATAGTTATCCAATGAATTGTTTAAAGAATTTAATCTCTAGAGATGGCATGTTTTATAGTAACTTGGTGAATAACCTTAGTAATTTTTATGACACCTGAGTGAAAAACCTTGGTGATATGCTCATAAATGTCTAAAATAAATTTTGTAGAAAAATTTAAAAGTTATGATTAATGTTATTTTCTTTATTATATGCCTCATGATCTATTTTTCATTCCATAATTATATTATTCTTGTTCTTATTGAATATTCACAAGATCACATGTAAATTGGTTCCCTTGGTTTCCCTTACTGAGCCTTATTCTCACCCTTTCCATTGATGTATGTCCCCATGCTATGAGATACAATAATTTTACATAGTTTGAACCAAATAAAAATCCATTCAAGTGGATTAAATGATTTTTTTATCTTTTCATGTATTATATAACTATTTTCCATGATATTAAAATTTAAAAGATCTGTTGTTTGTATAATTTAATGTAAAGTTATGAAATAAAAAGGTGGGATACCATAGTTTAGAATTATATTTTTATGATTTTTATGATGTAAATTAAATATTTTATAGGTTCATGTATGTTATTATCCGTCTATATTTTTTATGATGACATTTGATCCCAATATATCTTTCTATTGAATTGGGTAATGATTATTTTCTCCAGAGAATTATGATATAATTAACTAAGTATATTATTCCATTTTTAAGTGTTCTTGTAACGGTTCTAGTAAGGAATCTATAAAGATGATGTCCCAAGTCACCTACATTACTTTTCTATTATTTCAAAATATTTTTCATGAAAATATTTTGATTTTATAAGGTATGATGATGATCTTTCATTTAATGTAATGATTATGTCCTTTAAGGTTAAAATTTATATTTTTAAGAAAGTTTTTTCCATGGGTTCTCATGTTTTTTAAGAAAATACCATGATTATGATTTTTCCTATAGTTTTCTTATAAATTTTTTTATTAAAAACTTTTTACAATAAATATGATTTCACGTGTAAGTAAAATATTTTTTGAACTCAAAGTATATTATGTTAAAGGTAAACTCTGTTCTATGATCGAATGGTTTTGAAATAAACTAATGGGTTTCTTTAATTCATTTCATATGTCCCTTAAAATTATTTTGTTCTAATACCATGTTTTCAAATGTTTTTTGTAAGGTTTAAGTATTAGTACTAACAATGATAAATTCAAGTTACAAATAAATAATATTTCTCATGAAAATAAAATGTGTTTTATTTTAAAAGTATTTTATTGTAAAAAAAATAAACACTAGGTGGAAGTGTCTACTTTTTAATGGTTGGGTTTTTTATGTAATATTTATAAACTAATTATCTAAAACTATAAACCTAAAAAGGTATGTGGGAATGAAATAAAATTGATTCTTGTAAAAAAATATGGGATAAATTAGGATCAGGTCCTTATAGTTGGTATTAGATTAGGGTTTATATAATTTTAGAGGTTAGAATAATGTAATTAAGTACACTGAAAAGATTATTATTTATGGTCATAATGAGATATATTTTTTATATTACCATATTAATTCATATAATCTATTTCTATTTAAAATGTTTTTCTATAGAGGAAATAGGGAAGCTAAATTAGAAAGGCACTAAGAATAAAATATCTGTCCAAATTAATTACCTGGAATTGTTGGAATTTGAAATGAGAAGTTTTTTCCTGATGGTTCACTTGAATAATTCTATTTATGGTGGTGTAATAAAAGTTATATTGTATCCATATTCACTATAAAGAAACATTTATCTAGTATATAATTTCATAAAATAGCACCCACCATCATTAAATGGATCATCTAACTTGGTGATAGCTAAGGGATGGATTAAAGATTTGGAAAATGTATTTGAAGTCATGGGTTATTCAGATCATACAAAGTTAATTCTATTTATTTACCACTTTAAAGGTGAATACGACCAGTGGTGATCAATGTTAAATAACATTATGGAAAGAGAAGATATTGATGCCATGGAATGGGATGAATTTAAGAATATTTTCCTCCAGAAATATTTCCCTAAGGATTTTTGAAATAGGATAGAAAAGAAATCCTTATAATTGAGACAGAAGGAGGAAGATTTAGTGAATGTAATACATAAAAATTCACCCATTTGGAATGGTTTCACCAAATTATATCTGATATCTTGATTGTAAAATTACTCAGTTTTAATCAATATTAAAGCCTATATATCAAAGGGAATTGAATTCTCATGAATTTAAAAGTTACGAGAGTCTAATTTGATGTGATGAGAAGGTGGAAATATAGTTTTTCAATTATCATGTGTTGTATGAAAATAAGTAGTAAAATAGGTCCAGATTATAGATAATTTGGAAGTATCCATTAAGAAAATCTGAAGGTAATAAAACCAAGTTTTCATCTTTTAATGACTTCAGTGAAAAGCACAATACTAAATGCCATATAAAATTTGGAAAGTTTTTTTGATGTAGTAAGTGTGTATATGACTCTTGTGGCTATAAAACAATTATTATAGTATTGATCATAAATATAATGAAAAACCAACAATAATATGTTTTAATAATAAAGATATGTGTCATTATGAGAGTGCATGTCTAAATATTTGAATGAAGGATATAAGTCATCAATATTACAAGTATAGAGGTGTAGCTAAATAATTTGGACTACTTTAGTATATGTTGTACCATCTAGTGATGTGGGTTTAGGTATATCACTTGTTTATTCGAATTATTATAATGTCTTGTTATTTATGGTCTACATAGTATTTCATTTCTAAGAAATTTCTTGTTAAATTATAAATTTCACCTCAAGAAATGAAGTGATAACTTTTGGTAAGAACAACTGAGGGTGGTATTAAGAAAAAATAAAATTATAAGAATATTATAATTGTTGTTTATGGAAAGGATTTACCAATAAACCTCTTTGTATTTCCCCTTGTATATTTTTATGTTATTCTATGTATAAATTGGATTTCTATTTATCATTCCAAGATACATTGTAGAGATAAAAAATTTGTTTTTTTAAAATGAGTTCTAATTTTTATACAATAATGGATGTATACCTTTGAAAATATAAGAATAAGCTGAGAAATTGATTAAAGGTGGAAAAGAAGGTTGTCTTGCATATATTATTGAGAAGGAAACTTTCCAAATTGGTGATGTTACAATAAAAAATGAATATCTATATGTATTTTATGATGAATTTTTTGGTATTATAACTAATCATGATATTGAATTTATTATTGAATTAGTTTCTCGTGCTTATAAATTATCAAAACCATCTTATTGAATGCCTTAAGTAAAAGTTTTGGAATTGAAAAGGCAGTTACAATATTTTCTTGATAAAGGATTTATTCATTCTATCACTTAACCATTGGGAGAACCTATTGTGTTTTTTAAAAATAAATATGGTTCCATGACACCTTATACTTATTATGGAGCATTGAATAACATTACTGTTAATAATAACTATTTGTTTCCTCATTTAAATAACTTGTTTGATCAGCTATAGGTAGTTAAATATCTTTCAAAGGTTGATCTCAGGTTTGGGTATCATTAGATAAAGGTGATGGAATATGACATTATAAAGAGATTATTTTAGACTAGGTATGGGAATTATGATATTGGGGTTATACACATTAAGTTTAAGAAATTCTCCAGTTACATTTATGGACCACGTGAATAGAGTTTTATGTGAGTTCTTGGATAAATTTTTGGTATTGTTTATTGATTACATCCTAATTTATTCTAAAATTTATGATGATCAAATGAAATATTTGAGGGCTTTTCTAAAAACCTTAAAATAAAATAATCTATATGTAAAATTTAGTAAATGTAATTTCTAATTATGATATATTTCATTCCTTGGACATATTATAAATAAATCTGAAATAACTATTGATACCACTAAAACTAAAGTGGAAAAAGAGATTCCAATACTAGAAAATGTTAAAATGATCCATAGTTTTATTGGATTAGTGGGTTACTACTAATTTTTTATTAAAACCCTTGATCAATTATGTATCCCACTAACAAATTTAACTCAAAATTATTTAAATTCATCTAGAAGGAATAATGTGATAAATTTTTCGAAGAATTGAAAATAAGATTATTAAAAACTACAGTTTTGGCCCTTATATCATGAAATGTTGAGTTTTTTATCTATAATGACTCTTCTTTGAAGGGATTTGGTTGTGTTTTGATGCATAATGATTTTTTAATTTCTTATAATTCATGAAAATTTAAACCACATGAGATAAAGTATCCTACACCTAACCATGAATAAGAAATAGTAGTGTTTTATCTAAAAAAATTATTACATTATTTATATGGGATAAAATGTAAAATATATATTGAACATAAAATTTATAGTATATGTTCACTCAAAAAGAATCAAAAATGAGATATATAATGTGGATGGAATTAATTAAGGATTGTGTGACAAAATGGTGTGATCCATCAATCATACGGAATCCCAACCTATCTCTCCACATAACCGAGGAGCTTCCAGAATCCCCTTAGGCTGACAAAAAGCATCAAGGGTATCAAAAAAACCATTAGGTATGGTTTCAACCTTAGGGAATGAAATATAAATATCAAAACAAGTCACAATTCAAGATAAATTATAATAAATTCCAAAAAGTTCATATCTAACAATTAACAATTTAACACAAGATTTATAAAACTACAATGAAATATAAAATATAAAAGGAAAAAATCAAAAAAAGGAAGAAATAAAATCATATCCAAACTATTCTATGAAATTGTTCATTCAATCAACATCACCAGATGACTCACACATCACCACAACAATATCAAAAACCATTCACTTCCTAAGGAATAAGGAACTATATCCAACATTAAAGCTGGGATCTAAAGAAAATTACACAAGACATGGAGACTAGATACCCACCAACATTATTATGTAAGGTGTGGAACAAAGCCAGTATGATACCACCATGAGTCCAATTCATTACTTTTATAAAATAAACCATTTTTTATTGTTTTAATGATGAAAAATAGGTTTTTAATTTCCTTTTACATGATATAGGAATGAATTAAACATATAAATTTCACGTTCTCAAAAAAATTTATAAAACATTCATCTAAGAGTTTTTACTAAAACAATTCCATTTCAAAACAAATAATTTACCTTTAAATAAATACACATTTAAAAAAACTCTCCCATGGTTTAAAATGGTTCAAAATAATTTCAAACAAACTATTAATTTAAATCCATTTACCCCTTTTCCTTTAAAATATTTTACACACTCAACTCAAAGATAAGAGAAGAAATAAGGGAAACAATAATACAAGAACAAATATAAAATGTCAAAAATAATTTCTATAAACAGATAGAACTAAACTATCCAACCTCAAGACTAAAACAAAAAAGGATCAACATATTAAGAAATTCCATCCAAACAATAATAATCTAACATGGAAATAGATAATTAAATGATTAATATATTATTTATAACATAAGGAAACATTATAGGGGCTAATGGTATAGCTAAAGAAACATAAAGGTGGACTGACTACTGATAGGTTAATGGTCACACATCCTTCAACCGAATAACTCTTACCTAGTATCATTAGTTTCACCCCACTACCAATGTATTATGTACAAATAGGGTTTACCAGATAGTGTTTAATAACAATTATCCTATAAATTTTCCACTATTTCCCACTTAGTAACCTAGTCCTCCTCATAGAATAACTAAATTAGGTGGTCCATGAAAAAATAAAATTTAATCACATGAAAATAACAAATCCCCAAAGGAAAACACCATAATTACATCCCTCTGGCCTCACATACTTCTCTTGGTAAAATTCCTAATACATAATAATGAAATGAATCACATCAAAAAATTACATCACATGGATTAACATAACATTACCAACAAGAAAAAGGGGGTCAACAAGATCACAACAACAATCAATCAATAAACACATCATAAAGTGCCAATTGGTCCTTTATCTTATCACAAATAGCATATACCCTTGGAAATATCTTTCTAAAACAATTTGGAATCTAAACACATTTCCAACGGGAATCATGATTATCAATAATCACAAATAAATAACCCAATAGAAACTTTATTTAATTTTAAAAACAACACTACCCCTTTTAAATTCAATAAAATCCCTTAAACCAAAAAAGGAACCCACTTTTAAGGACACATTTGGATTAAAAAAAATGTAATTTTTGTTTTCAAATAGAAACCCATCCTTTTAATTTTATTAAATATATATAATTCATTAAATACTAATTTACATAAAAATCCTATTTAACTATAACATTCACCCATTTATCCACATTAAATCCAAGTGAAGTTATGGAAAATATTTCTTAAGAAACCTAGATAACCCATGCCATAATTATCTAAATTAAAAAATAATTTTTTGAGTCAAGAACTCGTGGAACTATTAAATAAAAGACAATGAAATAAAAAATCCTACTTCAACCAGCATAACCATGTCACCTTCTATGAACACCATTGAAACAAGCCTTAATAAATGTATCATAACCTTTAGAGACCAAAATAACCAATCTCAAATGACCCTAACCAAGAAAATAATTCACCCATGGACACCAGGGTTAATGGAGAAAAGAGGATAAGAGATAAATCAATAGAGGTAGAGAGGATAAGTTCTCACATATTTATCTAGATAAAGTAACACCCAACAATCACTCCAAAATACACTTGGAAGATCTTGGAAGACAACAAACCTCCCTTAGAGAGGAGTTTGGATTGGATGGTTCTAATGGGGGTGGATTAAGGTGGAATCCAAAATTAAAAAGAATCCAAAAGGATAAAAATACCCCTATTAGAGTATATTTCATAGTTATCCTACATTATTTACCAAATCATATTATAACTATGTATATTTCCACTGTCAAAGGGTTCACGAGATGCACAATTAGGTTGCATGATTAGTTTAACCATGTACTTTAACCGTGTGACCTAGAAAAAGTCCCTAAAAGTTCACCCCTTTTATCCTGAAATGCCTCCAACTCTAGGGGAAAAGCATTGGAACAAATATCCTTATATATAAGTGACATTAGAGTGTCACAAACTTTCCATCATGCCACTTTATACCCCTAGAATGTATTTATAAAACTATGATAAGATGTAATGATAATAATAACTTCCCTATAATAAGTAATTGACTATTAACCCACTTCCCAAACATCAAAACCAAGTATACAATGTATAAAAACCCATTTATTGGGATGACCACTACTGAATGAAAAAGAAAACCAAATAAGTAGACACTATACTAAATGAAAATGAAGAGGAAAAAAAGGAATATATTGGGATAGCCACTCCTATTATCTTCTTTGAAATCAGGAATATCAAGATCCACCACCGCTCCTAAGAGCCTCCCAAATCTCATAGTAGATCTTAAGAAAAAATAGAAACACCACCCTTAGAACATCCAAGGTGAATAGAGAAAAAAAACATCCCATCCCAACCAAAGGAATTCCAAAGGATCATTCCTATTGAATGGAAATAAAAACCACACATTGGTATGGAATAGTTATCCCCATTATTTATAATTTCTCTACTATGGTAAAAAAAATAGAAAGGAAGACCCCCAAAAAGAATAAAATCTCTAAAGTGAAACAATTATACCAACCATGTCAACCATCTCAAAACAGCATAATAGAGCACATCCTAAAGAAAACCCAAAATGACACCAGACCTGGTCACCTTGAAAAGGAACTCCAAGAAACAAGAGGGAAACCCCAAAATGAACATACCTCAACATGGAATAAAATGGTTTTAAACTAGGGTTAAGAAATAATGTAGTGGGTAAACCACATGTAAACTCATAAAACCATCACTCATGGAGATCCTGAAGAAAATATCAACTCGGTAGATCTCAAAATCTACCTAAAATCCAAAATCTCATCCTTGTTACATTAGCCAACCCCCAAGGTATCCCCATTTAATCCATCAACAAACCTCAACACATGGTTCACATTGTTCATAAAATAAAATAATATCCACGAATTAATGGGGCATATACATGTAAAAATATATGAAAATAGATTTAAAATCTCAATTAATCCATTATAAATTAAGGAAATGGGTAAAATAGATATGGTAAAAGTACCCAAACAAAAAAATGACAAAAGAGGATATTCCCCCAAAAAATGCTCAACTTATAAATCTCCAATTGAAAATACAATGTATAACATTATCCATATTAATTCTAGGTCTGAGACTTTTTCTTCTAATTTCTGACCATCTTAAAAAAAACATCAGAATGTAACAAGAATATCCACACACACGGCAGATCTTTGGACCTGATGTACATTAGTGCCTAACATGTCTACACTTGAAACCCACTAATGGATTTTAATTTACTAAAACATTAATAGTGGGTTGAGAGGATAGCTTTACATCACTATACTCTTCCTTATTTCCCTTCTCATTTCTTGAATCATCTTTATTGGCTCTAGATGGGGTCAGAGAATCTCCTGTCATAGGTTTCTCTACTAATATTTCCTCAATAATGATGACCTTATAAACCAATTTTGTATTGGTATTCAAGACAAAATGAAGCACTAACAAACCCAATTCTTAAGTAAGACCCCTAGAAAATAAGTATGCCTTCTTCACATCGTCAATAGTTAAATTTGGAGAGAAAGGCACCAAGCCAACAAAATGTTCAACATATCCTTCCACTAACTGATCACCCTAAAAAATACCAAAAAACATAATTTCATTCCTAAATCTTACTTATTCGGGATAAATTCATTTAAAGAAGGTGGCCATGAAATATCCCCAAGATGGATCCTCAAATGGTTGTGCATGAATAGCGAGCTCCCACCACTCCAAACCCAATACTTAGAACAAGGTAATAGTGCACCTTATCCAAGATGCTTCGATATTGTTTCTCAAGGTTAATATCTCTTCAAACTTGTCTAGACACTCAATTAAATCATGGGATCCTCAACCACCACAAATTACTCGAGGATGTCAGTTCAAAAACTCTTGTTCATGATCCATGAGTAGAGAAGAACATGGATCAACCACTCCATCATGAGTTTGGTAAGAGTTATAGATTAGAAGGATGAATCTTGGATCATTAGTATAACTACATGAGGATTCCCTTCCCAAATTTTCAGTTCTTTCCTAGAGGTTTTATTATAAATCATCATGAAACAAAGCACTCAATAAAACCACTTTGAATTTTAACAAAAAAATAAAACACACAAGCCAAACCAAGATTTTAAAACTATCTAAAAATTACACACAAGGTAAAAAAATATTAAAAAAAACAAATCAAGTCCATAAAACCCCTTTCAAATTTTTACCTAAAATATTTTGAAACATGTCACACCATAAACCCAAATAATTTAATAACAAACATAACCTCAAAATTACTAATTTTACTCAAATGAATTAAAAATTTTTTGAAAATTTTTAATAATAACACCTCAACTCACCCCAATGATGGTTTTCCCAATACTCCCAACTAATGAATCATAAAAATATTAATTTAGAACTTGATTTGAGAAACTCTAATATCCATTTATTTCCACTAAAACACCCAAAACAATCACTATCAATCAAAAATTATGTTAAAAGAATCAAATGGGTGATAATAAAAAAAATCAAATCTTTTTAAATCATGGACAGTTTAGTTACACAGTTTTTCAGTCTATGTTCCAACCATGCGAGTTCCACTGGATGTTATCTAGAGCTATTTTTCATGGTTTGTGCATGGTTTGATAGAAAATGTTCCTTAACTATGTTCCCACTAAAACCATTCTAATTTCATTCTTAAATGAGTAATTTTTTTGGAAGTCTCCCAAAATATCCCTACATCTCAGATTAATGAAAAATAACATCAAAATATCCCAAAATTAATAAACTAAAAGAAAAAAAACAAAAAAAAACACTTTACCAGCCATGGAAACTTGATATCTAATATGAGGAAGAGTTGTCCAGGCAATTCCCTGGACCTACCACCAAAGTCTTGATGGTCCTACCTACTTTCTAACACTGAACCCAAATAAAAACTCGGTGAATCTCAAAAACCTTGGCCCATTTAAATAAATCTAAGATCTGATACCATTTTGTAAATAACAGAACCGGGCCATCTATATGATGGATGCCCAACCCACCCTTCCACATAATCAAGGAGCATCTTCGATCCCCCAAGGCTAATGAAAAGTGTCAAGTTTATCAAAAATAACCATTGGGGATGGTTTCACCCTCAAGGAACCAAACATAAATATCCAAACATGTCATAATAAAAGATAAATAATAATAAATTCCAATTATTTCATAACAATTACCCATTTAATAAAATATTTATAAAACTACAATGGAAGCTAAAAGAGAATAGAGTGGGAAAACAAAGAGGCTCAAAAAAACCTGATCCTACCGGTTCCATGAAACTAAAGGTCTGATCACCATATCTAGATAACTCACAATTCAACACCATGATCTTAACAATCATACACTTCCTAAGTAATATGGCATCAGATCCAACCTAAAATCCAATCCCTATAGAGACTTCATATCCACTGACATGTGTATGTAGGGTGTGAGAGGAAGCTTGTAAAATACCACCCCCTTTTCAATTCATTCCTTTTACAAATGAAACCTATTTTTCTAGTTTTAAAGTAATATAGACAAATAGATTTTTATTTTCTTTTTATATGATATAGGAATATACCAAAAATTGGAATTTCACTTTCTTAAAGAACAGTATTTGTTAAACATTCCACCAAGATGTTTTACCAAAAAAATTTAATTTCAAAACCAATACTTTACCATTAAAACATAACACTTTTTAAAATAAACCCTCCCATGTGTTAAAATGTTTCAGACACATTTCAAAAAATAAATCACTTTTAAAACATATAACTTTTTTACTTTAAAATATTTTAAACACCCAAATAATTGGTAAGTAAGGAAATGAGGGAAAAAACAATGAAAAAACAATCATTTAAGGTCATAAATAATGTTGATAAGAGGATGGAACAAAAATATCCAACCTCAAGAACAACAGAAAATATGATCAACAAATCAACCAATTACATCCAAACAATAATCATCTCACATGGAAGTAAATAATGAAAGGAATAACATATGATACAAAGCATTATAAAACACCTTAGAGACTAACAAAAAATCACATGACATGAAAATTAGTACTACTTTCAGCAGGTTAATAGTCACACATCCATTGACTAAATCACTCTCACCTAGTCTTATTAGTGACACCCTACTATCCAGGTATTATGTACAACTAGGGGCAACAAAACAGTGTGTAATATAAACTATCCTAGAAACATCCCACTAATTCCCACTTAGTAACTGAGGTATCCTCCTAAAATAACTAAAGGAGGTGGTCCTTGAACAAAAAAATCATCACATGACAATAAAAAATCCCTAAGGGATAACACAAAAATCATGTACTTCCCACATCACACACTTCCATTATAAAGATCCCCAATACATAATCACAAGATGAATCACATCAAAATCATACATCATATCGATTAAAATAAAATTATAAATAAAAACAATGGTATCAACAAGGGCACAACAATAATAAATTTATCAGCACGTCATAAGTTTCAAATCAGACCTTTATCTTATCACATATACCATATAAATTCGTACATCACTTCTCAAAACAATTTAGAATCGAATAAAAATTACAAATGGTATCATGATTATGAACAATCACAAATAAAATTACCAATGGAACCTCTATTTAATATTATAAAATAACACTACCCCATTTAAAATCAAGAAAACCCCTTGAACCAAAAAAGGGAACACTTTTAAGGTTACATTTGGATTAAAACACAATGAAAAAAAGATTTATTAGAGAAAACCATCCTTTAAATTTTATCAAACATATAGAATTTATAAAATACCAATTTATATAAAATTTCTATTTAAGTATAAAATTCACCCATTTAGCCACATGAAAACCATTTTAAGTTATAAAAACATTTATAATCCCAACATAAATAAACCAAGTTGTAATTATCTGTATTAAAAATGAATTTTGGGAGTCGATAACCCATGGAACTCTTAAATAAAAGATAATAAAATGGACAAATATTCCTCATCTAGAATAAACATGTTGCCTTCAACAAAATCCACTAAAATGGGCCTTAAGAAATGAATCACAAACTATAGAGACCAAAAACCCGAATCTAAAACAACCCAAACCAAGAAAATCATCAACCAATGGCTATGAGGTTTATCTAAGAAAGGGGAAAGTGATAAAAAAATAGGAAGTGAGGAAAAGATCATATATCATTATTTGGATGAAGAACCACCCAAGATTCACTCTAAAATCTACTTAGAGGAGATTATAAGATAACAAAACCTTGTAGAGAGGCATTTGGGTTGGATTTTTTGAATAGGGTGGCTTGGGGTGGAAGACCCAATAAAAAATAAACCAAAATGAAAAAAATTCCCATCATTGAGTGGGTCTTACAATTTACCCACATGGTTTAGAAAAATGTGTGGTAACTGTGAAAAATTCCACAAATAAAGGGTGTATGGGATGCACACATAGGATACATAATTACTTTTAACCATACACTTTAACAATTCAAACTCGAAAAGGTCCCCAAATATTCACCCTTTTAGCAAAAAACACCTCCAAATCAAGGGGCCAAGCAATGGAAAAAATACTTGCATCTAAAAGTGACAAGGGGTGTCAAAAACATGCCACCATTCCACTTTTTACCCCTAGAAAGTCTTCTAAAACATACAATAAGTAGGAATTCAAAGACTACCTTCCCTCTAATGAGGACTCAATTACTAACCCACTTACCTAACCTCAAAACCAAGGACATGGGGCCTAAACAAACCATTCCCGGGGATAACCACTATTGAATGCACAAGGAACCTAAGATGTAGACACCCCACTAAATCAAAGTTAAGAAGTAAAAAATAATACATTGGGATAACCACTCCAATGATATTCTTTGAAATTGGGAATATCAAAATCCACCACTGCTCCTATCAGCTTCATGAATCCCAAACTATATTATAGAACAAAATAGAAACACCACCCATGAAACATTTAAGGATACTAGAGAGAAAAGATATGGCCTCCCAACCAAAGTCATCCCAAATAATCACTCTCTAAGAATGAAAAAAACACACATATATCTGAAATATCTCTCCAAACTATTTAGAATTAGTCTAAAATGGTGAAATATTTTATAGGAAGACCCCAAAAATAATATCATCGCCAAAGATATAATATTATAATAACCATAAAAACTAGATGAAAAACCTAGAAGAGATCACATCCTTGAGAAAAACTAAAATGTCGCTAGACCCGATCACCTAAAAAAGGAATTCGAAGAAATAATAGGGACACCCCAACATGAACTTGCCTCAACATGGAATAGAATGGTTCTAAAAGTGGGTTACAAAACTATGTAAAGGGTAACCCGGGGATAAAATTATAGAACACTAACTCCTGGAGATCCTAAATAAAATCAAAACATGGTTTCTATTACAATATATATGGAAGAAAATAACTCATCCTTGCTACCTTAGCCTGCACACAATGAATCCCCGTGTCATCCATAAAAAACCTCAAAACATGTTCCAAACCATTCTTAAAAGACAAAAAGTACCAGGGATTATCAAGGCATGTAAAATTAAAAAGATATAAAATTAGGGTCAAAATCCCCTTTTATCCATAAAAAAAATATGGGAAGAGGTACACCAGTTATGGTACAAGTCCCCAAACCAAAAATTAAAAAAGCAAATGTTCCCCAAAACAACACTCAACTTCTAACTCTCCAATTGAAGTGACATCAAAGAAAACTAACCAAGTTCATTCTAGGTTTGATAAATTTTTTTAATGCCTGGACATATCAAAAAAACTTTAAATGTGACCAGAACATCTGTATAGATAGTTGATCTTCAAAGATGATGAACATAATCTCCTAACATGTCTATACATCTTTTACAAGAAACACACTAATAGATTCTAATTTATAACAATGTTAATTTTAGGTTAATAATATGGATTCATATCACAATACCTTTCATGTTTCCCCTTATAATTATTTGGATCATCTTTACTAGATCCAGATAGGGGTATATCATTTCCAGCAATAGGTTTCCCCTTTTAAGATCACCTCAATGAAAAAGGCCTTATAAATCGATTCCATATATGTAGTTAGAAAAAAATGAATCATTAATGAATGAAATTATTGATGAAGGCCCCTAAAAAATAACCACACCTTCTTTGCATCATTAATATAAAACTTTGGGGATAGAGGCACCAAACCCATGAAATGTTTAACATATCCTTTCACTGACTGAGCACCCTAGTGGATACCCAAAAATGTCATCGCATTCTTGACACTTACTTCTCCAGGATAATACCACTAAATGAAGGTTTCCTTCAAATATCCCCAATATAAAGTCTCAAATGTATTTGAATGAATATAAAGCTTCAACTATGCTAAACACAATCCTTTGAACAAGGGAATGGTTCACCTCACCCTAGAGGATTCGGGATTTTATATCAATTCATATATCTCTTCATCCTTTTCTAGCCACTCAATCACATTATGGGATCCTCTGTAAACACAAAAGACAATATTAAATCAGTTTAAAAACACTCATTCATGATCCACTATCTGGGAAGAACATGGATCTACCACTCCATCATGAGTCTGGGTAGAGTTTTAGACTAAAATTATAACTCTTAGATCACTAGTACAACTACCTTAGTGATTACCTTCACTATGGAAAAAATGGGCATTTGCGACGGGTTATTTGCGACGGGGATAAATCTCGTCGCAAATAGTCCCGTTAGAAACTTATTTGCGATGGGGGAATTTGCCCGTCGCAAATAAGTAGGTATTTGCGACGGGTTAGCTTTCCCCGTCGCAAAAGGACTGGCGCGCTTTGCGCGCCAAATCGCGGGAAAGTTATTTGCGACGGGCGGTTACCGCCCGTCGCAAATAGTATGTCGGCAGGTTATTATTTGCGACGGTACCCGTCGCAAATAACTATTTAACCATTGACCGTAATAAATGAGGGCCAAGGTATTTGCGACGGGTACTGTCGCAAATAATACTATTTGCGAGGGGTATCCCGTCACAAATAGTCCCGTCGCAAATAATCTAACCTATAAATACCCCCCCCCCCCATCCGTTTTTTTCATTCATTCTCAAACTCCATCTTTTCCTTCTCTCAAAACTCTATTTTTAGAGTTCAGCGTTTCTTAAGTTTACTTTTTTTTCAGAGTTTATATTGAAGTTTTCAACAACGCTCAGAGATCAACCTCAGATCAATTTTAAAGGTATTTATGTTTATTTTAATTTAATATTTATTTTAAATTTTTTATTAGTTTCAATTATTTTTAATTAGTTGTAATTTAATTATGTTTACATAGTTTTGTTACTTAATAAATTTAAATTATTAGTATTCATTGTTCATAGTTAATGGTAATTAGGAATAATTAGTAATAATTTCCAATAATTAAGAATAAATGCTAATAATTAGTAATAAATACCAATAATTAGGAATAATTAGTAATAATTACCAATAATTACAAATAATTAGTAATAATTAGTAATAATTACTAAAAATTAGTAATAATTACTCATAATTAGTAATAATTTCCAATAATTGCCAATAATTAGTAATAATTTCCAATAATTACCAATAATTTGTAATAATTAGTAATAATTAGTAATAATTACTAATAATTAACAATAATTAGTAATAATTACCAATAATTTTGCAATAATTAGTAATAATTACCCATAATTAGTAATAATTACCAATAATTACCAATATTTAGTACTAAATAGTAATAATTAGTAATAATTACCAATAATTAGTAATAATTAGTAATAATTACAAATAATTACCAATAATTACTAATAATTAGTAATAATTAATAATAATTACCAATAATTAGCAATAATTAGTAATTACCAATAATTATCCATAATTAGTAATAATTACCAATAATTATCCATAATTAGTAATAATTACCAATAATTACCAAGAATTACCAATAATTAGTAATAATTTACTAATTACCAATAATTATCCATAATTAGTAATAATTACCAATAATTAGTAATAATCAGTAATAATTACCAATAATTAGTAATAATTACCAATAATTATCCATAATTAGTAATAATTACCGATAATTATCCATAATTAGTAATAATTACCAATAATTACCAATAATTATCTATAATTAGTAATAATTAGTAATAATTAGTAATAATTACCAATAATTACCACTAATTAGTAATAATTAATAATAATTACTAATAATTAGTAATAATTAATAATAATTACCAATAATTAGTAATAATTAGTAATAATTAGTAATAATTACCAATAATTAGTAATAATTACCAATAATTAGTAATAATTACCAATAATTAGTAATAATTAGAAATAATTACCAATAATTACCAATAATTACCATTAGTTAGAAATAATTACCAATAATTATCCATAATTAGTAATAATTACAGATAATTATCCATAATTAGTAATAATTACCAATAATTACCAATAATTATCAATAATTACCAATAATTACCAATAATTACCAATAATTAGTAATAATTGGTAATAATTAGTAATAATTACCAATAATTACCACTAATTAGTAATAATTAATAATAATTACCAATAATTAGTAATAATTAATAATAATTACCAATAATTAGTAATAATTATTAATAATTAGTAATAATTACCAATAATTAGTAATAATTAGTAATAATTACCAATAATTAGTAATAATTACCAATAATTAGTAATAATTATCAATAATTAATAATAATTAATAATAATTACCAATAATTACCAATAATTACCAATAATTACCAATAATTAGGAATAATTACCAATAATTAGGAATAATTACCAATAATTAGGAATAATTAACAATAATTAGAAATAATTACCAATAATTAGGAATAATTACCAATAATTAGGAATAATTACCAATAATTAGTAATTATTCGTAACGATTACCAATAATTAGTAATAATTATCAATAATTAGTAAGAATTACCAATAATTAGGAATAATTACCAATAATTAGGAATAATAACATTATTACATTATTAGTATATTTTATTATTAATATTAAAATAATATAATTTTTTATATTATATACAATTCTCCTTTCATCTGTGTGTTTTCTGTCTCTACATGTAATATTTGTATGTGGAGACAGAAAACACACAGATGAAAGGAGAATTGTATATAATATAGAAAATTATATTATTTTAATATTAATAATAAAATATACTAATAATGTTATTATTTCTAATTATTGGTAATTATTCCTAATTATTGATAATTATATGAATAATTACCAATAATTAGAAATAATTACCAATAATTACCAATAATTACCAATAATTACCAATAATTAGGAATAATTACCAATAATTAGGAATAATTACCAATAATTAGGAATAATTACCGATAATTAGGAATAATTAGGAATAATTAGGAATAATTACCAATAATTAGGAATAATTCGTAACGATTACCAATAATTAGTAATAATTATCAATAATTAGTAAGAATTACCAATAATTAGGAATAATTACCAATAATTAGAAATAATAACATTATTACATTATTAGTATATTTTATTATTAATATTAATATAATATAATTTTTTATATTATATACAATTCTCCTTTCATCTGTGTGTTTTCTGTCTCCACATGTAATATTTGTATGTGGAGACAGAAAACACACAGATGAAAGGAGAATTGTATATAATATATAAAAATATATTATTTTAATATTAATAATGAAATATAATAATAATGTTATTATTTCTAATTATTGGTAATTATTCCTAATTATTGGTAATTTTATGAATAATTACCAATAATTAGGAATAATTACCAATAATTACCAATAATTAGGAATAAATATTTTTTACAAAGAGACATGAGTATCGATGACGACACACCACATTCGAGACAATCAGTTTAGTCAATGTTAATGTGCTTTCACGGATGTGCAAAGAATTGAAGTTTTTCAAGAGAGTACTCAAAATCAATCTTTTTTACAAAGAGACATGAGTATCGATGACGACACCCCACATTTAAGATTCGGTGATGACGATGATGTTAATGATGTCACATATGAATTTGAAATGGTAAGAGATGAAGCAACTGGAACTCGAATGGATATCGATGATGTTGAGGAGGAATATGAAGATGATATTGACATATATGAAGATGATGATGAAGATGAACACTGATAGAATTCCATAGTAGTTATATATAATCATAATATATATATATTTATATGTATATATAATAGTAATTATCAATTATTTGCTAACAACATTTACATTTTCTGTTTCAGATGGACAACGACACATTTCGTGAGTTGGCGGATGCTGACCTGACTTTCGATGCGGATGAGTTGCTGGCAGATGACCCTCAGCCTGCAGGCGCTCCAGGGAGTATGCGGAGGGGGCGCGGTCTTGCACGATTGATGATTCCTGACCCCGTCCCCGAGTGACGTCCACATCTTGGGTTTGATCCACGCACACGGAGGTGTGATAACCTGTGTGATAATCTATGGATTTGACTAAGATTTCATTAATCTATTCACATAATAAATGTTTATTATTTTTACAGTTTTCCGCATATAGCAGTCGGACAGGGCAGCGCTATTTTGAGCAACTATTTCTCTCAGCCGTGGACCATATGGGAGTAGATTCTCATTGATGTTCAGCAGGCCATATTCGGCCATTGGTTGATATGTACGTAAATAAATAATTTTTATTTTGAAAATTATTTCATTTCTAACTTGATATTTTGATTTATTTGTAGGGTTTATGGTATCTGATCGAGGATACCATGCGTGACGCTATCCACAAGGCATGGGAGGTGGCCATGCGTGATCGCTTTCGTCAGTTTTTGCACAATTTAGGAAAAGCTGTCACGAAGAAAGCAGGAGTGTCAGATTTTGACGAGTCATGTAGAGCACACCGACCAGAGTACATTTCATCCCATGTATGGGATGGATTATGTGCACACTGGTTGAGTGGTGCCTTTCAGAGGAGATCATCGGTGGGGAGGTAGAATCGGGGGAGACAGGAGTTGACTCATCGATCTGGGAGTCGTTTTATCAGTACTCATAGAGAGCATTTGGTACATACATTATTTATAAATATTTTATATAACTATAAATATTAACAGTTTATTTTTTATTCTTATAGGCTGTCGAGCACCCCGATATTACGGAGTACGACGTATATCAGAGGATGTATAGTGATCCTGCTACTGGGGAGCTCATAGGTGATCATCAGCATCACATCATGGTCAGTATTATTTGTTTTCAAGTTTAAAAATTAACTGCATATAATATATTCACAATTTTAACTTTAAATTACAACTACAGGATTCATATGAGGCCGCAGCGTCACAGACCCGGCCTGAGAGTCAGGACGAGTCATCAGATCAGACCACTGGCCATCAGTTTGATGAGGCGGCATGGATGCAGGCCACCCATTATGCCTTCGAGAAGAGACGGGTAGTTGGTATTAGCTCTCGACTGACTCCCGGAGATTATTATGGTAGTGCTGAGATGTCGGCGTCCAGCTCGAGAGGAGCTCGTGCATCTTCTTCTGCTACACAATATGAGGATCAGTTGTGATCTCAGAATGCACTGATAGAGAGTCTCCGACAGGAGCAGGAGCAGATGTGTCAGCAGCAGCAACAGCATGAGGAGGAGCGTCGATGCCAGCAGCAGCTATACGAGGAGCAGATGAGTCGGTGGCAGCAGCAGCACTAGGAGCAGATGGAGTACATGCTCCGACTCACTCATGCTTTAGGGATGGAGTTTCCTCCACCAGCATTTGCAGATCCCCCCTCCCCCCCTCCTTCAGATTAGAGTTTGTTTTTATGTTATAAAGTTTGTTAAATCAAAATATGAATTTTTTTCTATTCATAGTTTCTGTCTCATTATAAAATATTAATAATATTATATTTTGAAATAACAATATTAATATGAATAATAATATTATTTATATTTTATAATATTAAAATTTATATATATATTAAAATTTTATAATATTATAATTTAATAATATTTTTTTGTAATATTTGAATTATTTTAATATTTGAATGTAAAATAATTCTACTATTTTTATTTTAATTAAAATAACTTATTAATATTTTTTTATTTATGAATTATAATTCTAATATTATTATATTAATTAAATCATTTATTAATATTCTATTATTTTACATTTTTGAATTACAATTCTATTATTATTATATTAATTAAAATAATTTATTAATAATTTATTATTTTTATTTATGAATTATACTTCTATTATTATATTAATTAAAATCATTTAGTAATATTTTATTATTCTTTATTTTTGAATTATAATTGGATTATTATTATATTAATTAAAATAATTTATTAATAATTTATTTTTTTTATTTATTTTATAGTATATTCGACGGGATACTATGCCCGTCGCAAATAGTATTATTATGATATTCATTAAAATAATTTAATAATAGTTTTTTATTTTTTTTTAAAAAATAGTAATTGCGACAGGGCCTGTCGCTATTACTATTTTAAATGTTTTTACAAATATACGGAGTAATATTTGCGACGGGAAGGATCCCCCTCACAAATAATATCTTTAGCGACGGGCTCGTCGCAAATAATTGTTGTTGCGACGGCGTTTTCCGCAAAGGGCGATTTTCGACGGGCCCCCATCGCAAAAGGCCATTTGCGACGGGATCTCGTCGCAAATGAGCCGTCGCAAATACCTGTTTTTCTAGTAGTGCTTCCCTGATTTCTAGATATTTCCTAGGGGTTTCATTATAAAACATAAAAAAATTACTCAATCAAACCACTTTAAAATTAAACATAAATATAACAACCAGAATCCAAACCCAGATTTAAAATATATCTTATAATTCAACAAAAGGGTAAAAAATCTTATAGCAAACAAATCAAGGCCATAAACCCCCTTTTTAATTATTACCCAAAATAATTGGAAAAACATCACACTACACACCCAAAGGATTTTAAAACTAACACTACCTTAAAATCACTACATTTACTCAAATTACTTGTAATAAGGTTGAAAACATCGCATAATAACATCTCAACTCACCTAAAACACCGTTTTTACAAAAATACCAACTACAAAAACATAAAAAATTAATTTTAAAACATGATTATAAAAACTTCACTATCAAATAAGTTCCAATAAATCACACATAATAATAAATCCTAATAAAAGAATAATCTAAAATCATAAAATGGGTGAAAGTAACAAAATTTCATAAATTTATCCACCATGCATGGTTTTTCCACAAATATTCTCTGATTGTGCGCCAACTATGTGAGTGCCAATAGAAATTGTCTGGAATGGTTTTTATAGCCTATTCATGGTTTGATAGAAATGAACCTTAACCATAACCATATTAAACCCTTCTAATTTCACTCCAAATTGATGAATTTCTCTAATAATCTCACAAAATATCCCTAAAACTTAGAGTAATAGAAAATCACATCAAAATATCCCAAAATAAGAAAACTTAAATTCACAAAAAAAAGAAATAAATCATCTGACCACCCATGGAAACTTGAGATCTGATATAAGGAAGAACTATCTCGGCACTTCCCCAGTCCTACCACCAGATTCTCAAAGGACATGTACCCTTTATAACACTATAAAACAAATAAAAATAAGGTTAATCTCAAAAACATAGTCCACTTTTAAGAAACTTAGTCTCTGGTAGAATTTTTTAATAAATTGGACTAGGTCATCCATTTGATGGAAACCTAACCCCACCATTCCCTAGATTAAGGAGTATCCCCGATCCCCTTGGGTTGGTGACAAGAATCAAGGGTATAAAACATAACCATTGGGGATGGTTTCACCATAAAAGAACCAAATATAAATATCCAAACAAGGAATAATAAGAGATAAATAATAATAAATTCCAACAAGGTTGTATCTAATAATTAACCATTTATTAAAATATTTATAAAACTATAATTAATTCTAAAATAAAAAAGATATAAAAACAAAAGAGTCTTTAACAAAACTAAATCCAACTAATTCCATTAAACCAAAGGTCTAATAACCATCTACAGATGACTCACATGTCAATACCATGATCCCAATTACCATTTACTTCCAAAATAATATAGATGATCAACCTAAAATCCAAGACCTGAAGAAAAATGCACAATACACAGAGATCATATACCTACCAGCGCGAGTATGTAGGGTATGATCCAAACCTAATATAATACCACCATGAGTCCAATTCACTCATTTTATAAAAGAAAAAAAGTTTTTGGTTTGAAAGTAATATAAAAAATTAGGTTTTTAATTCCTTTTATATGATATAAGAATAAAAAAACAAACAAATTTCACTTTATCAAAGAACAATATTTATATAACATGCCACCAAGATTTTGTACCAAAAAAATCTATTTCAAAACCAATAATTTACCTTTAAAGCATCACACTTTTGAAAACAACCCCTTCCATGGTTTAAAAATTTTCAAAATAATTTCCAATAAAATAACACTTTGAAACCATTTACATACTTTTCTTTTTAAATATTTTACATTCTCAACTCAGATTTAAGAAAGTAAATAGTGGGGAAATAATCCAAACACAACCATACATGTTCATAAAGGATTTCAATAAATGAATGGAAAAAATAACCAACCTCAAGACTAAAATAAAATATATTAACCACATCAATCAAGTCTATATAAATAATAAAAAATATCACATGTAAATAGATAATTAAAGGCGTAAAATATGATACATGGAATGAGAAATCACTATAGGGACTAACAGTAAAACACATTAAATGCAAAGGTGGACCTATTACTGGTAGGTTAACAGTCACACATCTGCCAACGCAATCACTCTAACCTAGTAAAATTAGTGACACCCCACTAGTTATTTATTATTTAAAACTATAGAAAAATATCCAATATATAATCTCAACTATCCTAGAAACGTTCCACTACTTCCCATTTAGTAACCTGGGTCTCCTCATGTAAAAACTAAAGGAGGTTGTCTATGAAAAAACAAAATGGTATCACCTACCAATAGTAAATCCCTAGGGCCTAACACTATTGTGATTTCCTTCCAACCTCACATGTTTCCATTAAAAGGATCCCTAATAGTTAAGTAAAACATGAATAAAATCACAAGCATCCATCACATGGATTAACATAACATCATTAATAAGAACAAGGTGGTCAATAAGGTTAAAATGAGAATCAATTAGTCAACCAATCATAAACTTACAATTTATCCTTTATCTTATCACATATATCATATAAATATTTAAATAACTTTCTAAAATAATTTTGGATCCTACCAAAATTCCAAATGGAATCATGATTATCTATAATAAAAAATAATCAACCCATGGGAAACTCTATTTTATTTTATAAAACAACAACACCTTGTTTTAAATCAAGAAAAAACCTTAACCCAAAAATGGAACTCACATTAAAGGTTAAATTTGTCTTAAAACACAATGAAAAAGTTTTTTATTATAGAAAATAATCCTTTTAATTTTATAAAACATTTAGAATGTATGAAATACTAATTTACATAAAATTTCTATTTAACTATAAAATTAACCCATTTATCCACATGAAAACCAAGTGAATTTATGTAAAATATTTATAAACAAAACATATATATCCCACACCATAATTATCTATATTGAAAATTAATTTAGGAAGACAATAACTCATGTAAATATTAAATAAAAGTCAATAAAATGGAAACACATTCCTCAATCGGCGTAACCATTTCAAGTTTGAGGAAAGACTTCGTAATGGGACTTAAGAAATGGATCACAACCTTTAGAGACCAAAATCCTCATTCTAAGACAACCCTATCCAAGAAAATTTTCCACCCATGGCCACTAGGGAAAGAGGAGAAAGTGGGAAATAAGAAAATGAAGATAGGGACAGAGAAGAATCTCTACCTCTTTATTGGAATGAATAACCACCCAAGAATCACTCTAAAATATTCATTGAAGAGATTAGAATAGAATAAACCCCTTATAGAGGAATTTAGGATGGATAATTCGAATGGGGGAGGATTGGGGTGGAAGAACCAATTAAAAAGAATCCAAAAGGACAAAAATACTCCTCTTTGACTGGGTGGAAAGATTTATCAACCTGGTTTACCAAATTGTGTGGTAACCACGGAGAACTCCACTATCAAAGGATGCATGGGATGTAAATTTAGGTAGCATAGTTATTTTAACAGTTCACCTTATCCATGTGACGTAGAAAAGGTCCCCAAAATTTCACCATTTTCAGTATTAAACTCTTCCAACTCAAGGGGCCCATACATGAAATAGATACTCACATATAAAAGTGACATAGATGTGTCAGAGATAGTGTAACACCCCTAGAAAAGTTTAACTTAAAATACTAAATGATAATCCCCATGTCGACATGGTGCAACTTTCTATTCATAATCCTACCTAATTAGACCTCCATAGTTAATCGTGTTTGGAATGGAGTTATGGTCGGGATGGGTGACATCTTGGTAAGTTTCTTAGGGTGTGGTGAGTGTGGAAAATGAACATTGAAAGAACATGTGTTAGCCTATATGGAAAATCATTAGTAAAATAAGTGACCTTAGTGGGTAATATCCTATAGTGTGCTGGGAAGGAACCCAAGGTATTATAGGAGAACCATAGGGTCAGATAACTTGGTACATGGACCATGGATGGTCGGGTCATGACAAATGGTATCAGATCCAATACCCAACCCCAAGTACCTAGGCACTTTCTGGGTTTGATTTTTGGGGCCCACAATGAAGGTGTTGTGCTTTAAAGGGGTGGAGAGTGTAACACCCATGGAAAATGATACTTAAAAGACTAAATGATGTTAACCATGATAATAAGGTGGACCTTTATTTTAGGGAACCTTCCTGATTATAACTCCATAGTTAAGTGTGTTTTCCTTGGAGTAATGTTCAGGATGGGTGACCTTCTATAAATTTTCCTATAGTTTGTTGAGAAGGTAACCAAGGTATTATAGGTGACTCGTGGGGTTATATAACTAGGTTCATGGCCTGTGGATAGTTGGGATGTGGCATATTATGAATTCATGATTCAATACCATCCAGGAAAATAAGATAGAGTAAATGATTTTATAAGTGGGAAAGATAGTTCATCATTAACTATTCTATGAATGTAACATGACACTTTAATTATTTAATTAATTAATTCTGGCCAAGAAATTGTGCAAACAAGAACTTCTTATATTTTTTTAGGTGGAAATACAGTCATCATTATAAGATATAATTGTGAAATCTCATAAAGAGGATCATGATTTACAAGAAAATGTAAAATTTGTCAAGAAAGGTAAGTTTTATGAATTTAATATTAACAAATAAAGAGTTTTGAGATTTAAGGAAATATTATGTGTGAATTATAATTCCCATTTGAAGAAATAATTGTTGAGTTAAGATCATATATCTCCATTTTCTTCATCCTAGAAGTACTAATATGTATAGATACCTTCGAGGAAATTTCTTGTAGGATGGAATGAAAAAAGATATTGTTGAATTTACCATGACATGTTTAACTTTTAAATAGGTTAAAGTTGAATTATAATTACTAAAGGGGATTCTTAAACCTTTTATAATTCATAAATGGAAATAATAGAATATATCCATGGATGTTATGGTTTATTACTAAATAAATCTCAAGGTTATAATATGATATAGGTTATTGTTTATTGTTTGATTAAATATATGTATTTTCTTAATATTAATGATAATATGTTTTTGGATCATCTTTATAGACTTTATGTTAAAGATATAATCTGATTTCATGGATTTACTTTTTTTTATTTTATCATGGTCATATAATTAACTCTAATTTTTGAAAAATCCTTCAAAATTCATTGGGTACTGAATTAAATTTTAGTAAAAAAATAATCCTCAATCTGATGAGAATTAAAAATGAATGATTAAGACTTTAGAGTATAATCTTAAATCATATTCATTGGATTACTATGGAAATTAAGATCAATATATTTAACTTGTAGAATTTTATTATAATAACAATTTTCATTCCAATATTCATATAGAACCTTTTGAGGAATTATAAGGAAAATCGTGTCAGACTCTAAATTGTTGGGATGAAGTTAGTGAAATATTGTTTTTGGGAAAAAAATTGGTAGAATATATGGTTGATAAATTGAAATTTATTTATCATTATATAAGGTTGTCTCATAGTAAATAAAAAATTTTATTTGGATAACTAGAGGAAAGATATTTGGTTTGAGGTAGGAAACCATGTTTTTCTTAAAGTATTTCCAGGGAAAAGTGTTAAATGTTTTGTTAAGAAGGTAAAGTTAAGTCCATATTTCATTGGATAGTATCAAATTCTATATAATATTGGATTGTTTTATTATTAATTATTCTTTGATTTTATCCTAGGTACATGATGGGTTTCATGTTTCATTGTTAAAAAGTAAGTGTCAAATACATCCCATATTTTGAGCCCTAAAGCAGTACAGTTAGAAGAGAACATTTATATGAGGAACAACCAATTAATATTATTAATCTTATAGATTAAAATTAATAGAATAATTTTATTCCCCATATTAAGTTTTTATGTAAAAACCATATGATTAAAGAAGCAATATGGGAATCTGAAAGTGCTATGAAGGAATAATATCCCCACTTTTTTTAGAAGTGAATAAAAATTATGAGGACATAATTTCAAAACATTGAAAGAATTTAACAACCTAAATAAAATTAATAATAGATCAATTTAATTAATTATTAATATTCATTCATTATATTTTATAGATCCATATTCATTATTATAATAATATGTGGTTTCTCAGTCAAAAAGAAAATAATTTTATTCTAATTAAATTGTGTCTCACACATTATATGATTTTATTCAAAAGATTAATTTTCTAATTTTCTAAATTTAATTTGAAAAAATAATATTAATTTTTGAAATCATAAATTAAAAATTACTTAGATATTATTTTTGGTAATTTTCTACAAAAGATTATTTTTTGGTGAATGCTATAAAATACCAATTTTTTATGAAAACTATCTTCTCTTTTCATGTGTTTACAAAGTCACATTATATTATGGTTTGGATTAAAATTTTCATTATTTATTTTTAAATAAAAATAATACAATAAATTTCATTAGGAACATAATTACACTTCATTATTGTAGAAAAATATTTTTATACATAAAAATACATTTTTTAGAAAAACTTTTTTCATCACATTTTACGGGTTTGTTTTTAAATTAATTTATACCACTTATAGAAATTAAATTTGATAAAATTGAATCAATATTTTTAATAATCATTTCCAAATTTTCTAATGAGGCCACATTAATTTTTTTATTATTATTTGTAACTTTGGTAAAAAAAATCTAATTATTGTGCTAAGAGTTAAAATGGGTTAAAAGAGTTAAAACTAAAATGTAAGAGTTAAAATGACCTAAAAATTGTCATAATATAATAGAATTCTCAAGTCATATTTAGACCCCATATCACTCTTATTTTAATATGAGTCATTTTTTATCCAATTGAACTTTAATTTATATTAATATTTTTAGAAATTTCAATTGTTTCCTCTCCCTCACTTATAAAAAGACACCACCTCTACTATCTTATCCACACTTCATACTCCTTTAATCTTGGGAAATACCTACCCAAATTCCTTAATAAAATCTCTATACACTTTCTATTGGAATTATTTTGATTATAATATCATCCTAATAGGTATTTAGGTATAAACTAATGAGCTTTTCCAAAGAAGAGGAAGATAAAGAATGTGTTTGATAAGTCAGACTTGAGGTAAGGGATATTCTATATTAAAACCTAGTTTTAAAATATTTTGAATATTTCATTATAATATTTTCCCTCCATGTCTAAATTTTTTGATGGATATATAAATATTTATATAAATGAATTAAAAATTTTATTTTACATCTCTATTGACTTTCTTACAAATACCTTTTAAAGGAATATTTTTTCATATTTCATACTAATTTTTGGATATTATTTACAAAGTATAAAAGGAATGTTTTTAATGTATACGTCATCAATGGGATTTTACACTACCAAATCTATTATTTCATATTTTTATTTGTTTATAATATTTCATTATTTCTTCAAATAAAACCCCTTATTCCCTTTGTTCTAGGTATTTTAGTTTTGAAAATGGGGTTTAAAATGAAATGGATATATCAATATCAAAAAAAATGTTTTACTTACAGGATAAAATATATTTTAATGATTTTGATGATATAAATTCAATATTTTATGTGTTTCGTGTATGTTATGTTCATTGTACATTTTTTTGATAATGGGTGATCTTTCTATAGATCTCCAATGCATTGGATAATTATTACATTCTCTATAGAATTGTGTTGGAATTAACAAAGTCTATTATTCCATTTACAAGTGTTATTATAAGGGTTATGGTAATGGTTCTACAAAGATAATGTATCAATTCACCTACATTACTTTTATATTTTTGCATATGACTTTTCATGGAAATATTATGATTTCATAAGGTAAGATAATGATCTTTTGTTTAAAGGAATGATTATTTTCTTTAATGGTAAAAGTTATGTATTTAAGAAAACGTTTTTCATGCCTTCTCATGTTTTATAAGAAACCCCAATGATTATTATTTTTCATTTATTCTTTATTATAAAGTGTTTTGTGAAAAACTTTGGGTAGTAAAGATGATTTCATGTGTAAGTAAATGATTATTTTATATCAATTTTTATTATGTTAAAGGAAAACTCTCTTATATGATTTCATAGTTTTGAAATGGAATAAAGAGTTTATTTTATTCTTTTTATATGTTCTTTAATGAGAATTTTATAATCATACAATGTTTTTAAAATATTTTTCACAAGTTTTAATGATGAGTAGGAATAATAATGAATTAAAGTTGAAAATCATGAATATTTTTCATAAAAAGAAAACAAGTTTCATTTTAAAAGTATTGTATTGTGAAGAAAATAGATATTTAGTAAAATTATATACTTTGTAATGCATGGTTTTGTTATTTAATATTTATGAACTAATTATCTAAAATTATAAACCTAAAAAGGTATTCAATAATGTAATAAAATAGATTCTTGTTTAAAAATTAAATTATGGGTTGAACAAGGATCGAGTTCTTATGATGGATGACCCGCTAATTATATTACATGTACTTTTATACACTATGTATTTTGTATACTATGGTTTAGTGGATCATATAAGAGTCCCCATTATCTAATGTTGGTGAGATACATGTCATGATAACCTTAATAATCTGATAAATTACTTACAAAGGCTGTTGTGACTTATAAAATTTGATGGTGGTTGGGTATATTGTTAATCATGTCTTTGGATGGAGATCAATAGATATGGGATTTTTTCTCTCGTATGATGAGTACGAAATTTGGGACCTCAATTGTGATAGAATATGGAGTTTTTTTTCACACCTAGATGGTACATATGATTTGATTAACTATTAGGATGAGTTGCATGTGATGTGATCATCCATAATGAAGAATGAAATGTGATGTATTCATCAACCATGTTAGTATATACTTGGAAATTCAATAATATATAAGTTAGCTATATGGAATTGGAATAATTTATATCCCATAGTCAATTGATGTCTTAAATAAAAGGGGGTGTGAGAATTCACACTAACATGACATTTGGATGGTGAACACAAGTATATATATATATATATACATGTGTTTAATAGAGATAATTATATATACCTTTATAACTTGAGTATCACTAACACTTTTCTAGAGGCTTATATTTTCATAAATTTATAGTTTGGGTGACTCATATTTATTTTAAATGTTATAATTTCTTATGGGGTCACACTTTTTGGTTTACTTAATAAATAGTTGTTTTGACTCTGCAATCTACTCTATAAAAATTTAGAGATAATCCAACATAGTTTTGGATGGGTTTTCACAAATGTGATGTTATATAAGGTTATTTTTTATGATATATTTCCAAAAGTTTTTTAGAAGATATCCAAAACAGTTTTGGATATAATTTTACAAGTTATTGTATAATATATAATATAAGGTCAAATGAAACAAAATCTATAAAGTATAAGTTTAATTGGGATATTGAAGGACTTATATTCCCAAAAACCTTATGCATGTGATGTATAAATGTTGTATCATAACCTATGACTAAAGTGAATTTTAAGGCATGAAATTGGATTTTATATTACTTCTTACTTCAATTATATGGAGCGATATAAGGGATATCGTAAGGAATTAAAATAATTCTTTATTATATTATATGTTTAGTTTTATTTTGGGATTTAAGGTATTTTAATTCATGATATATTCATGAAATATGAGTTCATGCAAAGTGCCTTTTTATCCCATGCAATTGTATTTTACAATCAATGATCATATCATAAAGCATATACATGCCACTACCCTCAAAAATTAAAGTGAGAAAATGAAAACTGTTATAATTTGAGTAATATCCTACACCTAACATATAATTTAAAAAGAATTTATATACAATTTAAGGTTCATTAAGTTCACTCGTTCATATTATTCATGAGTTTGATGAGACATTAACTCATGTGTAACATTTTATTTAATGCTTGAATGCTCAAAGAGAATCCTACAGGGTTATATAAGAACCCAGTGACATATGATGGTAGTGGATATGATTTTATGATTGGTTGAGACTCTCTATACCTCAATTATCTCATCATATTCTACCTTTACTACTCTAGGTGGTTTCATGTCAGGGTGAGGAGGTGGATCCATCATATACGACATTCAATTCAACTTAGCATGTGGATAAACCCAAAGGTACGTTTTATTTTGGTTTTCACAATAGTGATCTTCATAAAACAACATAAATATGAATATTACAGAAACTTCAATAAAAATGTATTATTTTTAATGATTATTCCTTTATACTTTATTTATTTTCAAGTTTCAAACGCATGAAGTTCTTAGGTTTTAAAATTTATATGCATTTACACCATTATATTAAACATTAATCAATGCATATATTTCTATCAAACCCCCCTCATGTACACTATATAGTGTACATGTATGTTTTATTTTTCATGTCATATGAAAAGGTTTACTTGGATGGAAATATTGATCGCAAGGTGGGTGAGTTAGACTCTTGGAGGAAAAACAGTAAGGAAAATCTTATTTTTTTCCTTTTATTAGCCTTTAAAGTCTTATATATGATTGTACAAGGAATACCTTCTATATTTTATTTTATTCATTGGTCAATGTTGAAGTTTTTTTATTATGCATTCATGTGACTTTATTTTACATGGTTTGTTCAGTATTCAAAAAAATCTATCGATGTTGTGATAGTATTAAACAATCTATATTTTTCATAAATTTTGTTCTATAGAGTGAATTTTTTCTATGAGAATTTTATTGAATAATATGACTTGATAATACATCATTTTTGTAGTGATTTATGACAAAAGGATTTATATTTGTTTTCTTATAAAAGATTGTAAAATAAACTTTATTTTTCAAATATTTGAATAATGATTATAATGATTATTGTTATTGTAATTATTTACACATAAATCCATAATTATTAAAATATATATTAAAAAAAACTTAATATTTTTTTCATAATTTATTGCCAAAATATTTTACTATGAGTTTCCATAAAAATAAGGATAATTTTTTCTTATGAATTACCTTCAAATAAAAAAACTATTTTGATGATGAAAATTTTAATATGTTCCATAAAATTATAGTTATCCAAATTGTGTTAATCCTTGACATTCATTGGGGAGAAAATAAAGTTGGATACCCCCAAAAAAATAACTTTGATTTGTTAACTAATGGTTTATATTTGTGGTATTTTACCCACTCATTAATTTCATAGGCAATGACCCATTTTTTATAACTTTTAACCAAGTTTTAGATTATTAGTTTGTAATATTATGTATATTATGTTGCACTATATTATTGTGTTGTTTAATTTTGATACTTTTTAGTTATTAAAGGTTTAGTAATTTATTTATACTTATAAATTAAGAAAATATTTGTGATATTTTGTTTAATTAAAAATTGAGTAATTTTTTTAATACATTTTATTGTTGGTTAATAATGAAGATATAAAATTTGTTTTTATGGATTTTTAGGATAAGGGATTTACATAACATATATCATAGACACTATCATATGTAAATATAAATTATAAATTCAATATAGGACGTTAAATTCATTAAATAAATCTTATTTAGTTCTATATTTACCCATATATTTATGTTATATGATGTACATGTAAAATTTATTTTGTGTGTCAAAATATATGTTACACTGGATAGTCACAGTGATAGCAAGGTAGTAAAGTTAGAAACTTGGAATCAAAGTGGAATGACAACTCCTAGTTTTTTATCTTGTTGTGACCTTTGAATTCTAGAACATAGATTAGTTGAGGAGAGACCCTTATATTTTTCATGTTCTATTGGTTAAATTTTCCCACTTATGATTATGAAATTGACTTCATTTTACAAGGTTTTGTTGTATATATTGTGCATTTATGATGTAGATTTTTTATATTTATTGTTATATTATATTTATTTTTTCTATAGAAATTTTTTGGTGTAATATAACATATGAATACAATAATTTTTTTTGTTATTTTATGACTTGAGGATATAAATTTATTTTTATAAGATATAACCATAAAATGAAATTGATTTTTTTATTACTTAACTAATACTCCTAATAATAATTTATAATGTTATAAGGAAAGGGATATGAAGTATAAATAAAATCAATAAATTCTAGAGGTTAATGCTCCTAATAATACAAAAAATAATAATAATAATTTTTAACTCGTTAATCCAAAAAAATTAAAAATATATATCAAAAATTTAAAAACATGAATGATTTTTTCTCATAATATATTTCTAAAATATCTTATCATAAGTTTCTTGAAAAAAAAATGAAACTTTTTATTTCAAATTAAATTAAATTAAAAAAATAGTTTGCATAAAAAAATTCAATATATTTCCTTTTTTTGTTATTAAAATTGTATCAATTCTTGAAATTCTTGATATGTTGAGGTGAAAAAAAGGGATTATGGTCAAAAAATATTCTACTAGGAGTTTCCACACAAAGGTGGGTATCTATAGGTTTCTAACCACTGGATGATGTTATAGGTTGTTACCCATTTTATTATAATTATTAAAATAGTAAAGTAGTGTTGATCTATATTCTCATATTCATTTCATTTAGGTATGTTCAATCAGTTAGTTTGGTTATTTTAGTTTAATTTTTTTTAAAATTCAAATAACTAACATACATATTCAAAATAATTAAACCAAACTGACCTAAATGTAAAACCAAAAAATAAATAAATAAATTTTCATAAAATAAATTGGTTAAACTAAAATAACCAAAATAAATTTTTATAAATTATTAATCTAATAAATAAAATTCTTAGGGTAAATTTTTTTATAACTTAGGATTATAAAATTATTTAAACTAACATTTTTATTAATTATTTAAATTATAAAATTCATTTTAGTTTCTTTAATTACAACAAAATTTTAAAAAATATATTTATTAAAAAATATAGTTGGTTAATAAGGATAAATTGTTTTTTCCAATTCAATACCAAAAACAAACTAACTTAACCGATATAACTAATAGGAAAACCAAAATAATTGAATTATAGGAAAAGCAGACCAAATTATCCAATTTCCTTCCAGTTTATTCAGTTAATTTAGTTAAATGACCAAATGACCACCCAATAATTGCATTATATCATATTATTGTTTCATAATATTTTGATTCTTGTTGGTTGTGAAAGGTTTAGTAAAGTTATTTCAACCTACCATTTGAGCATGAATTATGGTGATATTTCTTACTACATTTGCTTTCTATGAGTCAATCATGAAAAAAATAGATGTGTATGATTCACATGATGCATGTGAATAACATTTCCTCATTCATGACGGGTTTTTGGGGTCATTGTAAAAATAGTTATTAAATGTATTATTCTCCCATATATACATTTAAAAAAATTCATGTGTTAAGAAAAATTTTCCTTAAACAACAATCCAGGCATGCTATACTCTTAGAAGAAAAGTAGGTTTTCCAATGCTTAACTTAGTGACCATTAGAGTATTGTGATTGTACTATAAAATTGACATATCAATACATCATTTCTATATTGATTTATGAATCAAGGATCTTGATTTGTTCTATTTAGGAAAAATTTCTAAAATAAACTTATTTTTTGGATATTCAACTAATGATATTTATTAATAATAATAATAATCATAATTATTAATTTCAAACAAAAATCATAATCATAATAATAATTATTATTATTAATCCATAAACATATCAAAAAAATAAAAAATCTTCAATGATTTTTTCACAAAAAAAATATTTCTAATAGAGAGAATGTAATATATTTTTTCCTATATTTTAATAATAACACATTATATATATAAAACATCAATAAAATAATATATATAATATCTTGACTTATTTCAAGTTAATATTATCTTTAAAAAATATAAAATAATTCTTTCTAAAAAAACTAAAAAAATAACATAACTGGAAAACATATTTTTAAAAACATTTTACCTAGAATTTGAAAAGTTTTTTTGTTTTGTTTTGAAATATTAATTATATATAATATAGGTTTATAAAAAAATAAAGAAATAATGGTATAAAATATTTTTTTAATAAAATAAATAACACTTAAAAATTTATACATTTTATTTTTAAAAGGAAAATAAAAAACTTAAAATAAATATTAAATCATTACATTAATATTAAGATAATTAAAAGAAAAAAATCGGTAAAAAGGTAATAACAAATCATGTCATAATATTAAAAATAAATAATATATAATGAAAATATAATGCATGTATTTTGTTTTAATGTCCCTACCATGTTAAAATAGTTTATTAAGGATTAAATTAAACATGTTTTTTCTTTAATTTTTTATGAAATTTGTTATAATAAATTCACAAAACATGTTTTGTAATAAAAAAATTAATAAAAATTTAATAACACTACATATTAGATTAATTAAAAATAAAATTATTTAAGATTGAAATATACAAAAGTGTTGAAAAATAAAAAATATTTTTTCTTAATTAACTAATAAAACATTATTTTGTTAATGATATTATATATTTATTCATGATTTTAAATTACAAAAAATTACTTATTTTTCATGAAAAAGGCATAATTTTCAATCCATTATCATGTTTTGATCATAAATATATATGTAGATCATTGTTAAAATTCATACAATTACTATGTAGCTTAATATTTTTATCATAAAAATCACTCTAACAAAACTAATTTTGGGATTATTATTTGGTGATTATCTTAACTATTTTTTACAAGAATTATCCAATAGGGGATTTCAATGGTTTGGCCATTCAAATGACCATTTATATCATACAAGAAGACCTAATTAATCTATCAGGAAAACTCGACCATCATAAGTGTTTTTTTACTAAGATAAATCATGAATCCAAAATTCAATTAAACTTCCCCAAATATATACCAATATTCTATTCTATCTTGGATAAAAATATCATGACCTAGATTAAATTTTATATTATACAGTAGAATCTTGAAATTAAATCCCACAATTATTCTTATATTTGAAATATATCTCTAACAATTTACAATATCTCACAAAAAAAATTAAGAATTTTGATAAAATTTTATATGGATAAAATTAAACTCCAAATGAAGATATTATTATACTATAGAAATCATATATTTAGGAATATTCACTGCAATAAATGTGTTTACATTTAGGCCTTGTAAAAATTATGGATATTTTAGGACAATATCACATGGTTAAGTTAAATAGTCATATCGTTGTCTCCAAAAGTCCAATAGATGAGATATTGGGTGGGAGGATAATCAAAATATAGATCAAAAGCTTAAAAATATTATATCTTTGGATAATATTGTTTTGACTATTGAATGGTGTTTACAACTTTCTGGATAGAATTAATTTGAAACTAGCCCTCCCCCTTGGGATATAAATACATGTTCCGCTTTTCCATACAAAGGTATAGTAATTTAGAATATTTAGAGGAGAATTTAGTTGTCTATTACTTTGTCAAGGGATGGGAAGACCTACCAACTCAGGTGTATACTTGAGAGACCTATACTTCACTCTCTTTTCATATATTTTTTTTCTTCTTCTTCCCTTTATTTAATATTGTAAATATTGTTGTATCTTTTTTTAATTTTTATTAGAGGTTTCTTTATAAAATATTCTTAATACATAATTTTCATAATTTAATTTTATTTTCTTAAAATGATTTGAATTTTTTGGAAACCCTTTACCTAATCCCCTTTAAATTTACCCACAAGTGTGTGTTTTCCCTTCTTCGTTTGTGTGTGTGGGTTTGGAATTCACAAATATTATCTTTCTCATTCCTTTTATTTTTATTTTACCTCACCACTATAAGGATAATAATAAAATTATTAATCACCTTAATGGATGAGTAAATATCTCATTTGGGTGAATCAAAATTTAGAGATAATTGATTGAGAGTTTTTTATTGTTTTATATTATTTATGTTAACATTATGTATATTAAACTAGATATGTCATGGGTTAATGGAATGTTTGGTTTACCATATAGATTTCTTGGATTATTATAACCAAAAATACACTTTATTTTTTGTATTAATATACCTTACATCAATAAGAATTGGTTATGATTAGAACCATATTTGAGGCATTGATTAAATCCTAATGATTTGGGTATTCCAATCAAAATTATCTTATGAAGTGGATTTTAGTTTAATGAAATGATTTTAAAATATCAATAATATCATAAGCTTAAATAGCCAATAATTAACTCACCCCAACCTATATCAAATAGTTTAATAAATTGAAAAAAAATTAATCACTTCATGTTTAGATCTAAAAACAAATAACCCCCCCCCCCCTTTAAAGATAATATAAGAAAATTGATTCTAAAAATATAACATTTTCATTAAGAATTTATCTTGAGTGCCACTATACACATTATAGAATAACACTAAATCTTTTGACAGTCGATAGGATATTATCAGTCACTCTTCAAATGGTTCTATTTTTAGGGATGGTTCTATATGGTTTCATTTTTTGATAATTTTAATCTAAAACAAAACTAAAAAATTACAAAAAAATTCCACTCCATTAAACTAAACCTTTCTTCAATATTCATTTAGAGTTTGTGTGAATGCCTCATAGCTTACCTGATTTTCCTACTCATATGTTTGACCCAAAAATTGAACATACCATTAGTCAGATTAAAAGGTCAACTAGGGGTAGCCAAAATAATCCTGAGACCTTATTAATTCCTTCAAAAAATATAGACATGGAGAACCCTATGGAAGAAACATTAAAAGAACTCTTTTACACTAATATAAATTATTAACATCTTAATATTAATTATCCTGATATAAAGACTGGTTTTAAAATCAAAATGGGTTTGATTCATTTTTTTAATCATTTATATAGCTAAGTAGGTGAAGATACTCATATTAACATTAAATAGTTACAAGTTATATGATATACCATTAAGTGTCAAAGGGGTGTTAATGAACCAATAAAACTCTAAGAATTTCCATTATCCCCAATTGAATCTTTAAAGTCTTAGATCTACTTGTAAAAACATAGAATTTTATAAATGGAATTTCACTTATGAATCAACTTGTGTTTCCTTTTTAGGAATTTAGCACTTCATTATATTAATTTTTTTATAATAAAATTAAATAAATTTTTTAAAAAGGATAAAAACATTTGACATAAATAAAGCATAGTTGAATTTATGGGAAAACATATATTTAATATTTTCATTGAAATACATTTTATGATAAATTTAAAATTATAAAATAAAAGTTTGTTTTCATAAAATTGTTTTATATATCTCTATATAAATGATAATATGTATCTATAGAATCATAAGTAATTTTTCTAAGGTTTGATAATTTTATTGGTCCATAAAAATAGTATTTTTCAATAAATAAATAAATATTTTATTTAAAAATTAATTTTTTTTCAATAAAGTTGATATAATTTTTGGAATCATCCTGCCTAAAAATGGTTAGGGTGTAGTTATTTTATTTTTCATAAAAACTTAAGTACCGGTGTGAATAGTGAAATATCGTATAAGTGCCATATTTTATAATAGAGTACATGAATGAATTTTTGAATATTATAGAAGTTAGATTAATATTTTATTATATATTTAACTATTTAGGAATAGAATCCTTATTATTGATTCATAGTTTATTTCACTATTTGAAGATATAATATTTTATCACAATATTTTATTCTCCTTCCCTTATAAATACCAACCCCCCCCCCCCCAACTTCATTTATACACACATTTTAAGCTTTATAGATTACTTTAAATATACAAAAAATACCTCCCCAACAATATTTTAAATGTATTATAAGATTAGGTCTCTTAAAAAACACATATATGGAAGCTTAATGTGTGGTCTAAGAGAGAACGTCCAAAGGAAGAGGTAGCGTTCTCAACCAAGTTATTTTAAAATTATTTTCATCTTCTACCCCCATAAGTCTATTCTATCCATGATAATATAATTAAACTTGTATTACTAATATACAAAAATTTTATTATATTTATTAAATATCAAATATCTAACTTCCTCTCTTCTATTATTCTAAAAATGAAAATGTTGACCATATTACAGCTGGTTCACCACCTCCATAGACGGTATATTTTTTTTCATCACCACATTACATGAATGATTTTAAAAATTTATTAAATGAATAAATTAAATATTTATAATATGATAATTATTATATAAATGAAAATTGTTTATTATATTAATGATTATAACAAATAATGTCTATAGTAATTTTAACCTTCCAAAACAAACATATCAAGATAACTTTCTTAGTTTGAATAAATTTTGCACAAACCAATAAACTGTATAAATCTTTTGTTAATGGAATAATAAATTATTAATAAATATACAATTATATATATTAGGGAACTATTTGAATATGTCTTTTACAATGATCAAATTACTAAAAAAAATTGAAAAAATAATTGAATAACCTCAAGTGGCCGATGTGAGAAAAAGAAAATATAATAAATAATGGACATAAAATAATAAATAAAACTTAAGAAACTAAATATAAATGAAAAATTATATGAATAAAGTATTTGAAAATCAAATTTTATTGTTTCGGAAGTTCAACACGCATACGAAGCAAGTTGGGACCTAAGGTAAGGGAACTTCCAAACCACCCCCTTTTCTTTTATATTTTTATTTCCCTCTATACCACACATTATATTTATATCCTTCTCGTATTATTCTTCTATATTCTATATATATGTTACTTATATATATACCTAGTTATTTTCCCTTCCATTTTTTGGGTTATACATGCTTTTCAAGTTTCCTTATCGATCCTTTATTTAAAGCAAACGTAATTAAAGGAAAATTTTATATTTCTTATCTCTTTTCTTATACCACTCTTTTAAAGGTTTTTACCTTATATTTTTTATGAAAAAATAACATTATTTTAAGGAAATATATTAAACTCAATTTTTGGTTTTAAGGGAAACCCTCTGAAATTATTCCTTACAAAGTCTCTTTACTCATTTCTTAAAGAAAATATTTAAGAGGTTCATTTACATACATACTTCTACACTTAATTATTATGAATTTTATTCAGTTGAAATCCTTAATCATGGAATGTTTTTATTTAATAAATTATTAATTTATAATATTCTTTATCTCTTCTATTTTTGGGGATCATTATGATATTTCATTTGGTTATTATTTTAGATAAGATTACGTAACCCATTTCTTTATCATGGGTATTTTCATGCTTATTCTTTACATATGATTTCTTTTCATTATATGGAACACATATTCATGTAAATATCACGAATTGATGAGTGTTAATAGAATTATATAACCCCCAATTAATTGGTTAATGTTTTCATCTCATGAGATAGCATGTATGTTATAGTGACCCAAGACTATTATACATATTATTACATCATTTTTTACTATAAAAATTTATCAATTACAACCCAAAGATTGTGAGACCTTGTGTATTTGGAATACTTGGTTCATAATACATCAAAGTGAGACTAAAAATAAAACTTCTTTATTTAATTCTCTATAATCAGCTCATAAATCATTTTGAGATCCTAAAATTTCATGGGATAACCTAGGGAATATATAGACAATGGGGGTGAGATAAAATACCTAGTTAGGGAATAAACATGATAAGTAATCATAATGATTGAGAAAATAATACCAATTTCAATGAACCCTATTTAGGATGTCTCCACACTCTCTTGGAGAGTTCACTCCCTCCTTTAGGGTTTTTCATTTTCTAGTGAGTTGTTGGGATTATCCTCTTGATGAAGATGGTGGATGTTTTGATAGTTGATTATCTCTTGATTTATTCATGGGAAAATCTAGAGGAATCTGTATTTTCTAATATTCTCTAAATAAATTTATGATTCCTTATAATCTAAATAATTCAATGGAATTTTTTAGTTTTCTCTTATTATTTGTCTTTTATGGTCATTTGAATACCTGGATCTTGTTCAGATCTTGGATTTCTATTTTTTGACTGATGATTATGGTTTGGATCATTAGGCTTGATGGTTTGATGACCTTCATGAGTCAGGATGCTTCAAGTGGTTTCATGGATGAATTTGGGTAGTGATGTTGGTGTTTTGGTGGAAGACGGATTTCAGGTGTCAATAGGTGAGGCTCATCATGATGATCTCGATGATTTTTAGTGGTGTTTCTGGTGGATGTGTATTAGGGATCAGGGACACTAGAGGATTTTGTTCAGTGTAGGGTGTTAATTTTGGCTTCATTTGAGTCTTTCTCTATGGACAGTTCTGTATCGGTGAGTTTCGGCATGGTGTTATAGGTTCCTGTCTATTTTTTGGGTCTTTTTTGGTGATTGGGAAGCAGATATCCTTATGAGTAATATATTTTTCTTTGTTAAATTTGAATATTGTTGCAGCTTCTTGAATGTATCACTGAATGTGGGGCCTCTAAATAGGGATGTGTGTCCTGACACCCATCATCTAGCCATTTTTCCTCCTTTAGTTGGATGGATGGGTTCCATGACATTGATTTTGCACAGTGTTTTCTTTCTATATTTTCATTGCATCAGTTTGACTGTATTATGGTTTTATCACAAGAATTGTCAGGTGGCTAGATCAAACGAGTGATAGGTGTTCTAACACTTATCATCTGATCCTCCCTCTTCATTTTCATGTGGATAGTATGGGTGCTCTTCCTCGTTGTGTCTGCCCAGCACAACGCAACTTCCTGGAAGGGGGGGGGTGTTTCATTTGTGATATAATTCACTATTTCATTGTCTAGAAGGGGTAATGAGACATTTTCTATTGGTTATTTTGATGTTGGTCACCCATCAGTCACTCGGTACCTTTATGTCCTTCAGGTATTACTTTTATTAAGGCATTTTCCTTTGTGATTATAATGGGTTACCTCTTTTCTAAATTGAAAAAGGTTGTATAATTTTTTATTTTTAATAAAGGTAAATTTATCCTCAACCTATTTTTAAAAAAATGATAAGGAATCAGAACTTTTGAGTCAAAGTTATAACATGATATCGTAGAATAGAAGGATAAAGAGTAGTCACATAGGATCATAACATAAAGAACTTGGTATCATAAGATCATGGCATCATAAAAAATATGCAAACAATATATAATGTAACACCCTGAGATTTTATGAAAAATATTCTTTTTAATTTCATTAATGTATTGTGTTGTACGCTACACCAAAAGGATCTTTCACAACACGCATCTTTGACTTGCCTTGCATTACATGCAATCACGACCTTCCTCGATAGCGTGTGTAGTACGCAATACTGAGTTTCACTAAACAACGATATGCTATTAAAATATTATTAAAACTAGCCGTTATGAATAGTAATAACCACCTTTTAAAATTTTAGAAATTTTATCTCTCAAAATGGACTTCATTTTTGGATTCGGAATATCGAAATTAGCTTAGGGTGAAATTTTGGTACTTTTCGGATAACTTTCATATTCTGATGAATAGTGAAAATTACTAAATTTTAATTAAAAAGAACTTTTTTAATCAAAATAATTAATAGTGATAAATTATTAATTTGAGTGGTTTTAAAGTATATTTATAATATATTTTTACAATTTAATACAATGTTGGTCATTGGATGTAATTTCACATTTAAACCAGACATAAACAAGTGTCAATCTTTTGATAGTTATTATCTCTTAAAAACACGCTATTTGTTTTGATGACGAGAATTAATATTTAAATTAATTAATGTAACTGATATGTTTTGAATTTGGTAAAATATACATCATTTTTTAAAATAGCTTAGGCTTAATTTTTTGTATTTTTCGGGAAACTTTCATTTTTTGATGAATAGTGAAACCACTAAGTGGTAGTTAAAAAACTGAATTTTTCATAAAACTTAATTTTACCGCTTCTGTGAGTGGAATTTCGAAAATCTGAGAGACACGGTTAAAATCAAGGACTAAAATGTGGTTCAATGAGATGAAAATAATTTTTGGTGAATAGTAACTTTTTACTTTTTTTACCACGATTAAAAGTAAATTGGGTAATTAAGGGTAAAAATGATATTATTATTACCCTAAAACATGTCCTAATTCTATTGGATAAGTGTAATTCGACCAGAAACAACCTTAGGAATAAAATATGACCATTTAAGCCCACTTGGATTAGATTAGGACATTTATTATTAATTTATTTAAAGAAGGGTTAAAATAGTTAAAATCAAAGTTTAATAAGTAAATCATTTTTAATATAGGGTTATACATAAGATAAATTCGACTATAAATATTAATTAGAAAGATAAAAAGATTTCCTACATAATGATATTTTATTTGTAATTTTTAGAAATTAAATAATTTAATTTATTTATGACACAACAATGATGAAGTAATTATCTTATTAATGAAATATTGACATAATTGATGTTATAAATACCCAAATAAATGTAATTTGAGACATTTTATGAATTCCACTAGTTTTATAGGTTAATATAACATGTTATTATTGATGTAATGAACTTTTTTGGAACTAATCATTCTGTTATTATTTTCACAAAAATCAATTACTAAATAGTGTCAAAATTGAAATAAAATAGTTTTTAAAACAAATATTATATTATTAATTGTTATTTTATTCCTAAAAATCTACGTTTCGGCCAAATGACTTAGATAAGGTTATATATATTAATAATAAAAAACTTGGGGTTCGTTTATCTTGTTATAGTAAGTTTATTAACCTTACAGTGTAAGAACACAAGAAGACACGGTAAAAGTAAAATTATTTAATATAATGTTAAATCTAAATGATAAGGTTAAAATAGGAACCTAAACTTGTCTAAATTCTATTGGATGAGAGGATTTCGATCCATACCCACCTTATCTTAGAAATAAATCAATTTTGAGCTATTTGAAACCGAATATGACTTTATAATAAAATAATATTTTTAGTTATTCCAAAGGTGCCCCTCTCCTCCCTTATAAAAGGGCACTTCCTCCCTCTCTTCCTCACACCACATTGAGCCTTCAATCTCGGCCAAACCCTAAATTTTTTTTCTCTCCACTCCCATAGAGACATCCTAGAGGTCCTGGTCTTCTTCAAAGACCAATTTTAGTGCCCTAATAGGAGGTATCAAAGAGGCGCTTCAAAGAAGAGGTAATGTCCGTTACCGATTCTTTCAACTTTATTTCTTCTTCCACTTCTTCTTCTTAGGTTGTTTCATTATGAAGTAATAACATCAGTATCACTCATATACTGATATGTTATTATAAGTATGAAACAACCCTATTTCACCATCTATCCATCCTATGGAAAACGAAATCACCGCGCGTGCGTACGTACGGAATACCGTCTCCACGCCGTGGTGAAATCTATTTTCCACCACCACCTTACTTGGATGGGTATAATGGTTTAAATAATAACTATATATGATTATTTTTAAGTGATATTGATTCTAAAATAGTATACATACACTCCAATACAGTCCCACGATCATGAGAACGATATCATCGCTCGTGCGTACGTACGGACTACCGTCTCCACGACGCGATGAGATTCATTCTCCACTTTAACCATTCATGAATGATTATAAAGTACATATAATAAATAATCATGAAATATATTACATAATAATGATACTGTATTTATGTGTATATATATGTATGTCATCTACTTAATTCCATTCAACTCAATAAGGAAACGAAAACAACGTCCATGCGTACGTACGGCCTACCGTCTCCATGAACGGTGTATTTCTTTCCATTTACTAATTTATTATATATATGTATATTATGAATATATAAATCATGTTTTATATTATGGAATTATGTAATCATGATCTAAGTAATCATATGAATAATTACAAGTCAAAACACGGACGACAAATGAAACGATTTTACCGAAAACGCTCTTTAACATGGAATTTACAAAAGAACGGGTAATATAAAGTCATAAGTGAACCATATATAATATCATAACAATGATTATGATTCTGGAATAAGTCAATGACATTATTTAAATCATTATACAGGAGTTTCAGACACTTACGAAGCAAATCAGACCTAAGGTAAGGGAAATATCACAATCTCATTTTTATCCGAGATTGTTTATACTTTGGTATTTACTGGGGTGTATTTTATCATTCACATCCATGTTTCTTCAATATATAATATTATTTCCATCCACATAAAATTGTTTAAATCCAATTTTACCCTTCGGTGAGATTTTAGTAAAAGATATGAAAATAATCTTTTGTCATTTTTCGTACGAGGTACTTTTTGACTTTCCGACAAAAGTACGAGAAGAATGTTTTTTTTAACTTATACGGCATGAATAGATTTTTAAAACATTATTTCCAAGAAGCTTCCCTTACAAGTTTTCAAGTTTATTTTTAATCAACTTCTTTTAGTTTAGAATTGAATGACATGTTAAGAAAAGAAAAGTGTTTTTGAAGTAGAAAGGATATTTTCCTCAAGAATAGAGTTCAAGTGTTTTATCAAAATTATTTTCCATCTAAGATAATATAGGGTTCTGTTTCTATCCCTATTATTATATTGATTTGATTATTTTGTGATGGAAATATTTTTATGAATTCCTTTATCTTATATGAATTGTTTTATAAAGTCATGATGTTTAAGATTCTCATTTTTATCACATGGGTTATGCTATGATGTATGGTTTATGATATTGTGGCACACATAAGAATGGTATCATTATGAGATGGGTGGGACCTATATCTCCCTCCAATGCATTGGGTAAAGATTTTATATCTCATGAGATAGACATGGCTGGAACGGTAGGTTATACCGATTCAGTGAAACAGGACTGAAACGATGAGTGAACTCAGTTCAGAAAGGGACTTTGTCCCCTAAGATAGTCTTGGCAATGAGTCTTGACTAATAAGAAATGATTCTCTATTATTATGTGTGTATGCCACAAAGTTTCATGTTTTAAGTTATGATTATTGTATTACATTTCACTACTATAATTTATTCCATGTTATGAAATTATGATCTCTTTTGTAGGATAAGATTTCCAAAAGATATGCTCTTATGAATATAACGTGATTGATATTTCTTTTGTTTACCCTTACTGAGCATTTGAGATCACCCTTTTATGTTTTATTTTCCCCAAGACATAAAGAAAGGATTTAGGTTTAAAAAAAAGAAGATCTTTATGGGAGATGTTGAATATCTTTCACCACGATTAGAAGATTATATTCCGAGTTTCCAAAGACACTAAACGATTGTGGTCCTTGTGTGTGTGTTTTTGTTATGTACTAAGTATTCGGCAAAAGTAATGTAATTTCTATGTACGTCATGCTCTGGGTCTCTACATATAATAGGATAAAAAATTATTCAAGGCTAAATTTTGAAACGATATCACATGATTTACAAAGTCCCATAATGGATTAGGCTTATTCCATAATCCTATACATGACACCTAATGAGAATATAGCTTTACCCAATGAATTGGAGTGCTATCTTAGAACACCCATCATAAAATGTTCATGATTTATGTGTTCCATATAAAATAAATCAATCATAATTCATAGCATAATAATTACCCATCAAAATGAAATGGGTTGCATAATCTTTCCTCATATAATAATCAAAGGAAATTTCATAATGAAGGAATTTAAGAAATGAACATAATGAGTGTACTATCGCATAAAAATAGGGATAATAATCTAGGTATATCTGTGATAAAAATATATACATAATTTATAATCAAAACATAACATCAAAGGTTGTAATCAATGAATATTTCATTAAAATATTACATAGAATATTTCTTGAGTAAAATACCCTTTCACTTTGAAATCAGTTATTGAAAGTCTAAAAATTTCCAAAATATTATAGAAAAAAATCTTTACAAAATTACCATGTAAAATTATAAAGTAAACTTCAAATAATTGAGTATTTATGATGGAAGGTAATTATGTACATGCCATATAAGTGATAAAAACATTTCCTTTCACATTATTGTGAAAATGTTTAAAAGTACCTCATTTTTAAAATGACTATAATATTTTATTCAAACAATTTTATAAAAACTCAAACATGGGTTAAAATATATTTAATAATTTATTTTTATAATGTTAAAAAATATTATTGAAAATATTTTTATAAAACATGGATATGGAAGAAAAATGATTTTTGACCAAAGAGAGAAATGAAGTTAGCATTTCTTAAAAAAAATTCTCGAACATTTTAAGTACCAAAGAAAGGAAAATGGTAAAATTACTTGAAAATTTATTTAATAACTTGAGTATAATAAAATTAAATGTTTTTATTATTCAATTATCAAATAATTTCCTACAATAGAAATTCAAGCATAAACAATTCTGATTAAAATGAGATTGAAAAATAAACCCTTACTGCTTGGTTACTTTTGAATCATAACTCCTATGAGTGAAGTAAATGAATTGTAACTTATAATATCATGAATTATAAATTATTCATGATATAATATAGAAATTTTAATTATATAATCCATTTAAAATAAATTAGTTGCATAAAATAACATGTTTCTTAAGGAAGAAATTTTTGAAATAAAACCCTTACCTCGAGTCCAGACTTTGTCATGTATATATTTTATCACCTATATAATAAAATTATATAAATTATTTTTCTTATTAAAAAATATTAAAGGTTTAATAACATATAATTAAACCATTTACTTTATTTATTTTAATGACATATTTAATTACTTAATCAGTTATGTCCACATTGAGTGTTTTGAGGATACTCAGTTCATAATTTTGAAATAGCATCAATGTGTTGACCATGGTAAAAGAGTTCATTGTTACATAATATCTAGTATAATAATAATAAAATAACTATAATTATTTTAAATAAATTATATTTTTTAAAATAACCATGAATTGTGGTTTTGAGAAACGAATTATGTTAAAATCATGGATACGGTAGGACATATGTATGCATGTGTAACATTTCCATTTTTCAATGATCATGATGGAAAGAAGATAACTATTATTTTAAATTTTCATAATTCTAATAATATATTAAATATAATATTATTTCATTAAATATACTTTCATATACCATCCATGTGATACTGTAATAAAAAAATCACATCACTTAGCGAGGTGGTAGTCCTCCGTACACATGAACGACGTTATCATTTTTTCATGGATGGTAAGGTAGGAAAGTATATGATATATTAATTTTACAGATTTATTAATATGTAATTAATATTATATATAAATATAAAATTCATCATTATAAGCATTCATGAGGGGCGATTATAGAAAATGAATTACATCAGTCATGGGGTGGTAGTTTGTTATACACATGAACGAAGGATTTATTTCCCATTTGATGGAAGAGAAGATGGATTTAAGTTATTAAATTAACATAATAAAATATAATTATATGTTATATACTAATTTTATCATATCATAATTATTGATTAAGATTTATAGGAGGTTGAAGAAGAAGTAAAACAAAGAAGTTTGGTTTAGAATGATACCCCTTCTTCGGACCACCTCTTTAGGATTACATCAAAAGCATCACTAGATTAAATTTTTATCAAACCAAGGACTCTAGGATGTGTTTAAGGAAATAATAAATTTATTTGGGTAGGTATTGTGAAAAACAAAAGGCTTTATAAGTATAAATAGGATAGGGGAGTGGTGGCCCTTTTTATAAGTGGGGGAGAGGACACCCTTGGACTTTTTGAAAACAAAAAGTTATACCCATGTTTTATACATGACAAAAGACTCAAAAATATATCATTATAAAACATTTTATAATATTTATTAAAAATATGTTCATAAAATAGTATTTAGACATGTTTTTAGGTCATTTTAACCCTTATATTTTTAGTTTAACTCTCGGTAACCCGTTTTAACCTTAACCGCAGTAATTAATTTTTGTTATTTTTACTATTCATTCTCATAAAAAAATAAGTATAAATTATTATATAATATTAATTATTCTGATTAAAAATATGGAATAATTTTTTCAAATTTCAATACATATAAGTGGTTGAATTTAATTTAAAAGGAAGCCCGCAGACACGATGAAAAACGGTTTTCCAAAGAAAATATTTGCATTGGTATAAAAAGTTTTTATATCAAAATTCAACATGAAATTGATTCTAATGACCTAAATTTGATTAATAATAACATAATTAAACTAATTTTACTTTTAAACTATTTAAATATATATATATATATAACTTTTTAAATAATATAAACAGAAGGTCATTTTTCAATAAAAACCGGTATTTTTACTATTCATTAATAAAATTAAACTGTTTAGAAAAATCTCAAAACGTAATACTAGGATAATTTTCACATTATGATTAAAAAAATTTAGTTCATTTTATCAAATAATGTTTTTAAAATTGGTAAAAATAATAATTTTATTATTTGTTCATAAAAAAGTAGTAAAAAACGTTTTCATAAGGAAAAGGTATTTTTTAAGAATATGAAGGATTTAACAAGAATTAAGTATTTATTTATAAATATATTTCCTTTATACTTAACAATTAATTTTTAAAATATGGAAATTCCTATTAATACTTCCAAATTTAATGTCTTTTTTATAACAGTCAACTTTGAAAAAAAAAATTAATAGTATATTGCAGTTCATTTAAACTCGGTGTTGTGTGTTGTATACACTATCAAACATAGTGTTATTTTTAAATCTTATTGTGTTACACTCTACTCCACCCCCCCACACACACACCCCAAATAAATTTCATCCTCACAATTTGAACTTGTGATCAGTAATCAAGGATTTTTCATTCAAAAATTCCTTTTAGGAAAACCAACAACATAAAAGGGGTTAATAAAACTTTCTCTTAAAAAATGGAAAAGCAAATATGAAGTTCATATAATAAATAGGTTTAAAAATAGGAGAACATTATTTTAAATTTAAAACATGTATTTGAATAAGGTCTATTTAGGATATAACGTTATACTTTTTTTAAGAGAGAAGAGACTATATATTTATCAAAAATGAATAACATTTTTATTTCAAGGTCATTTCCTAAAGTTGAGGGATACTTTTACCATATATAGTAAAAACATAAGGAAATATAATTAATTGAAAAATATAATTTTATCCTTTATTAATTTATAACCATAGCCTCATATTTTTCTCCAAACAATGAGTAATCAAGATAAATTTTTCATTCTGAAAGCACCAAAATTAAATTATAACATATCACATGATTCTAAAAAAAATTATCATAGTATTAATCTTGTCTTTATACATTAATAAAAACCATAAATGGTTAGAACAAGGTAAGATAATTATAAAAATTAATACATCATTATATTAATATCCAAATCCAGAGTTGAGCTTAAATCATTCCATAACAAAATAACCCAATATCCCAAATAACCTCACCATTTAAATATTTAATTGTGTTATTCCCAAATTATTTTTCATGTTAAATCATATATTATACCTAAGTGTTACATATACCTCAATTAAATGAAAAATTTCTCAAAATATCATTAATCACCTCAAAATCCTAAAAAATCAATAAAATTGATCCTAAAAAATATTTCCCAAAATCAACATATTATTTATCCAAAAAATAATTTAAGTAAAAACAATGTCATACTAACCAACACATTACATATGATATTGGTATTCATTCCACCCTTATTACCCTTTAGTTATGGGTTCAATCCCTATGGTCATACTGGATGCAACTGGTTGTCTCCCGGCTTGTGGTTTTCCTTTTTGTAAAACATTGGAAAAACAAATAAGATAATCATATTAACAATTAAACTTGATACTATAAAATTCTCAAGAATATTATGAAAATATTGAAAAATAAAATTATTCATCATATCTTCTTTTTTAACCTCTAAGGTTTTTATCCAGTTTGACCTTTTATGTAAAATAAAATAATTTTAATTTACTAAAATTATCTCAACATCAAGAACGTCCCAAAGATTATATTTTCCAAAATCATGTGTTTTTATATAAAATATAAACTTACCATTAAAATACATTTATAGGTAATTAGTACCATTAAATATATTTTTAAAAATCCTTTAAGAAAACTACTTTAAAACAATCCTTAGAAGTTTCATTATTCTTACAACCCTAATACCATTGATAAAAATATTTCAACAACATGATTCAAAATTTCTTACAAGTAAACACTTAAATAAATCTACTTCAATGATTTCCATAAAATAGGACCTTATAAATTAATCCTTGTATTAGATCATTGAATCAAATATTGACTAAGTTCCCTACATCTACGACATTAAACTATTAACGTTTCCTTCGATTGAACTTGATTTCTTAAAGTCTTGTTAACCGAACTCTTAAATTTTCATTGGCAATTAGCTAATTTTTTTTCCACACATAAATAATCTTCTAGTTACTTTAATACATTTTCCATGCTTCATCTTCCAATATTTTTTATATGTATGAAATTGAATCTTCTTTTATTTATCATCTTTAACACTTGAACATCCATGCTATTTCATATTTATCTTTTTTAATGATTTTGTAAATTCAAAAATGTTCTAGTTGTTAATTTTAATTTGAGATATAAAATTTGGTATTATCACTATATGTCTAACTTTTGTTCCCATTGGGTTAGACATCTCATTTGGTAAATCATTATATTTCCCATCACATTGGTTGTTCACATGTTTTCTCTTATTTCACACCATTAAATCGAAATAATAAAATAAACAAGATGATAATTCATTAACATACAAAATGTGAAATTATAAATATAAAAGAAATAAATTATAAATAATAATTATATCCTAAATTTTTAGTATCTAGGTTTTAATTTAGGTTATCCATACTAACAATTCATATTAGTTTTTCTAACCTAACAACTCTTTCAAGTCCTTTATAATGGTTATTAAAGATTTTATGATTTAAAAAATATATCCCCCAATAGTTTCAAACCAGTTGTGTAGTAAGGCCCATTTTCAAGCACCAGGTGATGATTGGGTCAAGTTAAATGTTCCAATTTTTGGGTTATTACCCCTATGTACAATTTTTCCAAATCCACATCCACTTTTATTATCTAGACAGAGATGTAATTTCTTGGAACCCACTCTCTATATACTTCACCAAAATTCAATGATAGTTTTCTATAATTAGAATTATCCCTTTTATTCTCACAAAATTATTCTACTCCTAATATCCAAAAATAACTTCACCTTTATATAATACAAACTATAGTGACCCTAAGATTTTTATATATATTATTTCATGATTTTTTAACACAAAAATATATTATTTAAAAACAAAATATCATGAGGCCTAATGGATTTGGAATATTATGTTCAAAATACATCAAAGTGAGACAAAAAATAAAACTTTTTTTTATTCTCCATAAAGAGCTCCAAAATCTTTTCGAGCTCCTAAAAAATCATTGGATAACCTAGGGAATACATAGACAAATGGGTTGAACTAAAATTATTTTTAATGTAATAAACATGATAATGAAAAATAACTTATTAGTCAAAGGTATAACATGATATCATAAACGATAAATCTTAAGAGTAATCATGTGGGATCATAAAATAAAAAACATGGTATCATAATATCATAAAAACATAGAAAATTTGGCATTGATATATAACATGATTTAATCATAAGTCAAGTATAACTGCCTAGACAATATCATATGGTGGACCACGTTCTATAATGGAGTAGGTTTACTCCCTAATCCCATACATGATTCCTCATGAGACTAAATATTTACATGATGCGTTGGAGAACTATTTTGGCACATGAATCATAAAATGTTCATGATTTATGTATGCCTCATAAAGTAAATCAATCATTAGCCATAACATAAGAATTATCCATAGAAGGAAAATTGGTTCCATGATCTTGCCTCATATCATAATCAAAGGATATTTCATAATGAAGGTATTTGAGAAATAAAAATAAGGAATGTATTACCCCATAAAAGTAAGGTATAATAATATAGGTATATATGTGAGATAAATATATAAATAATTTAGAATAAATATATTACATAAATGGTTTCCTTTATTGATTATTTTTTTAATGATTACATGGAATATTTCTTGAGGAAAATACTCTTTTCACATTGAAATAACTTCTTAAAAATAAAAAAAATACAAAATATTACAAAAAAAATTATTTAATAAATGAACCATGGAAAATTATAAAATAATATTGAAATAATTTATTGGTCCTGACAGTGGGTAATTTAATACATTTTTTATAAGTTAAAAAACATTTCCTTTTACATTTTTATAAAAATATTAAAAAGTAACTCATTCAGAAAATGACAAAAAAATTACTTTCAAACCATTTTATAAAAATTATAAAATTGGAAAAATATATATTTAATAAATAATTAGTAAAATGTTAGAAATATTCCTTAAAATATTTTTATAAAACATGGATATGAAATAAAAATAATTTTCGATCGAAGAGTGGAATGAAGTAATATTTTCTTAAAAAATATTAATAATTTTAAGAAAAAAATGGGGAAAATGGTACTATTACTTGAAACTTTCATGAATAACCAAATATAAATAAAATAAAATATTTTTATTATAAAATGATCAAATAACTTCCTATAATGTAGATTCTAGGATTAGAAACCCAAATTAAAATAAGATTGAAATATAAACCCTTACCACTTGGTGAATTTTGAATCATAACACCCATGAGTGAATTAAAACTAATTTTGACTTAAATATGATTAATCATTAAATATTAATGATATAATATGTAAATTATATATATATATAATCCATTTAAATGAAATTATGTCGATAAAATAAAATGTTTCTTAAAGAAATTTGTTTTGAGAAGAAACACTTACCACGAGTCCAGACTTTGTCATGTGTGTATTTTATCTCATATATAGTAAAATTATATCAATTATTATGTTTCTTAATAAACGTTTTTAGTTTTAATAACATATACTTAATTCATAATTTCATTTATTTTAATTATTTATTTAATTACTTAATCAGTTATGTCCATATCGGGTGTTTTGAGGATGCTTGGTTCATAATTTCAAAATGGAATCGGTGTGTTGAATGTGGTCAAAGGGGTCATTATTATATCATCTTCAGGATAATAATAATGAAATTATTATCATTTTTACACATAAATTATACTTTTAAAAATAACAATGATTTATTTTTATGAAAAATGAATTATGTTACAATCATAGTGATGGTAGGTTATACATATGCATGTGTAACATTTCCATTTTTTAATGATCATGATGTAAATAAGGTAAGTGTTATTTTTTATTTAAATAAGGTTCATAATATAATAAATATCATTTTATTTATTTAAATACACTTATATATACCATCTATGTGATGTGGTGACAAAAAATGAATCACATCGCTTCGCAAGCTGGTAGTCCTCCATACACACGAATGATGTTATCATTTTTCAATGGATGGTAAGTTGAGAAATTATATAATATATTGATTTTAAAAAATAATTAATATTTCACTAATATAATATATAAATATTAAATCCATCATCATAAACATCTGTGAGAGGTGATGGTGGAAAAACAATTACATCGGTTCGTGAGGTGGTAATCCATTGTACGCATGGATGATGGCTTTATTTCCCATTTGATTGAAGAGAATATGAATTTATAACATTAACATAATAAAATGTTAGTATATTATAGATAATTATGTTATTATATTATCATGATGTAGTAATATTTGAAGGAGGTGGAATAAGAAATAAAATAAATATTCCCATTTAAGAATGATACCTCTTCTTTGAACCACCTCTTTAGTATTATACCTAAAGACTCTCTAGATTGGATTTATGATCAAACTAAAAACTCTAGAAAATGGGTATAGAATTTAGAAATTTATTTTTTCAGTTATGAACCATAAAAATATTTATAAGTGTAAATAGGATAGGATATGGGATTCCCTTTAATAAGTAGGGGAGAGGGCACACTTGGGATTTAAAAATAAATGGTATGCTTACATTTTATGCATGCCACAAGGCTCAAAAATGGATTATTACCAAACCTAAAATGATATATGGTAAAAATATGGACATAAAATAGTATTTTTACAAGATTTTAGGTCATTTTAATCCTTATATTTTTAGTTTAACCCCTCGATAGGCCTATTTTAACGTTAATAATGGTAATTAATTTTTATTGTTTTTACTATTCATTATAACCAAAATTTATGTTGTAATGATTATATAATATTAATTATGATGAAAAAAATTCTGAAATCTATTTATCCTAATTAAATTAAAATAATTACTAGAATTTAATTTAAAATTAATCTTGTATACGTGATTAAAAACGGTTTTCCAAAGAAAATGTTTTCATAAGTATAAAAGACATTATAACAAAACTCAACATTAAATTGATTAAAATAAACTTAATTGGATTAATAATAAAATAATTAAACTAATTTTACTTTTAAAAAAATTAAAACAAAATAAAACTTTATAAATGATTTAAAGGAAAAGGTAGTTTTCAATAGTAACCAATATTTCTCACTATTCAATAAAAAGTAAAATTTTAAAAAAAAATCCCAAAAATTAAACATAATATAATTTTTACATTTTTATTAAAAATATATAGTTCATTTTTATAAATAGTGTTTTTAAAATTGGAAAATTTTAATTTTATTATTTCTTTCACAAAAAGTAAGGAAAATTATTTTTTGAGAAAATGGTATTTTCAAAGCCAATAAAGACTTTACAAAGAATTAAGAACTTATTTATCAATATATTATTTTATCATTCATAATTAATTTTCAAAATGATATTATTACTATTCATACTACCACATTTAATGTCTAGGTTATAATGGTTATTTTAAATAATAATATTTTAATAGTATATCATGGTTCGTCTAAACTCAGTGTTCTGTGGTGTATATTCTATCATTCATAGTGTTCTTTTAAAATATTGGGGGTGGTAAAAATGGATATTGGGAAGTCATCCTAGAATAATATTTCATTTTTTTCTTGATAGTTAGCCTTGAATTATCCTTATGATGTCATTTTTTATACTGTTTACAAATTCTTATGATTCCATGGTCTTATTATATCTACTTTTTATGATATGATTATATGTGATTATACATGATCATTATCTTCTACGAATTCATGATATACCTATTGTATCATATATATTACATCATCACCATGATTTACTATAATTATTAATTTATAGGGATTTATATCTCACCCATTTTTTATATATGCCTTTAGGATATCCTTCATAGTAATAAGAGAACAATAGAACATAGGTTCACTTTATGGAGATAAAAATAAATATGATGTATCATATGTTAAATTTGATGTAATATGTACCTAATATATCAATTATATTAGTCCTATATATTTATGGTTTGTGTTTTTTTGAATTTTATATTAAAATTCAGAAAATAAAATGTTTATGAGGCTTGGGTCACTATAGTTGGTATCATATAAAGTTCTAGTAATTTTGGGAATTAGGACTAGAAAAATAAGATAAGACCCTATAGATAAGTTTTAAAAAATATCTTAAAATTTTTGTAAAGTATAGAGTATATGTTTTCATGGAAATGACATCTATTTATAGATATAAACAAGGGGGTGTATGTTCTAGCTCCGATTCACCTCGGTGTAATTTCCTTGAAAAAGGTTGGTTGGGTATTAATTAGATCTTCACTTGATGAACAAAAATTGGGTAAAACTACACACCTAGTTTTAAACTCCAAAGGGATATGATTAGGTTTATTCATATTATCTTTACAAACCATTATGGATAATTAGAATATATATTATTATAGTATTGTATATTTTTTGGATGTAATATATAACTATTTAGATTATAGAACCTATTAAGGAAATGACCATGGATGACATAGATTGAAACCTATAGATTCATAAGTTAGAGTATACATGTCATTTATGATTTATTCCTTTTAAATTAAATTTTTTCCTTTTATATTCTTACTAATTTATGTATTATCATCATTAACTTTCCTTTAATTTAGTAAAAGGATAAACATATGAGAAAAAATGCCAAAAACTTTTGTGATGTGTAAAGTAATGATTTCTCTAACGAAATGCCAAATTTTATGGGAGTACGAGTCAAGAACTTCATGGATATAATTGAATAACTAACTCAAGTTATAAATAATAACTTGAATCATGTGGAACACCCTTATTCTCCAAATATAGATAAAGTTGTAGTTGAGTTGTTTATGCGAGAAATGAATCCTATATTTAGTGGATATTATGATCCCATAATTGCAGAAAAATGGATTAATTCCATTGATAATATATTGTTTTTCCTCCAAAGTATTAAATAATATAAATTCATTTCATCCATCTATCATTTATAGAGAGAAGTTTATCAGTTGAAGACACTGATAAAGAATATGAAACTTGTGGAAGGAATCATATCAATGGAGTGGGAAGGATTAAAAAAGTATTTTTCAATAAATATTATTCTCTCACTCACTATATTAAAATAGAGAGTGGGTTTCTTAAAATCAAGAAAATATAGGATGAATCAATTAAGTTTTATGAGGTAAAATTCACAAGGTTAGCAAGATATACCTCCAACTTTTTCATTAACCTTAAAATTAATATTGACTTCTTCTTTATTGGAAAAATCTAATTCATTGAAAATATTTAGTGATGAGATACTTTAAAGATTTTGAGGAAACTGGATAATGTTCCCATAAATTTGTGATGAATATTGGTGATTCTAAATGTTCTCATGAGCATAAAGATAAAAAGAGGATAAATTAGTTTAATTTTGGAGTATCAATGGATAAATATCATAGAGATAAGAAAATCCAACCTTCCATTTCTCATAAGTTTGGGAAGAAGAATCTTGAAAACTAACTCAATAGAACAAGGATATGTTTTAATTGTGGAAAGGATGGTCATAAAACTAATGAATGTGAAATAAAGATGAATAATCTGTAACAACTGGGACCCTGGTGACCGCACAGACACCCCACTTTAACAAGGCCATCAGGTCCTGGCCCGCCAGGTGCCACCAGTTGCCTCGTAGACACAAAATCCCTTACCTTGGGTCCCACCCACGTGTCAGAGTGGGTCATATGACTAATGATAGTCCCCACTGGCATACACATGTTCTTTCTAGTGTGCTTTTTCTTTATTCACACACACCCTGGGAAACCTTCCAGAAGGTCACCTATCTTTATCAATACTCCATTCTAAAAATGATTAACTATGGAGTTCTAATCAGGTAGGCTCCCAAAAAAATGGTGCATCTTGTTGACATGTGTCTTATCAATTAGTCATTTAATAATTTATCATTCCAGGGTGTTAAATTCACCCCCCCCCCTTTAAAGCACAACATCCTCATTGTGGGCCCTATATATCTACACATGAAGTGCATCACACTTAAGTTTGGGTTCTTCCTCTGATACCAAATGTAATAATTGGGGGCCATGTGACAGCACATACACCCCGCCTTAACATAGTTGTCGGGTCATAGCCCGCCAGGTACCACCAATTGACCGCAGACACAAGGTCCCCACCCTGGGTCCCTCCCATGTGCCAGAGCGGGTCGTCTAACTAATGATAGTCCCTAAATACCAATACATGTTCTTTCTAATGTGCTTTGTCCTCATTCACACATACCCTATGAAAATTCCCGGAAGTTCACCCATCATGATCACTACTACATGACAAAGATGCTTAACTTTGGATTTCTAATCAGATAGGCTCCAGAAAAAAAAGGTGCACCTTGTTGGCATGAGTCATATCATTTAGTCATTTAACCCTTTATCATTATAAGGGGTTACAGAATCCCACTAATACAATGGAAGAAAATAAGGTTTTGGTCAATCCTCAACTTATGGTGCATTTTTTAATCTACAAGAAACATAGACACTATTTAATCAAATTCTCTTATTCAAGGGTCGATAAGGATAATAAACAATAAAAATCTACAATTCCAAGAGATAAATTATGAGCTTATGCTATCACTAATGAAGTTGTCAAGAGTATACTTTTTCTTCATTCAAAAATTGTAGATGTCTTATTTGATTCTGGTTTTATGCATTCTTTTATATCATGAAATTTTAGAAGCATTATTAAATCACCACCTTAAGACATAGAGGATGAATTATCGATGAAAAAAACCAAGTGGTGCAGTCATTTCATCTCTTGTATATAAATCCACCCCAATGAATATTGTTGGGATGAATCTCCTTGAAAACAATTCATACACCCATCAGTGGAATTCAATACTATATTAGGAATGTACTGGTTGTCTTTATATAGATACAATATCAACTATCAGGAGAATGAAATCAATTTCTATATAAAAAATCATCCACTGATTTTATTCAAGTTTAAGGAGGATGATGAATCTTCTTTAGGAACATCTTCTCAATCATGGTTATTATTTCCTTGTGAGAAATTATATCTATCCCAAATGATTGATAAAAAGGATAATACCATCTTTGAAGAAATACATATTAAGAGGGAATATACTAATGTATTATTCAAAGAGTTTTTTAGTCTTCCCCTGAATAAGAAGTTTAGTTCTGAATTGAACTTATACCTAGAGATTTACACATGTCTAATTCTATCTATAGAATAGACCCCATTAAACTGAAAGAAATGAAGAAACATCTGCAATATAATCTAAATAAGGGATTGATATGCTCAGGTTCTTCACTGTGAGGTATACCTATTGTAAGAGTGGGTTCCTTAAACCTAACTTTAAAATTACTTTTTGATTACTATATCATGTATTCAGTGAGTTATGCATGATTTATACTTACTATAATAGTGTTTATATTTCTATGTCCACTATTTACATGGTAATGTCATTATATTATTTATTGTATCAATATATTATACCTCGAGACTCTAAGACCGTAATATGAAACATATATCAGATGGTATAGATATGTCACACTAACTGGGGTATCATAAGAATTGACAATTATTCTATTGAAGCTTGAACTTTGGGATCTCAAGTAGAGGAGATCACGAAAACTAACCCTCTAATAGAAATACTACATGTTTTTTGTTCCATTGGTATTTCCTAAAAGAAGAAATTTGTATTTCTCTCTTGAATTGAGATCATTATTAGTGTGAATCATTTGAGTATGTACTTTTATGCAAGACAAAAACTATGGGATTTGGTTCCTGGAATGGTATCTTGTGTTGGGTATGTCATTGTTTGTATGACATTGATTGAATAATCAATATAGTTTTTGTCACTTCTAAAAGGATGATATATCTCAGGCCCATTTGACCAGGATAGAAGTACCTTTATTTAATCTGTGCACATGGTGATTAAAGGTAATTTTTTTCTAGTAAGCTCGATGAATAATAATGCAAGAAAGGATTATGAAAGAAATTTTACATCCTGATTTTTGAGATATCATGAGACAATGGGATAATATTACATCGAATGTGTTCGTAGAAGGTTTTTATTGCTCTAGCCATTCCTTAACTCTTTAGGGACCATAAAGGGTGTCTAGAATCCACTCTTGGTCTATGAATATTATTCACTACTATTGAGATAAGGTTCTAAAGTTTCACACACAAAGAATATCTAGAATCTTGGAAAATTATAGTGAATCAGAGTTTAGGACATGGTGGGCCCCATAGTGGTGTTCAGGTAATGATAAAATTTTTACAATCGAAAATAAAATAAATAAATTCAAAATTATTTGAGTTTATAATAATAACCATTTAATTTATTTACTTATTAAATGCACAAGTTATTTAATAAAATATAATGAAAAATGTTTTTGAATGGATATCAAATATTTAATATTTAAGGATTCATTTAATATTCATGGGAGATCCGATTTGAGTTAATGATTTTTATTTTATCACATAACATAGTTTATGTGTTACAAGCATGTGATAAAATATACACAACATTTTTAGCAATCTTTATGTGTCATTTATTTTTTATTTGGGTATTTTTGATCAGTTAACTTTCATAAGGACCTAAATAAAATTTATGAAAGTTAAAACCTAATTACATAAGCACTTTTATAACCCAAAATAAGATATGTAAGTGTTTTCATGAGTTTTTTCTCTTCTTCCCCTCTCTTTCACATCCTAAATAGAGAAAGATAAGGTAAGATCAAATATTTATCAATACAAGTTCAAGGATCATTATTTTGATCTCTTACAATAATAAAGACATCAAAGAGGCACAAGTGCCTCAGCCCAGTTGGTGAGGACTCGCTAGGTACATCTAAGAGACCCGAGATCAAATCTAGGTAGAGGCATATTTCCATGTTACTATAGTAGCACTGTACCAATACTATAGCAGGCACTGTAGTAGTACTGTAGTAGGAACTGTAGCAGTACTGTAGCAGGCACTGTTCGGTACTGTAGTAGTCGGAACTATTCATCCATCTAGGCCTTCGGGCCACCAGTTTGTTCCTCGAGCCCTGCAAGGCTTTCGGGCCACCCAAGGCCTTCGGGCCAGTTGCTTCTCAAGGCCTTCGGGCCACCCCAAGGCCTTCAGGCCACTTGAATGCAGGTCCTAGACACACTACAAAAAAGGTACAGCCCCAGATGAGGATTCAGAGCAGGTGCACTCACCAGATTAGATCCAAATGGATTGTCAGAATGAGAGGGTATGGCTATTCCATCGGTACCAGCATGTGCTTGCACGGGAAGCCTAGCCAGACGGTCGTGCAAAGGTGGAGAGCTACTATTAAGATGCAGATGCTGGGGAGGGGCAGTTCCTTGTAGATAGTCTAGTTTAATTCTCTAAGACCTTAGGGTCATGTAATCTCCTAAGCCTACAGGCCATGTAATCTCTGAGCCTACGGGCCTTGTAAGGGTTCCCCCTCATCCCTTGAAAGGGGGGTTATCAAAAATTAATAAAAATGAAGGCCTTCGGTCCATTCAGGAAAAGAGCCACTCACTCTCCATATTAGCACCTGGATTTTATATTCTGATGATCAATCAAGTTTATGAAACATGTGTGTATGATCTAGAGGGTTCTGGGTTTGGTTCCTTTAAGATACGTCCATAAAAAATTAGTGAAACGTGTTTCTAATTGAAATCGGATGAGGTTTGATTTCAATTTAATTTTTCATTATTAATTCTTCATGCTTAATTAAACTACACATGATACATGAATGAATATAAGCTATGTTATAGAATATTTTATGTTTTGACACAAAATATAATCCTAAAAATTTTAATATATACTTTTTCATGCTTTCTTAAAGCCCCGGAATTCCTTCAACTAGTATCAAAAATTAGATGGCCAAATTATGTTCATTTGAGGATAGAAATTATAATTATTTGAGCTTAAAACCAAGTATGAATATATATTTTTCACTATTGTGGGAGTATAATAATGATGAATACAAAAATTGGGTTAGAAGCAATGGTTTGAACCCAACATGTGTGATATACATTCGATAGAGCTTCAGTTCTAGGGCAGTTTGGGTCAATGTAGACTTATTTAAAAATACATTGTAATTCACACACACACACACACACACACACACACACACATATATATATATATACAAATACACACACACACACACACATATATATATATATGTATGTAGTAATATATAAGATATATATACATATCTATGTAATAATATAATATATATATATATATTAAGCGCATGATTTAAAGGGGAACTATTTCCACGCCCCATTTTTTTATAAAAAAAATATCAAGCCTATGGTATAGGATTAAGAAAATTTTAAATAAAATATAAATGGATTTTTTGGGGGAGGAGAACCTACCATCATGGAAATTAAAGGTCCCCCTATTAGGCAAGAGAAAGTAACAATTATAATTTAAAAAAAATTGACTTCTTGGGGGTGGATCATCCACCCCAATACATCAAATTGGATCCCCGTTTAAGGGTATAAAATTAGGCACTTAAGGATCCATTTTATATAAAATATATTTTTATTTTTATTTTTATATTATGTGACAATCCATGATGTGTCTCCTACCCCCTTCACAGGTTCTAGGTGTGTAGGTCTGAGAACTCCACCGGCCCGACACCCTGATCGGGTTAGCTCAACCCTGGGAAAGCCAAGTCTAGTTCTACCCACCCCTTCTATCATTTCCAAATATATACAAGTAACCTAAAACCCCTCCAAGGGGTTTAAAAATACATGATTAGCCTAAAAAATATTGAAAATTTCTGAAAAATATTTGGAATTTAAGTTAATATTTTATGGGACCATTCAACAAGTGTTTGTAAATTAAAATTATTTTATTTTATTTAATCCATAAAAAAATATTCTCAGATTGAATTCATTGAAATTTTAATTTATTTACATGAATTTAATGTGTACCAACTAATCATGAGTCATGGACCAACCAATACATGTCTAGTTTTTTCTTATTTATTTATTTAATTATTACAATTCATGGTTTGTGATAAATATTTAATAAATAATGATATGTATATCATCTTTTGAGTCATTATATTTATAAGGGAATACAAGACTAGATAAAAATTATTTTTTATATTACACACTCCTAATATTCTCTCACCAGTGTATGAGTATTATTGTATAATGATGAGGATAATAAGTGATGTAGTTTATGCAGAGATTTAGCGACGTACCAAACATTAGTTTTACAGATTAGATGAGTGAGCATTGTAGATTTAGTCACATGATTTGAGACTCAAGGAGTTTTCCATAGGGTATAGGTTGATTCATTATTCACTAAATGGAACAAATATTCCTATCAGATAATGATCGCATCATTTAATTTTTTTTCTGCATATTTTATTACGTTATGTATGTTTAATTTTACATGTGATCACATAAAATAAAAAGTAAGCATGTTTAGATAAAATAAAAATGCATGATGAATATTTTTTCTATTTATATAATTATTAATATGTTAGTGTAGTTATATAGAATAAGAAATTGTAAATATATTGATTAAATTTGATGAGAATAATAAAAAACCCTCAAAGAAATATAAATTCATAATATCTTACATTACTTAATTTTAAACAAAACTGATTGTATGAGGTGCTCATTATCCATATTTGAGGGTTAATATTACTACTATGGAGTTCTTATTATATTTAAGGGTTGACTTACCTAGAGTTTGTGAAAAAAATAAATAGTCACATCTAGATTGTTAAAACTTTAGAGGCAAAGAGTTGAGAAATGTGAGGTTATTATTGGCCAAAATCCCTTAAGAATTTTGTGTTCATTATGTTTATTGATAAGGAAAATAAGGAATGTTGTGTAAAAATGAATTTAATTGTCTTTGATAGGGGCCACACCATATTCATCATGACTGTGTCACAACTATGGTAATTATTTCATAAAAATTAGGCCAACCACAGCTAGTCCATCCAAACTGGATCTACCCCATTTATGTTGGAGAAAGATCATCCATATAGGGGAACCATATGGGCTAGCTATACATGGTGAAAATAGGAAGGTATTAGTGCACGCATGAGGGTAGGTATGTTCATGATGTAGTGGTCTGCTTTGTAGGAGAGGCAATATAGAGGATGTGGTCCATAGCACAATGTAACACCATGGAGGAGGCTAGGATTGGTCCTCAATACTCAGTTATGGATGGTATATGGAATAGATTAATTAATATACTGTTATATTTTTAGAATAAATACTAATGTGGGACTTGTGGATATCATGTTGTGACACATCCAAGGTAACCATGGAGTATAGGTATGACTAACTGATTTCATCGCATCTAGAATTTTTGAGGTGCCCATTCGTTGCTGGTATGGCGATACCACAAGAAGAAGGTGTAAGGGATGTATATGATATAATGAGAATAACCATGAATTAGATCCATGGAAGGTTTATTTGGGTGCCATTTTAATTTTTAGGGTGTCCATGCCATAGTCATTCCTTGTGACGTAGAGTGTCGAAAATAGGAAGAATCAATGTTTTGGGATTTTCTATCCAACAGAAGGCTCCACAGTAATAATATTGACCACACCACAACTAATACCAGGTTATAATACTCTACACCTTAATGTTAGGGTAGTTAATATGAGGATTTAAGAGGATTTCTTTCTCCAAAACAAGTGGATCTAGTCAACTACAAGATTCCACACCAAAGTGTTGTTGAACACACTATAGAATGAATGGAGGGACTAATAAATGCACCATAGATGTGGTTTCCATTCTATAAAAGGTTAAAATTTAAGTTTATACATTGTAATTCCTCATACCATGCCACATATGGGCTATTTATAGACTGTTCATAGTTTAAGTTATGGGTATTATGAGTTATAACCCCCAATGTTTAATTAATTTTTATGGTGGTTTATGAAACAAATAATCATGGTGGTATTTGGAAAAATCTAGTAATTAGAAGAAGAATAAATTATAACCCTTAGATTTTAATCAAAATAGGAAAATAGTATACTATGAAAAAATAGAGAATAATGCATAGATAAACACATAGGCATAGTAGAGGAGTTTTTCTTGAGAGGATTTCCCGAGGTTTTTTTCCAGATGTCATCTAGAAGGTTGAAGGTTAAAGAATATATTCTTCTAGGAGTATCATGATCACTAAAAATCATAATTTTCTGATAAATAAAAACACCATTATTGGTTCATGTTAATATCATCCTTATGTGAGAACAATAAAGATTCAAACAACCGAGCAATGAGTTCTTCATTGAAAGAGAGCAGTGAGTTCTTTAACTGTTTTGGTAGTGAAAAGGGGAGGTCAGTGAGACAAATCTAAATTTAAAACTATAAAACAGTGAGCTTTTAGTGAATCAAGTTCATGTGAACATTTTAATGCATTCTTCTTGGACATAACCCAATATGGTTGAACCAAGTAAAATATATTATGTTGTTTGTTATTTTCATTTCTCATTAATGGGAAAGGTTGAGAGAAATCAAAGTGTTCCTCAAGGTGAGAGAACATGATTCTCATCTAATATAGAATTTATGATACCCTAATTCACCCCCCCCCCCCCCATGTGTTATTATCTGTAAGATTCTAACAAGTGGTATAAAATGGGAGTTTCTGTTTCTTATCTCTTGGAATAATGGGAACATTTTTAAACTATAAAGGCATTCCCATATTTTAGGGAAGTAATCTCTAATTATGTAAAATCTGAAGGAAAAATTATTTCATATCCTTGGGAATAGATGTTTACATTGTGTCTCTTTATGGAATCACATCAAATATAGAAAGCAGATCCCTTACGAAGAGAGATCATATAGAATTAGATATGGATTCCAAATCTATTAATGCCTTAGGAGGTTCTCTTTCAAATAACATCTTCACAAAGTTAATTCCCTAAAAACCCACTCATTCTATGTGGGGAAATATTTTGAATATTTATAAAGGGAATTTAAAGGTTTGGGAGGCCAAGAAATAGGTTCTATAAAATAATTATAAATATTTGAGAATAAATTCACATGAAATGATTGATTCCTTTTTTCGATCATATAAATGTTCTTATTGAAGATATGATAGGAATCAATGAGGATCTTGAAGATGAAAATATCATAAAGATAATCATCAGAAGACTCTATCCTCATTTCAATGAAAAAAATTTGATTCAAGAAGATAAATATTTTAAATATATCTCTCTTGATTTCTTGTATAGAACTTTGGTGGTGTATAAAATGAGAAATGAATACAATGAGTTAAGTATTAAGGAAAGCACTCAGAAGGTGGAATTCAATTCCTTAAATAAGCTATAAATCATGTAAATCTCGGAAGTTAATGATGTTAACAAGGAGATTTAATTCTTTTCCTCTAATCATAAAATATGAAGAGGGGGGATTAAGGGTAAGCTTCCTCATTCTTTCTCTAAGTTTTTAAAGGTTGGACATCGTGTATCCAAATGTCCCAAAAACTATCAAGAAGATGATGTTGAAGACAAATGATGCAAGAATATGAAAAAATAAGGCTCAAATAATTATCAATTGTGGTATTTCAAAATAATAAATATTATTTATAAACAAGAATATTGTTCTGGAGAAGGAAAGATAGAAGAGTTCAAAAACTATAAATATATAGGGGTGTTGATAGATATTAAAAATAAGACAAGAAATTATGATAATGATGATGAAAATAAAGGTGTTATTGGAAGGTTTGATATTTAGGTATAAATTAAGTCATTCGTTGAATAAAATGACATATGGAAAGAAAATACCAAGAAGGAAAATGAAATAGTTAATGATTCTAAGCTCTGCATGAAATAATAAGAAGAGGAAAAGATATATTTTAAGTCTAAAATGGAACAACTCATATATGTAAGTTCATAAAATTAAGGGAATTAAGTTTAAATAAAGCTTAAAATTTAATAATAAACCTGAATCATTGATATTTTTTATCAAACTGACAATGATAGAGTAAATAGACTTTAAAATATAGCAGAAGAATTTATGAATTGAAATAAAAATTGAAAAGATAAAAAATGATTATTGATAATTATAATAATAATAGGAAATACACAAGAATCATTATCGATTCAATCCAATGGAATTATTGAGGAGGAAATCATGTTTATTCCTCATGTTTGATGGTTCAAAAATAAAGACAAATAAGTGATTGTTTCAAAGCCTCAGGCTCTGAATCCATGGAATAAGGTTTATCTTTGAAATACTGAAAAGGAAACTAAACATATGACTTAGATTAATTTTAATGAATTAAAAGTTAGATTCTTTTGTTTTGGAAATTTGGGAAACACTTTCTATGGATGATCTATTACTAGGAGGTCTTTTAGGGAGCAACAAAAATCTAGAGCATCATCTTCTGATTCCCTTTCTATTTTTTCTAGTGTGGGTTCCTTTCCCCATGAGGGTTTTATTTTTGTTGCTAATGATGCTCTTGGACTCCATTATTATAGGCCTCTATGATCTCCCTTACCTAGCTTGTGGGTGTTGGTCTAGGCCCTCTTATTAATAAAACTAATAGATATTGTTATTATGAAGGTTATGTACATAAGGTAGTTTATTATGTTTCAATAATGAAATAGGTGGAATCTAGAATTCCTTGAAGTGGAAGAATATGGTATAATTTTCAACCAAAAGTGTAAAGACTCAGAATATTTTTTTAGTTTGGTAGGTAGAATAAGAGAATGTGGAGCTAACTATTGAGGAGGCATACTCATCACCAACTTGAGTGATAAAAGGGAGCTCATAAAAGGCTGATTTTTTTTAAATTTCATTAAGAGAAATGGATAAGTCGTGTTTGTGGATTATGAATAGTGGATTCTCATCACATATGAATAAAAATAAATACCTCATTATAAACTTAAAACATAAGAAATATTGAATTATTTTTTTTGAGGATGATGAAGGCCTTAAGATTGTTGGTTCTGGAAAATCCAATATTGAAGGAATATATCATAGGTAAACTGATGTTCTCTTAGTAAATGGGATGAGTAACAAAATTATTAGTATCAGCTAATTGTGTGACCATAAAGATTTGGTGGAGTTCATTCAAAAGTCTTGCACCATCAAAGCTAAATATGGTTAACTTATTCTCTAAGGAAAAATAACCAAGGGAAATCTATATCTTGGTGGGAAATAAAATTTATATATTAAGTTCAAAGAAGAGAAGAACATGTTATGACATATAAGGCTTGGATATTTATGTCAAACATCTCTATAAGGTTTTTAAATATCAACAAATCTCATTATTTTCTGCATATTATATATTATCACACTTATATATGTGATCCATGTCAAAAGGGAAAGATTATATGTAATACCTAAAAGAAAAAAGTAGATGAAATCATCAAGGTTTATTGAGATTTTTCATGTAGAATTTTGTGGGCTAATTTCACCCAAATCAATGAATATAAATAGGTATTGTGTGTTGTTTATATTTAACTATAGTGAAATTAAATGTATTATTTCCATACCACACAAGACTGAGGTATAAAGATGTATCAATCTATATCTAAGGAGAGTTGAAAACATTTTTTGTGTGAAGATCAAAAATTTTAAAACTAAAGATAGGAATAAATTGAAAAATAATCAAATTAAAGAATAACTAGAAAATTATGGAATTCAACATAAATTATTGGATTTTCAAACACACCAAAAAATGGGATTGTGGAAATAAGAAATCATATAATCAGCAATATGGATGGAATGATGTTGATAGAAAACATCTTCTGAAAAAATATTGGAAAGAAGTGGTTTTAGAAATGGATTACATTTCCAATAGAGAATTTCTATTTTCAAGAAAAGAGATAACTCCATATTAAATGTGGTATGGAATGAAGCCTTCTCTCAAATACTTTTGAGATTTTTGAAGAAAATTATTTATTGATAACAAGTATAAATGATGAAAATTTAAAAGATCAAAGAGATTAAGGTGTATTTCTTGTATATTCATCAATTATTAAATCTTATCAATTAATAATAAAATTATTGAAAATATTATTTAAAATTAATGATTTTCTGGTGGTTAAAGATGAACACATGACAGTAGCACATAAGAATATTTTTCATGAAAACTACCAAATATTAGAACTAATAGTGATGAAGAAGTGCATGGTTCAAGGGTGGTTTACAAGGCTTGAATATAACTCTAATGAAGACTCAGAGTAGTAATAAATCCCATAAATTCCATAAGGTTCCAAAATAAAAACAAATAGGCCTAAAATACATGATAGAAATATTCGTGTAGACCGGATAGCTCCATTCCAAATCAGAAAAATGAATACTTAGTAGTGGGTATCTTTGTTATCTTTGTAAGAAAAAAAATATTTAAAAGGATAAAAATGATAATGATTATATTGAGGATATTAATTAGGATATTGAAAAAAATATAGAAAACTAAAACATGGAAGTTATTCCAAGGACAAGTGAAAAAAAATTCATTGGAACCGAATCAGTGTTCTCAAAAAAAATTAAATGAACATGGCATAGTGATTTGGAAAAAATAATGTCTTATGTGATAAGGATACTCCCAAATTAAAGGAATTAATTTTGTTGATAAGTATACACCCATTTCATGTCTTAAAACTATTTAATTATTTATATCCATGTAAATTCTGAATGGATTAAAGTTTTATCAAATGGATTTAAAATTTACCTTCTTAAATGGTGTCCTTGAAGAGGAAGTTTATATTTAGAAACTATATAGGTTTCTCATTGGTGAATATGAAGGCATAGTTTTTCATATAAAAAGATATCATATGGACTAAGGAAAGCATCATGATAATGGTATTAAAGATTATACCAATGTCTAAATAAGATCGGTTTTAATATAGGAAGAATTGATCACAATCACTATATAAAGAGAGATAATGAATAGTGGTTGATAATTCTCATCTATGTTGATGAAATATTTTTTTTAGGATTAGATGATAACCAATGCAATAATATTTCAGAACTCATGAGCTGAGAATTTAATATTTCTAAAATTGGTAAAATTTCATTTTACTTATCTTGAAGGTAGTTCAAATATCATATGGGATATTTATCTCACAAACTAAATATTCCAAGAAGTTATTAAGAATATTTCAAATAAAGGAATCAAGTCTCGTCAAAAATCTGAAAGAGACAAGACATAAATTATCACAAGATAAGGTGGGAAACAAGGTCTATGTGACCATGTATCAGAAAATTATTGGAATTATACTCTATTTGATATCCACTTGGCCAGATATATTATTTTACACTTTTCAAGCTACTCATTTTCAGAGTGATCCCAAAGAGAACCACATGAAATTTTTGTAATGAATTATTTGATATATTTATCATATGATGGGATATCAGTTGTTCTATTATAATGATGCATATTATAATTTAATGAGATTTACTAATGTAGATTGGGATGGGTTTGTAGATGAAAAAAATCAATTTCTGGTGGGGCCTCTTTTCTTTGGATTTCATGTATTTCATGGAAAAGTAAGACGAAACAGCATATCCTTGAGCACCATAAAGGCCGAGTACTTTGTTTTCACTCAATTATACACCTAATTATTATGAATGAAACAAAAACATGATGATGTGGGTGTTGATGTGATTCCTCCCATTCTAACTATTTGTGAAAACTCAAGTGTAATCAATCATAGAAAAAATATTGTATATAATTCATGGAACAAGAACATCGATATAAAATATCATTTCATAAAATTGAATGTGGATCAAAGAGTTGTGGTTTTGGAGTATGTGTCAACATAAAATCAAGTTATAGATATATTTAAAAAGGCACTACCAAGAGTGGTGTTTGAGAAGGATCGGTTGTCTCTTGGATTTCACCCATCTTTATACACTTAATTTCTATTAGGATGAACCCCCACTTTCCATAGTTTCATTGATGATCAAAGTATGTTTACTACCTCAATATATAGGTATTATAATCTCTTTTCCAAACATTTCAAGGTAGTGAATCATTTGGGTTCATTTCAAAAGGAGGATAAATTCTAAGTGTGTGCTTGGTAGGGGAGAAAAAGTGGAAAAGGGGAGAGTATACCAAGTGTGTTCCTAATAGGGAGATAATTAAGAGGATAAGGGGAGAGTATTTCAATGAAAATTTAGGGGGAGTTTGATGGAGTTTTTTATGGTTTCAATGATTTAAAGATAATAATGAAAACCTTTTCATTTGATTATTATTTCTAACAGCATTGATCATGTGGGATTAAATTTTATGATTAGTGGGTCTCTGATAAACTTTTAAAATGGTTAAGTATGGAGAATTTCGATAATTTTCAAAAACCCCAAAAGGATATATTATTGGAAAAAATCCCTTTGGATGTTTTTGTGTGTTATGTTTGTTGATAAGGTAAAGAATGAATGTTTTGTAAATATTAATTTGATTTTATTTGAGAGGGTATATGTCGTAGTCATCAGAAAAACACCATATCAATGGTGGTCGTGCCACAAAAATTAGGCTAACCATGGATAGGATAGCTAAGTTATCTCAACCCCATGTATGTGTGATTAATCTTGACAATGTAGGGGAACCATTCAAGATAGCTATCTATGGAGGTAATAGGAAGGTAAGTGAGCATGCATGTGGGTCAGTGTGTGAATGATTCAGTTTTACACATTGTAGGGGTGGAATCATGAAGTATGTGGTCCAAAAAATAGGGTGTCATCATGGAGAAGGATAGGATCATACCCTGATTATCTCTTTTATCTAATCTATGGAACAGGTTATATAATATGTTATAATATTTTAGGAAGGAAGTATGATGCTGATTTTAGTTCCTCTATAATTTTGGAGATTTCCACATCATAGCTAGAATGGATACAATGAAAGAAGGAGGTGTAAGTAATTTTAATGTTGTAGAAAGTTATACTATGGCACATATCTATGAAAGGAGGATTTGGGTGCTACCAGAATGCTTAGGGTGTCCATGCCATAGCCATGAATTGAAGTGTGAAGTGTCTAAAATAGGAAGAATAAATGTTTTATAATTTCCTATCATACTGGATACTATTATGTAGAAATATTTACCACACTATAAACCATACCATGTGATAAGACTCTATACTATAGTGTCAAGGAAGTTAAGAGGAGTTATTTCCCTATGGGAAGCAGATCTGCTCAACTGTAGGATTCCACACCGTATTTTTATTGAACACAAAACATAATGAATTTAGGTACTAATTATTGTGTTATAGATATGGTGGACACACTATAGAAGGTGATAATGTAAGGATTTATTCCATAGTGTATCATTTCATGCCACAGATAGGTTGTTTACATACTGGTGATAGTATAAGTTAGAAGGAGTTATGAGTTTTAACCCCCAATGGGTAATTTTTTTTATATTTATTTATGATCCCAATAAACATAGGGGGAACTTGGAACAATCCTATAATTATAATAATAAATCCCAATCCTCAGATTTACATCAAAACAAGAACATGGGATTTCATGAAAACATAAATAAGAATACAAAGAAAAACACATAGGCAAAGAAAATGTGGTTTTCTATAAAGTATTTCCAAAGGTATTATTCCACATATCATATAAAATGATGAAGGTTGAAGAAGGTTTTATTCTAGTATTCTCATACTTATTTTCAATCAACATTGTTGTGTTAAGGAGAAACACCACTATTGGTTCATGTTTACATCATCCTTATGTGTGAATAAGTATGATTCAAATGGAGTAATGAGTTCCTCATTGAAGTAGAATAATGATTTATCTAACTCTTCATGGTAGTGAACTAGGAGGGTCAGTGATACCACTCAAAATTTTTAACTATAAAGCAGTGATATTTTAGTGAATTTGGTGTACAAGTGATATAACAAGATACTCATCTAAGAAATAATTTTATATTCCCTAATTCACCCTCCCCTTCCCCTCTCATGTTGTTATCATATATATGATTCAAATATTTATCCTTTGTAGGAGATCAGTCTCCACTCAAAAAATAAAGGATCCACTAGTTAATGTGGTTGTCCAGCTAAATTCCTACCTTGATACTCTCTGAGTAGAGGTGTATCCATATATTAGAAAATGAAGAGAGGTTTTAAGGATTATTTTCTCTAAAATAATCAAGTTATTGATTATTTTGAATATACTTGTTGAGGGATACTAGAATTCAATAAAATAGTGAGAAATATTTAAGATAATAAAAGATATAATTTCTAATGACTATAAATCATTATAAAAGTAATAATATTATTATGTTTATATTTTTAGAAAATGGAAGTGGATACTAAAAATTCACTATGGTAAATATTGGTCAAAGAACATGTCCTCACTGAAAAAATTCCATCTGTAGTATAAGATCTTGAACAAAGTACTGTGATGTGAATGAAAAGGAATATTTGATGGATTCCCCACTACCTATTGAGTCACCTTAGGAAGATTGGGTGAAACTAAATATTATAAGATACAAATGGATGGGTCATTTTATGTTTACATCAAAATTATATCATAAATGTTCAATGAGTTGTTAAAAAACATCAGAACATGGACGAATTCAAGTGTTGTCTCATATTTTATAAGTCATCAGGGAGAAAGTGAAGTGAGAAATAAATGTGATAATGATTACTCTAAACATGTGTAAATTTAAATATGTATAATGATCATTCAGTACATACCATTCATATATCCTTATCACCTAATTGCTCCAGTTTTGGATCATAAAATGAACAGTAAATAGAAAAATGTTTCATTAAATTTTTTTAAGGTTCCCCAAGAAAATAATAACTTGAAGAAAAAATAATCTTTTATTCTTATAGTGAACAAGTTGGAATAAAATGTGAAAATTCCAATAGAAATTTCGATTCCAAAGGCACTTTCACAACGTCCTTTAAAAAAAGAGGAAAAGCATCAAATAGGTGGGTATTTTCCTTGCACATCTCAAGATAAGTCTATGGAAGATAAAATACAATAAAATGAAGTCGATTCTGGAAAAAGATTTGTCTTAGTGTATATTTATCATTTTATATGATGTTTTAGTTTTACTTCTTAGTTATTAGATATTGAATGAATGTCACACATTTTTATCTAAATATAGTAACCAATTAAGTATAGAAATATTACAAGAATTAAGATGAGTTCTATAAGAATCTAAGAAAGGTTTATTCCCAATTTAAAAATGAGAAGTAAATAACTTATAATTTCCATGTTTAGTGATTCTAGTTTAACTTTTATCAAGTATTACCAAAAAAACCTATCTCGTATGTACATTAGACACAATAAGAAATTATTCCATTTTGGAATGAATGTTTTCTGTGGTACCTCATACTCCACTAATATTTGATTAATGCTTGAATCATTATAAATAACTAATGAATATAAAATTTAATCCATGAATATGTAGTTGAGGAAATAATATTCTTTGTTTAGTAAAACTAAAAGTAGTTTTCAATGATATTCCCAATATGGTTGTTAGGATCTTTGGAGCTAAAAATATTAGGTATTATCAACATAATTACTTATCTAATTTTTTATAAAGAAACCTTTAGAAATAAAGGTAATTCATATAGATTTTATAATTAGTTTATCTAAGAGAGCATGAACTATCCCAAGAAGAATATATAGTTAAATTCATATACTTCATGAAATCCCATTAAGAGTTTTATAGAATATAAAAGTTAAGAAATAAATATTTATGGTTAGAATATATGAGTTTATCTGAGCTGGTTATCCAAAGAATATCTTGAACATGCATTCATAAATCATTATAAATGTATAGTGGATTTATTACTAAACTCAAATTTATTTATACACATCAAATTTATGGTGTTAGTAAAAGGAGGATTGAAGACGAGTCATATATGAATACATTGATCATTAAAATATAGCATTTATTAATTCCTAAATTTTAATTTCCTTATACACATCAAAGTCATGATGTTAGTAAACGGGGCATCAATGATGAAATTTAATAAGCATTGTAAAATCGTTCATTATATCTTGAGACATGATTAAAAAATAGTGGTGTTAACCTATAATGATATTCCAACTATAATGAAAAATGGCTATAATATGATTTATAATATGAATGAAATCTATTATTTCATGCTCCATGTGTTTATATGAAAATTGATTGTTAAGGATATGTCAATAAACAAACTTTCATAAAACAATTTGAAAAATAATTATCAATAGATAGACTATATATCTATAAAATGATAAACATTTCTATTTGAAATAGTGAGAGAAATATCGACTTGGGTTAAGTCAAGGATGGATATTTACAAGTATTTGGATTATGAATAATATCCACAAGAGTTTGTGGAAAAGGAATGTTCTAGAGACATGTACTATATAAGAAAGTTAAAACCATAGTGGTGGTTTTATATTCACCATGGTGGGTGATAAATATTCATTGAGAATAATGAATCCTACAAGGAAGAAGTAAATGTCAATCAGTTATGATTGAAAATATTATATGAATTTGGGAAAATATATTCCATATACCATAATCGTGTTTGTATTTTGGTAGTTTCTCTAATTGATGTAAATCCATTAGTGGGTATTTAAGATAAACTATTCATGGGTGGTATAAGAGTGGTAACAATTAGTCAAGATTAGTTATACCAAATCATAATTATTAAATCCATTTGAATTATACTCATTATGTAAATTTTCTATAATCATCATATTGGGCATCATATGTCAAGACTACCAATATTGGAAGGTTTCTATATAATGAAACCAGAATGGGTTGATGACACTAAATAATTCCAATAATAAATGAAATTTATAAATCTCCATATATGGATTAATACAAGCATTATTATTATATAATATTCATTTGGAATGAAATTATTCTACGTGTCTAAAATTGGTCAGTGAGAGTACCATATTTTTTCAAGTGAAATATTTGTAAAACATATGGAAAATATTTATTAGCATTATAGTTAGTTAAAAGTAGTTTGAAAGAAACTCTATAATTATTGACTTAAAGTGAAAATCCAAGTTCTATGGAACAAAATTTACTATGGTAGATATATGGGTTACATGGACCAATCAACCTATATATACCGATAATGTATTTGAACAATTCAAGATAGAATTGTTTTAAATGGCACATGGCATAAATCTCTCTAAGAAGACATGTATGATACATAAAACGAGATTAAAATGGTGAGTATAATTACATACACATCTAAGTTTTATCTATAAAATATTCAATGATATGTACTTTATATTTCCAACATAAACTTTATGGTAGTAAAAAATCAGTTAAATCTTGGAGAACTACATGGGAAGCAGTCATAACTATAAAAGAGTAATTGAGGAAGTGTAATGGATATGCACCTGGTACTTATAGAGGAAGAAACACTAGTTATAAGGGGACATAATATAGTATTTATTTGGATTAATATTATCTAATATTGTAGTTAATCTAAGTTAATAAGTAAGAGAGGTTCAATGGCATCCATATCTAAAAATACAGAGTACGTTGTGTCTTTTGATGCAGTTGAAGAAGTAGTGTAAAATTCACAACGATTTTTTCTAGTTCTTGGGATCACACCTAGTGATTAAATTATTATCATAATTATGTTAAGTTTACTATAATGGTACTAGAAATTATTTCAAGTTTAGAAAGATGGAAAATAGAAGATACTTAGGGATATCATCTCTTGAGGAGACCTACTTAAGGAGGTGAAGTTAAAGATAGTAGAGTTTCCATGTAAGTAAATGTGGCAGGTCCAATGACTAAATCCATAAAAACATAGAATCATGATCTTTTCATGTGATAGCTAACAATTTTATCATCATCAAGTTGGATCTAGTAAAATTGTGAGTGTTGTGCCCTAGGACCAACTATAAAAGTAGTTTTTTATTACCATATCATGTATACATTGAGTTATGCATGATGTATACTTACCACAATAGTTTTTATATTTCTATGTCCAAAATATATACAGTAATTTAATTATATTATTTTTCATACTAATAGGTTATAGTATTTCATGGCTATAATGTGAACCAAAAGATATTATGATTGTAATATTAAACATATGTTTTATGCTCAAGATACATCATACTGACTAGACACATATGATGTCTGAAAATCATTTGTTAGGGAATCATAAGCATTGAGACTTCTTATCATGAAGTTCACACTTGGTGATATCATATATAGAAGATCATAAGGATTGAACTACTAATAAGAACATCATGTTTTTGGTTTCATTGGTAATTCCTATCTGAAAACATGTGTATTGGTCTCTAAACTTGAGATTATTATTAATATGTATCATTTGATTACATACTTTGATGCTATAAAAACATATAATTTGTGACATGGTGAGGTAGCTTGTGTTGGGTGTGTCATTAGTGCTATGACATTGATTTAATGATCAAGTTAGTTTTTGTTACTTATGAAAGGATTAAATGTCTCAAGCCCAGTTGACCAAGATAGTAGTGCCTTTATTAAATCCATGTCCAGGGTGAATAATGGTAAGCCCATCTAGTAAAGTCAATGAATAATAATTCAAGAAATTATTGTGAAACAAAGTGTGTGTCTTACTTTATGAGATATTGTGAGAAAAAGATATAATATTACATATAATGTGTTCATAGGATGTTCTCATTGCTATGACTATTCCTTAACTCCTTAGGGGCATATATGGGTTGTTATACTCTACTCTTGGTCTATGAATAGTATTCACTACTATCAAGATAAGGATTTAGAGGGTTACACACAAAGAATATTTAAAATCTTAGCCAATTATAGTGAATTATAGATTATGACATGGTGGGCCTCATAGTAGTAGTTTGGTAATGTTTAAATTTATACGATCAAAAAGGATATAAATAAATTTATTACTATTCAAGTTTATAATATTATCCATTGATTTTACTTACTTATTACATTCGCAATTTATGTAGTGAATATAATGAAAAATATTTTTCAAACATATATTAAATATTTAATATTCAAGGATTTGTTTAATATTTATGGGAGATCTAAATTGATTTAATGACTAGAATTTACCTATGTAACACAGTTTATGTGTTACAAGTATATGATAAAATATATATGATATTTATATCAAGTCTTAAGTGTCCTTTATGTTGTTTTTTGGAATGTTTGATGGGTTAACTTCTATAAGGACATAAATGCAATTTATAGAAGTTAAAACTTGAGTATATAATCTCTTTTAAGAGAAAAAATGATAAAGGTAATTGTTTGAATGCATTAAATCTCTTATTCCCATATCTCTTAAGTCATAGAGAGATAAAGTAAATGGAATATCAAGATTTCTCAATCCAAGTTCAAGGATCATTAGTTTGATCTCCAGTGATCATGACGACATCAAAGAGCCACTGATTCTATACACTAGAACCTATATTTTATAGGTCGGTGATTGATCAAGATTACAAAATGTGTCTGGATGATCTAGAGGGTTTTGGGTTCAATTCCTTCTAGTGATGATCATGGACAATGAGTGAAACGTTTTTCTGATTGAAATTGGATTAGGTAAGATTTTGATTTAATTTTTTATTCTTAATTATTCATGCTTAATTAAATTACACATGATCCATGAATGAATATTAGATAGGGTATAATAGATTTTATGTTTTGACACAAATATAGTCTTGAAAAGTTTAATATACAATTTTTCATGCTTCCACAAAGCCTCGTAATTCCTTCAGCATTATTCCTCCTTGTCAAGACTAAGGATGGGAAAATGATTCTCTACATTGATTATCGTGAACTAAATATGATCAAAATAAATAATAAGTATATACTTTCATTGATTGATTACTTGTTTAATTAGATATTTAGGGACCGTTATTTCTCTAAAGTAGACCTTTGGTTGAGATATAATCAATTAAAAGTGAAGGAGGATATTCCCAAGACATTTTTTCATAAAATTTATAGAAATTATAAGTTCATAGTATTTCCCTTTATACTAAATAATGAAACAAAAATATTCATGCACATGATGAATAGATTCATTAGATATATCACTGATAAATTTGTGACAGTCTTTTATATGATATTCTCATAGAATCTAAAATCTAGGAGGAACATGAGGTACATTTCAATACTATTATAGAGACTTTTAGAGAGTATAAGTTATATGAAAAGTATATTAAATTTTTTTTTTGGAAGGAGAGATTAATATTATGGGGTTATTTTATCACAATCGTGGGAATATTTATGGATACTTCAAAATAAAGGTGATTAAGGAATGTCCCAAACCAACATCTATAATGAAAATTCATAGTTCTCTTTGATTATATAGGTATTATAAATGGTTTTTGAGGAAATTATCATGATTTTCAAACCCACTAACCAGATAACTCAAAAGGGAATTTTTTTTCTAGATTGATGAATGTGAAGAGAGTTTTAAGCAATTAAAGAAGAGTTTAATCACTACACATATAATCACACTGACCTCAAATGGGAAAGGTTTCATGATATATAGTGATTTTTAAAATAATGTGTTGGGTTTTATATTCATATAACATAATAAAGTGATAGCCAATGTTTCTCAACAATTGAAGATCCATGAGTATAATTATATTGCATATGATATGAAGAAAGATCTGCTTATCTTCATATTAAGAATAAAGAGGTATTATCTCTATAGAGAAAATTATGACATATATATATCATAAGATATTTATGTATATATTCTCAAAAAATTATCTCAATATACACTAATGAATACGGTTAGAGCTAGTCAAATACTATGATTTCTCATTCCATTACTATCCTAAGAAGGAAAATAACGATAAAAATTATCAAGGTATAAAAGATACATAAAATTATCAATGATGAGGATTGAGATGGATTAAATCTTCTTAAACATAAAAAATATAGACATTGGAAATATAAAGTCAGGAGTCGCATCCTATCCCACTCAAAAGATTGCTTAATCATCTATTTTGGAGAGAATTAAGGGGCCTCAAATGGATAATGTGGAGATACAAAAGAAGGTTGATTCTATAAGAAAGAACAAACATGAACAGTTAATAATTTATTAATAAAATGTTTTTATATTTGGTAAATGACTATGTGTATCATCTAATCATGATATAAAGAAAGAGTTATTGAATGGAACTCATAGGTCAATATTCTATATCCACTCTGGGAGCATAGAGATGTATAGGGATATCTAAGAGAACTATTAGTGGGAAAATATAAAGAAGAATATTTTTGAATAAATATAAAAGTTACTATTATAATAATAAGTGAAGGGAAAATGAAAAATCACAATGGGATGACTCAATCATTACCCATACCTTCATAGAAATGGGAAAACATCACCATGGATTTTTTTCATGGGTCTTCCAAATACATCCAAAGGAAATAATTCTATATGGGTTTTAATGGATCATATTTTAAATATGGTTCACTTCATTTTCATTTGATATTAATTATAACTCTATAATATAATAAATATATACATTAGAGAAGTGGTGAGTCAACATAGAACACCACTATCAATTATATCTAATCGAGATATGAGGTTCAGATCAATGTTCTAAAAGAGTCATAAACATGTCTTGAACACACCCCTATAATAATGGTAAATCTAAATATACTTATAACAATTATAATTTTTATTTTTGGGACCTTTTGATATTTCTATACAATATTCTAGGTTTTTCTTCAGAGTTGGCATGGTGTTACGGGTGTCACAGGACCCTATAATCGATATATTGTAAATATTAAATATATTAAACCATATGCATGTATATTTTTGGAAATAATGTTTTTCCATTGATTGGAGACTCATATGGGAAATATAAGAATATCTCTAGTTTTATAACATTGGTTTTACCCTAAGTGTGACTTAAATATTGTTCACATCAGACCCCTGTTCGGTGCATAGTCGCGGGTGGATATAAGAGGAATTAAATTAATTGAATTAATTAATTAATTTAATTCATATATTCATATATTCATCTAAAACTAGAAGTTAACATCTTTATAATCTCTACAATATAAATTATATTGGGTTGTCCGCCTAGCTTTGGAAATTGAAAGTGACACCATTGAGAGGATCTTCAATGAACGAACATGGGAAGATCTTGGATTGATAATCGGATTCATCAAAACTAAACATCAACATCAATGTATAACCCTTAAAACTATTCATCATTTATCAGTTTAATTATGAGATAGGGAACATTATCAATGGATTCTTACACTATTATTTTTTTATTTCTATCATGGATTAAGATTTTGGATTGAAACCCGGATTTCTTCCCATTTGACATAAATTTGTTGATTACTTCTCCTTTTTACATAAAATAAAAATTATAATTGATTTATATTCTTATTTTTATACTCATGATATATGGATTTATTCTCAATTAACATTGACTAGATCAGTTTTTTATTATTCTTTTCTACCCATGTTCTTCACATGTTCATCATTGGTTTGTGGTGATCAGCGATTCAACTACTGATCTGGTTTAAAGTGTGATAAAACCTAAGACCCTAGATTTTTTGTGAAATCAATGATGGATAATGTAATATGTGTAATTCATGATGATTCATAATGGATTATAAATAAAAAATAAGGAAAAACTTATAGATAGTGATATAGGAGTGATAGGCATGATGGACATCATGCCAGTCAATGGAAATCTGATTTTCCAACTATCAGAGGCCAAAAATCAATGACTAGAGATGATTCCTTCAAGATTTATTTTTGGTATTCAACATTGGGTGGTATTTTCAGTGAGATCAGTGGACACGTTAATATCTAGGAACAATACTTCACTATCTGTTAAATTCACGACTACACAATGTGTGTTTCGAGAGAACACACGTCATGTAGTCAACTTTATATGGTAGCTAGGGTTTCCTAGTTGAGTTAAATATCACACGGTCATGTGGTGGGACCACACATCATGATAACCTACATGGTTAGTTGATCTATGTATAGGGAGTACACACCTAGGACTCCATTGGGTCCCACACGTCTTGTGGATCAGAAAAAATGTCATGTACATGGATTTCCACACACCGAATGGAGTATTGGGACACGGTCAGGATTTGACCTAGGAGTACACCCTAGTTACCCCAAGGGACCCACTATACACCCTTATAAAAAAAATTACCTCCCATATCTTCTTTTCTGGGACTGGAATTAGACCTCATGTGTATCCCTTCCTAAGTAGTTTTCCATAGAGGATATGATAGTGTCTTTTTTCGACATCAGAGATATGACACAAGGTGGTAGATCATATTTCTACTTCTAGAATGGTTGGATAAATTTGAGACTCAAGTATGATCTCTATAGTGATTTTGGGGTTTCCAACCCCCTCAAGGCACACATAGGTTAGGGCATGGATCCCCCATTTCTTGTACAGGTTGGATTTTCAACCCCCTTTACTCACTCTAGGGTCTAGGTATTCTATATATGAAGTGTAACAATCACTCATTGAGTACATATTTGGAATGGGTCCTTCATGATTATAGGACTAGAAACCCCCTCATTTGTGACATTACATCAGCAAGTTCTAGGTCACCTATAGATCTGGTGAGGTTTTCATTGTGTTATTATCATCAAGGCAACACAAGATCTTAGAGATACATATAGAATCTTCATCCTTAGAAGACTGTGAAGAATGAGAATCTTTATTTCTCTCTCTTCATTCAGTTTCTTCTATGGTCTATCTATATTTTGGGTTTCTTATCCCTATTTGGGTTGATATGACTATTTATTTTTAATTATTCCTCTTTGGTTTTAATTGAATTCTACTGGGTATGTATATACTCACCTATGCATGGGATTTTCTCATACATATTGTGTCTTATGTAGATGAAAAGTATTTATATGGTGACTTTTGGTGGGATAAGTGTAAGTGGATCTTAATAGTACTCAGATATGGTTATAGTAGGTGGTGTTCAGTATTGGATTTTTTAAGTAGTACATTCCTTATAATTAGTTGTTAAGTTGGGACTCCCTTTATTTATTGTTGGGTGTGCATTTCCCCATTTCATACTTTGGATATATTTTTATTCTTTTACTCTTTTTACTCTTAGTGGTCATTACATGAATTGTTTCTTATTGAGTAGTACAATTTATATTATCCTTCATGGTTGTGATGAACTTGGAGGTGTGTGTGTGTACATGTTCCTAGAATAAGGAGTACCATATGTGTGGTATACATACTTATAATTATCTTTCATACCATGGTATATTAAAGGTAGGATTGGGGTGTCACTCTTGGCTTACCACTAGTCCAAGAGCGGCCCTGAGGGTTGAGTCATGATAGATTGGTATTAGAGTGGAATATCTTAGGGATGTTGTTTGGATATATATGAATTGTGATAATTTGGATTAGGAAATTAAGGAAATTGTGTTAAGGTGAATCATCTTCATATCTCAGGACAGGGAACCCAGTGATATTGTGGAAGCTGATATATCCATACACCAGCACTCTGACTATATGTTTGTTGACTCTATATTTTGAGTCATCAATTACAGGGAAACCAATAGTTCATGCATCATATAGGAATGGTTCATTAACTTACATGTCCTTTTTGAGTTAGCTCCATTGATATTCTCATCTAACCATGGTATATCTTGTTATATTTTTGGATGTTACCACATAAATATCCAGTAAGTACTTCACAACAGGGTTTCGAGGATAACCAATCCCATAATGAGGCTTCCATTCACGGGCCATTACATGAGTTATTTTCACCAAATGGATAGTGAGCAGTGCTTCCACCCATAAATTAGTGATTGAACCCACCGTAAAGGGATCGGATAGATGTTATTCACTAGGTTAAATTGTTGATGGTTTCAATAATTTAAGATGATAATACACGTATACTAATCATTAGTCTAAAGTTCCATGATCTGGGACCACCTAAATTATAGGGTGAGATAGAAACACAGGTATTATAGGTTTAGTTGGAGTATATAGTCTAAGTTTTATAGTTTATAAATATACCACTTTATTATATAGTATCACTTACAACAAGCCTCTTTCATGGAGTGTAAAGAAGTCAGTGAGGCCTAGTCACTTGAGTGTATTATGATATGGAACTCTGTTGGGCAGATTTTGAGTGCTTTCTCTGTGATGAGTTTTATCATTCCACTAGATTCTTAGTGTTTGTTTAAGATTTTATTGATCATTCTTGAGTGATGGAGAGATTCTTGGGAAGAGAGCACTTGGTAACATGAGTGGGTTTTGGAGGTCATGGAGTTGGGACATCAGTTATAGTAGATGGGTGTCAGGCATAAAGCTCGCCATGAGGGAGGTATACTCATGCTCAGACTCCGACTGGGGATTATATAGTATATATTCCTAATACAATATCTGGATTCCATATACATGGGAGACTTTATGCTTGTGACAAACCAGGTAATATTTATTGGGACAGTCTGAATCATCATGGTATAGATAGAGGACAGACTGCTAAGGCATATGACCCATAGGCTCTCATCATGGTTCAAGGTATGATCTATATCATATCTACTTTAGGTTCAGTACTATTTTAACCCTTATTCATTTAATTTTTTATCCCTTGTTCGAGATCTAGATAATCCAGTGGAACCTTCATCCTAGCCTTTATGGCTGGAGAATCCTATGTGGAGTGATTTCATTATTTCATGCATCTACTGATGGTGTGAACTTGTACTTAGTGGGGAGATTTTTTACATGGGAAACCTTTCTTATTGTGATGAAACTATATGACTTCATTATAGGTATATAATAGCTACCCATAGCACAATTACTCATATATTTGCATTGTAGGAGAGTTAGGTGCTTACGAGCGGATGGGATGAGATTCTCTTTCATAGGTGAGAAAGACTTGCGAGTAGAATGGGTGAGGCTTGTGAACATAAAGCTATAACCCATATCTCATTGGTTAGTTTTTTTGATTCTTGGTTTAGTAGGATCTTCAGACATATATATTCTAATGGTGGTGAAGAAATAAATTAATTCGGTCCCTGAATATGTTATAGGTTTACCTTCAAGGTGATAGATCGACTTCTACATTGACTGGCACCCAAGGACCACTTCAATATCTTCTTTTTCATATAATATAACCCCTATTAAGCCTATTAAGTTAAGTTTATATTTGGTGTAACATTAGGAGAAGGGTTTTTTAAGACCCAATGTGTCCCCCTAGGTGGCTCTAATGTTGTTTTCTAAGAATGAAAATTGGATCTTGAGGATATAAATTGATTATCATCACCTGAACCAAGTTAAGATTAAGAAAGAGTTTCCCTTTATAATGATAGACAACCACTTCAACCAGTTTAAATGTGAGAGATGGTTCTCAAAGATTGATCTTAGGTCTAGCTACCACCAATTGTGAGTTCATAAGGAGAATATTCTAGAGATATAATTTTGATGTCTCTATAGGCACTACGATTTCCTAGTAATACCCTTTGGTGTGATGAATTATTCCACTATCTTCATGGGACATATGAACCAAATATTATAGGATTTCTTATACCATTTCATGGTTATCATTATTTATTACATTCAAAATTACTCTATATTAGAGTAGTATCACTCAGATCACTTGAAAATGGTCTTAGACATTCTATAGGAGCACTAATTATATGATAATATTTTGAAGTTACAATTATGGATCATAGAGGTTCAACTTATTGGGAATGTCATATTTGAACATGGTATAGTCATAGAACCATAAAAGATAGAGGCGGTGCTAGATTGGGACCCACCCAAGAGTATGTATGAGATGTGAAGTTTTCTTGGTTTGGATATATACTATTGGAGGTATATATAAGATTTTTTAAGGATTTCATCCCCTTGGACTGCTTTAAAATTTAAAGGGAATTAGTTAACCGAGACCAAGAAATTTTAGAAGGCCTTCAAGGAGATAAGGTAGATGTTAACCTATTCTCCTATTTCAAAAAAGATAGAGGAGGTTATTGATTACATCATGTTCTGTGATTCCTTTAGAGTTAGGAGAGAGTTCATGTAGATACATAGGTAGGAATTGATATCTTATAGGTCTATGAAGTTGAGACTCCATGAGTATATTTATACAACCCATGACATAAATATGGTAGAAATGGTTTCTTCTATAAAGATATGGAGTATTTATCTTCTGGGTGAGTGGTTTTTAGTTTACCCAAACCTCTAGAATCTCTATTATATCTTTTCCCAGAGATACCTCAACCTGTCACTGGTTCGAGTTCCTAAAAGACTATGAATTTGATATTTTCTATACTCTCAAGAAGGCCAATGTGGTTTTAGGTTCCCTTAGTAGGAATTCTCATTCTCTCGTGGTAGAGGAGGTATTAGAGTAGTTAGCCTCATTACAAATAACCCTATTAAAGTAGAGAGGAGAATATTATCTCCATTAAATGGTAGTAAATCCACTATTTCTCCAATGTGTTGGAGAGTCTCGATTGGGATACATCGATTTCAAAGATATATGTGACCATATATACTCAATAGATACACCATATGGATTTTTTAAAGGTGGGGAGTGCGTTATCCATTTTCAATAATGGACAGTAGTTCCAATCTTATTGCATGAGGAGGTGATGAAGGAGTTTCATACTTTACCTTAACGATATATCCTAGAGTGTTAAAGATGTATCAAGACCTTTAGCATCCATTTTTTATAGGAAGTAATGAGTCGGGTATTTCTGATTATGTTTCTCAATAAATATTATATCAATAAGTGAAGGAAGAGTATCATGTTCCAAATAGTTTGACTCAACCAATTTTGATCCATGAGTAGAAGTGAGATGTCATATCGATTGATTTTGTGATGGGGTTTCTGTGGAAAGTGAGAGTACAAGACACTATCATGAAGTTTTTTTATTAACTTACCAAGTAAAGTAACCCAAGGTGAATTGAAATGGTCACATTCAATTCAATTTAAGCAAATAAAATAAAATCAAATGAAAGTGTAAATGTTACCTTATTCGTTTGAAATTGCCAATTTGATTCGCTCACCATCGGTGTGTCATGGATCAAATTCACCAAGCTAGGAATCCTATAGATAATAAAAACCTGAACCAAAGATCCTGGATTATTGATCTATGACTCTTTGTTGTTGGCATGGTAAATCAAATAGATTTACAATATCCTTTTGATCATGTGAAGAACTCGGTCTTGATTGAGAAAGAGGGATAGATCTAACATTATTATTTCTTTAGAATATCTCTCTAAGTTCTTGAGAGTAGATTAAAGGGTTATATTCTCTCTCTGAATTATTCTAAATAGTTGATCTCACTATTAAAGAGGCTAAAATGAGCTTTTATACCTAGGTTATACTTTCTAAAATTTCACTTTGGTCCCTGGAAAGTAAAAACCCTTTATTTTAGACACATGTGCACACTTATGACTTAATTAAAATTTTCATAAATATAATGAATATTTTATCACTCACTTTTAACACTTTAACATTCTATTTAATAAAATAAAAACCATTAAATTGTTTTGTAAAATCTCCAAATAATTTAATTAACCTTGAATGTGTTATGTTCGTTTGAAAAATTATATTTTATCATATTCAATTTTATGATCAAAAAAAATTAATACTTTGAGAAATAAATTCAATAATCATTTTTATAAACTTGAATAATATAATTGAGTTAATTTTACTAGTGATCGATCACACTCAGATGCTCACCAGCCCCCATACATGGGGACCACTTCATCCTAAACTCTTATTCATCTTAATAGGTGGAACTTGTGGATACACTTAGTCTATGAACATCTATGTCTTTATCTTGATTTTAGTGAGTACTAACCACAGACCAATAATAAAGTCTAGTAATCAATCATGGCCCCTAAGGTGATAAGGAATTTCATATATATGACTACCACCTATGAACATGTTTTTTGTAATATAATCTATTTGTCTTGTGATATCTCATAAAGAATTATGCACACATGTAAAATCATTATTTTGATGATTTATATATTTAATGAACTTACTATAATGACTTACCTTATTCTACTATAGCCATGTATTTAATGAAGGTACTACTATCTTGGTTATCCTGGTCCCATGAGATATCTCTTCCTTAACTCATAAGTGAAAAAATTTATCTTGAACATTCAAAAAAAGTCACACCACCAAAGATGAACCAAACTAAAGATACCTTTCCATGACTTCAATTTCATGGTTTTTCCCTTGCATCAATGTACATGATCAAATAGTACTCATTGATAATGATCTTAATTAAAGAGACCAATACACATGTTCATTGATAGGAACAACCAATAAAACCTAAAATATGTAATGTTCCTATTTGTGGGTTAGTCATCGTGATCTCATCTACTTGAGATCACCATGTGAAAACTTAATGAGAATAAGTCCCAATGATTATAATCCCACATCACTTAATATTCATATGTCATATGTCTCCCATCAGTATAATGTATCTTGAACATAATAAATATGTTTAAGATTACTATCATAGTACCTCAAGGTTTTCATTATAGCTGTGAATTACTATAACCTTTTGATACGATGTGTAATCTAAATACATTACCATATAAATAGTGGATACATAATTAGAAACATTATTATAGTAAGAATAAACACATGAATATATCAAACTATAAACATGCAATGGCAATACAAGTTCATAAAGGTGTTTGGTCTAAGTCAACCACTCACAACACTACCACTTTTACTAGAACCAATGGATAACAATTCTAAACCTTCTAGCTCTCACATGAGTATCATTATTCTCCTAAGATATGGTTTTAGTCAGTGGTTCTTCCATGTTATCCTCTATGGATACTATTTTAACTGTGACTTCACCTCTCTAAGTAAAATCCCTCAAGAGATGAACTTATAAATTATATGTTTTTTCCTCTAGGGTGGCCTGGTCTCTTTGTAAAAAAACACTATTGTGGTATTATTATAGTATATTGTAATATGTTTTGTACTATTAGGTAAAATTACACGCTTAGAAAAAAGTATTCACATCCAAATATCTTCCTTAGTTACATTGTAAAATAATATATGCTTAGATTAAACTATATAATTTGAAACCATGGACTAATTCATACTTCTCTAAATCATTTCACAACCATTCAAGAAAAATAAATAGTATCACTATGATATTAGATCATCATGATCTTTCTATAATATAGAATTAGTGTATCCCCTCAAAAATAGCTCCTCATATCATCCAAACACCAAGAACTTATCCTTTATACATCTCAAGTAATTTAGGATAGTTTTTACAATTACCCAATGTTTCTCACAAGGATTGGCTTAATATCCACCCACCATTACTAAAGTAAAGGCAACATAAAACCTAGTATATTGGTATATGAGAAAGATCATACTGATAAAGCATAAGGGATTCTACTCATTATTTCAAAATCCTCCTATGTTTTTGGATACATATTCCTATAGATATTAATTTCATGTGACACGCGAAACAATACTCTCTTATATTGTTACATATTATACCTTTTGAGTGTCTTGTCAATATATGTAGTTTTACTTAACCCAATAATCTTATGAGATCTATCTCATTAGATATTGATCCCCAGAATATAAGATTCTTCACTTAATTCTTTCAGGAATATACATTCATTTAACCAATTCTTTGTTGACTGTAAGACTTGCACTTCATTTCACATTAACAATATATTATCAACATAAAAACTAGGAAAACAACGTCTCTTTAAAAAATATTATTACTCACAAATGGATCGTTTAAATTCTTAATAAAACTAAATTCTCTTTTGGTATCATCAAAACGAACATTCCATGATCGTGATTCCTACTTTAATCTATAAATGGATCTATGTAGCTTGTAAACTTTATTTTCACTCTTTCACATAATAAACCCTTTAGGTTATGTCATATAAATGTCTTCAAATAACTTATCATTTATAAAATATATCTATACATCCATTTACCAAATTTCATAATCATGGAAGTTTTTTATTACAAGTAATATTATAATGTATTTTAGCATAGTGAATGGTGAGAAGGTTTCATTATAGTTGATGCCTTAACGTTTCCTAAAAACCTTTTCTATAAGTCACTCCTTATAGGTTCTCACATGTCTATACATGCCCATTTTTTTGAATTCCCATTTACATGTAATAGGTTTTACATCTACTGATGGTTTCACCCAAATCCAAAATTTATTTTGGTATATGAACACCATTTTAAAATGCATTGATTCTTTCCATTTAGCAGCATCCTTTCCATTAACTGCTTTATTATAGGTTATAGGTTCATCGGTCTCTAGGAGTAATGTGTAACCTAACTCGATGATAAGAAAAATATATCTCTCTAGTTCTCTAACCTCTATTGTACACCTATATAGTACTTGGGACTCTAGAACTTTTTCCTCTCCCACCGTCTCTTGGGGATATTGTTTCCTTACCAACTCATGTGATTCTGAAACATAGACTTCATCAAATTCAATATTTATCCCACTATTTCCCTTGGAAATGTGTTATCATTCTATAAATATAGAGTGTATTAATATAATCACCTTTCTATATAAAGGGTTTTATAGGTAATATACTTTATCCTCCTTAGAAAAACCTATAAAGATTCACTTCATGGTCTGAAATATTAATTTTTCACTAGGTATCGTATTGAAAAAAACATCACATCCCCATATACATATGTGTAATAGATTGGGTTTTTTTATGCCACAACTCATTCATAATCTCATATACTACTTTATTTAGTAGTTTTTTAGTGTATATGTCATAGTCTACAATGTATATCCCAAAAAGGATAATGGTAGAGTTTCATGATACATCATTGATCAGAACATGACAAGAAGGGTCTGATTCCTCCTTTCAATAATAGCTTTCCAATGAGGTGTATAAGAAGGTGTGAGTTAGGTAACAATATCACACTCCTTTATATGATCAATGAAAACTTTTTTAAGATATTTCCCACCATGATCTGAGTGTATTTTCATAATCTTCTTACAAATTTGATTCTCCAATTCATTCTGATATTCCTTAAACATGTTAAAAGAATCTAACATATACCTTATTAATTATATGTATCTATATCTATTATAGTCATGAGTAAAATTAATGAAGTAACAAAAACAACCTCTATTGTAAATGGAGCACATACATTTGTATGAACCAATTCCAATAGTTTTTTATCACTTTCTCCTTTCCCACTAAAAGATTATTTAGTAATTCTACTTTTTAAATAAGTGTGACATACATCCAAGGGTTTAACTCAAAAGATTATAAATACCCTTCTTGATGTAGTTTTCATAAACACTACTCATTTACATGACCTATCCTAAAGTTCTATAGGTGGGTAGGATGTGAGTCATTCTTGCTATATTTTTCGTGGATTTTCAAAAATATATTTTTTTATTCAAGTATATATAACCCATTTTTATGATGTTCCATACTATAAAATATGTTATCATTATACAAAAGACAAATTTTATTTCTAAACATTAAATACAATTCTGTAGTATATAAACTCAAAACCAAGATTATGTTTCTATTAATAGATGGTATATGATAATAATTATTTTTTACAAGAACTATTCTACTAGGAAAATTAAGATGATAATCTTTTACTTCTAATGATGTTAATATCACACCATTTTTTTCTTTTAGATCTACTTCAACTTTTAAAATTTTCATGAATCTACTTAGTTCCTATATTTGAATAAAAATGTTTAATCTACATGTAGTTAAAATACCCAACTTATTTAAATAGATAAATTACATTCAAGGAAAAATATACCTAAAGTATAAGTGTCAACTTGCTTCTTCTTCCCAGCTGTGAAATTATTCTTTTAGTGTACTTTCTTACCACGTGAAAAGTAGAATGACTCTTGATCATTGATATCCCTCTATATTTTTTTCTACATGGAATGTTGGTGAATTGTTATCTTTGAATTATACTTATCCCTTGATATTATCATTTCCTTTCCTCCTCTCATTTAGTATAAGGACTAGAGAGTTGGAAGTCTTTATATCCTTAACTACTTGGTGAACAAGATACAATAAATTTGGGAGTGAATTATTAATGTTATTAATAATATAATTAATAATGAAATTCAAGAATATATGTGGTAAAGAGGAAATAATGAGATCAATTATTAGTTATTAGTTCATCTTGAACCCAAGGGACTCATGTCTCTTAATGTACCTAATATTCTTGAGTACATGAGCTTCTACCTAATTTTCTTCTACTTTACCCCATCTATATAGAGAAATCGATACCTCATATCTTTCTTATTTCTCTCTCTCCTAGTATAACTTTTATATTTGAGATAAAATCTAAAAATAAACTTTTTCTCATGAATTTTCTGCAACTCATTGGATATAGATGACAACATGAAGCACTAAACATCTAGTTCATCATCCATATGCTTCTTTTATTTATCTTCTTCTTCCTTGCTTTCTCCCTGAGGAGTATTAAAAAGAAGTGGGGACTCCATAACATAAACATTCCTCTCTTATCATAGAATTATATGGAAGTACATGTACCGATCCTAGAAGTTATTGTCAGTCAGGATATTATATTTATCCAATATTGATCACAGTGAAATTGAATTATTAGTGGTTTTTATTTGATCTACAACAATTAAATTTAGCAGTTTAATACTTTATCTTGATTAATAATAAACACTTTCAAATTATTAATTTTAAATTTATCCCACAATTTTATCAAATACTAGTATACCTCAACTACTAGATTCATAATACTCAGTTTCCTGATTATTCTAATGGCAAGGATCCTTAAACCACTCTCCATATATCAAGTTATAGAATCGCCATTACTCCAATATTTTGAGGCCGAATTTTTACTATCCAACCGCATTAACTTTTGGATCCATGATCTATTGAGTGGAGTATCATATACTACAAAGGATTAACTTGTAATGATCAATGATTTCCATCTAAAGTTGCAACAAGATAGTTATGGGTACTCATTTTCTACAAAATTTATTTAATTAAACCCAACACTCTCATTAATAACTCTTTGGTGGTAAGACGAACCCTCAACTAGTGATAATGATCACATCAAACAATCATTTGTAACCAAGTTTAAATGATGGAAATAATATAGTTAATTAATATTTTCTTTGAGTTATTTGGTAATTTAGTCTCATGGAATGAAATACTTTTCTATTTAACTTTCTTGTTCTATATTATTCCACTCACAACTTACCCATGATTTTAAATAGAAAACTTCACCAAAAATTTTAATTTTATTTTCTTCAGGCCTGTTTATTATTATACTATGTGATCAGGCATAATAAATACTCATTCAAAAAATAATAAATCATGCATATGATAAAATAAATAAATAATAACGTGATCATGAGCTCTTAACTACTGTTTAATCCATTGAGAGAATAATTGCTTAACTGAGTCCCTAGGGAAATTTCTTAAGTCAATTCTTGACTTGAATTGCAATGCCCACAACTCTCATTTTCTTCACTTGTTCTTTTTACACCATCTTTTGACTCAAACCACTTTTCCACAATCTACTATAATCTTGACAATGTATACTCACATGTAGGTGAGGGGAAATCAGGCTGTGAGAATACATTTTATCACTTAAATTTAGACATGAATTACCTCATAAAAATTAAATATAGAGAGATGATTTCAATATCATCAAAATAAATAAAAAAATAATTTTAAAACTTAAATTAAATAATTAAATTAAATAAATAATAAACCAAACATGTATGGGTTAGTTTTATCTCATGATCAACCAACATGAATTTACTTTTCCTAAGAAAAATAATATTTTCTAAAATTCTACTTGATGGTATTTTTAATGCTTTAACTTGAATTAAAATAATTTTAATTAATAATTGATACGTTCCACAGTACCCAAAATAAATTTATTAAATCCCAAATAATTAAATTTAATTTTTTTATTTTTTTTAATAATTTTTTGGGTCTATTTAGGCCTAAAGAATATCCCTAGATATTAATTTAGGACTTATGATAGGGTTGACGGGTTGGGAATGTTGGATTCGAACTGACCTGATTCAGACCAAGTCTAATTGGGGAATTCGTATAAGGACATATATATATATATATATATATTGTAAAAACCATCACTCTCCCATAAATGGGGAGAGCCAACAAGTCTATGCAAAAAAAATAGGGCATGGAATCATTTGGTTTTTAAAAAATATTATCCTAATTCTTCCATTTGGAAGGATGTGTGTGTGTGTGTGTGTGTTCATTTTGGATTAATAATTAAGATTTCAAACCAATGTGATATTTCCAAAGGACTATCTAGTCTTCTTTTGATATATCTAGTGAATACATAATGTGCTCGCATTGTGCTCTGGCTAAAAAATCATCACACCAGTAGCCATTAAAGTGAAACAAAAATTAAACCTATAAATCCCATTACAATTTATATACAAAATCCATTGATCATTGATCAGCTATATCTTGACGATATAAACTCATATTGATGCATCATCAGTTGCGTTGAGACTGTATCAAAACCCAATTTTGAAATAATCGAAAATTTAATTGAAATTTCAAAGTTTTTGACTTAAATAATCACATGCTCCCTCTAATACTAATCGAAGTAACCCATAGTGCAAAGGAAGCATAAAAATATAAATTTTAAAATCTTTGGGTTCCGATTCAAGTTAAAAACACTGAATAAAAAACACCTTGCCTATATTTCTCAAAGGATTATGTGAAATTTAATTTAATCCTTAAAAATAAAATCAAACGAAATCATAAATGGTAGCTTTTTAGTTTAAAATTGCTGATTTTATTTACTTACTATTGAGGAATTGTGGTTCAAAGGTTCCAAGTTATTAATCCTTTAGATCATCCACATATTCACCAAAACTCCTAGATCATCAATATATGATTTATGGGTTCTATTATGGGAAATTGATGAGATTTATGATGTCCCTTCAATTATGTGGAGAACGTGGACTCGATTGAGAAAGTGGGATTGAGCCGACCTTGTTCTTTCATTAAAATCTCTCTCTAAGAGATTGAAAGAAGAGGATAAGAAATATTATCACTCTAAATTAATAAAAATCATGGAGATCAATATTCAAGAGGCCAAAATAATTTTTTATACCTAGGTTATACTTTTCAAAATTTAACTTTGGTTGCTATAAAGTAATAACCTTCATTTTAGACACTTGTGAACACTTATGACTTAATTAAACTTCTCATAAATGTCATTAATATTTTATCACTCACTTGTAACACTTTAATATGTTGCATGATAAAATAAAAACAATTAACTCAGCCCATAATCTCCCCTAATAACTTAAAAAACCTTGAAAGTGTTATGTTCGTTTGAAAAATTATATTTTCTCATATTCCCTTTTATGATCAAACAACAGGTGAATACCTTGAGAAATAAATTCAATCAAAATTATTCTAAAATTTAATGATATAATTAAATTAGTTTTACTTATGGTACATCTGAATTAGATGTTAATCACCCCCTGAAAATGGGGCCTACTTCATCCTAAACTCTTATTCGTCTGAATAGGTGGAACTTTTGGATACACATAGTTTGTGAACCTCTATGAATTGATCTCAATAGTAGTGAATATAACTCACAAACCATGAGTGGAGTCTAGTAACTCAACATGGACCCTAAGAAGATAAGTAATTTAATAGCTAGGACTACCTCATATAAACAAGTTATGTGTAATATAATCTCTTTGTTATGTCGTACTGCATTTTTTATTTCATAACTTTGCATTACATTTTACATACAGTGGATCTTTAAAGTCTAGTGTCTTATAAATAAGGAACAAAAAATATGAATACAACATAAAACATTCTTCTAATCCACTTGTAAGGCTTCATAATAAGTTATTACTAAGTAAAATTACTGCATATCATATCCCAGAGACATACATCAAAGGAAAGGGTGAGCAAAAGGCTCAGTAAGGAAAACAAGTGAAATAGTTGACATGTGATCTTGAGCAATATTAATAATAACGTGATAAAAGTCATAAAGGCATGAGCAGTGGAAGAATAGGAATATCATAATAAAAATAAAATGAATCATAACTTGAGTATGTGGCTACAACATTTCATTTAGACATTCATGAACATATTTATGAACACCCATAGAAACAAAATATTTATGGGTATTCACATAAATAAAACAAGAGAATTTCTTTAGAGAAAGAGATAGAAAGTTTGAGATGAAATTTCTGCAGCATAAAGACTATATAATATGGTTTTAGAAAACATTGAAAAGAGAGGGGAAAAGGGTCAACCACTCATAAATAATTCATAATAAATTATAAATTCAGAATAACATGGAGATAAGAACATGTTATGGAAATTTTAATGACATACCACAAGAAAAGGAAACTTGAAAGGAAAGACAAGATGCGATTTCTTTTACGAGAAATTCGGGAGCCTAACAGTGTCACTTAAAAATTCAGAAAAAAAATTGATGAGAGAAGAAAGAGTCTATAATCATTTGGAAATGAAATTTATAGTAGTAAGAACATATAAGAACATACCCTCAACATAAAGAGATGGAAAATATAAGACACAACACAAAGGAAGTCATGATTTAAAAGAGGGTGAAAGGATCCCTTACTTTGAAGAGTAACTTTGAAAGAATGAAGGTCGGGACCTTGTAAGGCTTGAGGGAACATTGGGAGGACTCCTTTGGAGGTAAGGATACCAGAACTTTGTTGAGGATGATTTTGGAATGAAATTAATGAGGGAAATGGTTTGTTATTTATAGGAAAAGTGAGTGAATAAATTATTAATTTCTAAGGGACACCTCATCGGTGGTATTTACAAAACCATAGGCTTGCCCATGGTATTGGCCACTTGGGACACATAATAGCATATCTCACTATTCATAAGTCTACCAGAAATCTTAAATCATTATTACATCATTAATGATGTCACTAAACAACCAAAACTCAAAATTGCATTTTTACTATTCACCGAAAATTCAACTATTTTAGAAAAATCCTTAAAATTCACCCTAACCAAATATCAATGATCTAAATTAAAAAATGAAGTCCATTTTACGAAAATAATTTTGTAAATATTTTTAATTTAATTTTTAAATGAAATCATTATTTATCCCAAAAATACAACTTTAAAACTATCACTCATTTTGTAACACCTTAAAAGAGTAATCAAGGTCCCATAAAATTATTAAATAACTATAATACAATAAAGTAACAAATTATGATTAAATTCTATGAAAATAAATTTCCATTTTAAATTATTAAATTAATTATAAAATTGAAAATAAAATATTTATGACATACAAAAATACCAAAACTTAAACTATGATCATTTTTTCACTTTTAAGATTTCTAAAATTTATTTATAAATTCATGGGTGAAGTTTCTTTTTTTTTTGTCAAATTTCTATTCATTACTATTCATATGGGTATGTTTCTATTCCTACTTTACTATTCACTAAAAACCAAGTTGATCTCATTAGACTCTAAATTTATTAATGAACACAACTGTAGAAGACCATTTCTTGAAAATCATTTAACATTATTAGTTATTTAATAAACAAAAACATTTTAAAATATCCATTTTTTCCTAAATTCATCAATAATACACATAATATATTTATCTAGATATTTAAAATTCACAACTTCCCATAAGAATAAATAAAAAAATTATTTATATAAAAAAATTACACAAAGTAGCTAAGGTCTCGTTACATAGCCCCTTCATACACCAGCATAGGACCTAAGTGTAAGGTGTGCTATGGTGATATAATCTTGGGGTGTCTCGGACAACATTGCCCGAGTGGTGATTTCTATTAGCTTGAACTTCTCCCTTAGGCGATTCCTTTCAAGCTTCATTTGTTGAAGTTAGGCTTGGGATTGGTCACGAGCAAACCCCAGTGATGTTACCTTCTTCCCAAGCTCCAACAGATGAGCTTCATATGGCTCGAGTCTATTGGATGAGGCCATTCAATCTTCTTTCTTAATTAATTAACCAAGATAACTTTATTTATAAAAACACAACGTTAAGATTTTAGTTTCCAACGGTCATATAATAGTCTAAACCCAATGGTCTCATTTTAATTATACTCACTTTATTAATTAAAGGATATAGTTTTGTTGAGTATACAGTAAAACAACACACAAAATTAGAAAACAAATATAATTAAAAAGTTAGGGTCGTTACATTCTTCCCCCCTTAAGAAATTTCATCCCTGAAATTTTATCTCATACCCTATGATGGGAAAAGGTGTGGGTACTTCTGTCTCATGGACTCCTCTGGTTCCCATGTGGCTTATTCACATTTTTGGTTCCTCCATAACACCATAACAAGGTGGGTAGTCTTGTTGCATAGAACCTTGTCTCTACGATCCAATATCTCCACCGGTTTCTCCTCATAAGAGAGGTCATGTTCCAGTTGTACAACCTCTGGATTTAGTACATGTGAAGGGTCAGGTATGTACTTCCTCAAGAGGGATATGTGGAAGAAATCATGAACTTGGGCTAGATTTGGATAAAGTGCAAGCCTAAAGGCCACTGCTCCCACACGATCAAGGATTTTATATGGGCTAATGTACCTAGGGTTGATCTTCCCTTTCTTCCCAAACCTCATGAATCTCTTCCAAGGTGAAATCCAAAGAAAGACTTTGTCACCAACATCAAACTACAAGTCCCTTTGATGGTTGTCAGCATATCTCTTTTGCTGACTCTAAGCAGCCTTAATGTGTTGTTGGATGGCATGGACCTTTTCTGTCATCTCTTTCACAAGATCAGGGCCAAGAAGATTTCTCTCACCAGCTTTATCCCAACAAGTAGGATTTCTACATCACTTCCCATAAAGAGCTTTATAGGGTGCCATTTGAATGCTCGAGTAGAATTTGTTGTTGTAAGAGAACTCAACTAAAGAGAGATGTTGATCCCATCCACCTTTAAAATCTATTGATAAAGTTCTCAACATGTCCTCGAGTGTTTGAATAGTCCTTTCAGATTGGTCATCTATTTGGGGGTGATAGGCCGTACTGAAATTCAATTCAGTGCTCAGAGCTTTTTGAATAGTTCTTTAGAATTTTGATGTGAACCCTGGATCATGATCAGATATGATAGAAAGTGGAACTCCATGCAGCCTTACCACTTCCTTCACGTAAATCCTGGAAAGTTGATCAAGAGAGAAATCTTCTCAAATGGAGATAAAATGGGCAGTATTGGTGAGACGGTCCACAATAACCCATATCGTATTATTTCCTTTGGATGTTCTCAGGAGACCAGTGACGAAGTCCATAGTGATATTATCTCTCTTCCATGCTGGTATGGGTAGTGGTTGCAAAACCCCTTTAGGAAGTTTTCACTCTGCCTTCACTTGTTGATATACCAGGCACCTTGAAGTGTAGTCAGTAATCTCACATTTCATATTATCCCACCAATAATGATTACAAAGGCCCCTATACATTTTCGTGCTACCAGGGTGTATAGAGAAAGTAGATCTATGAGCTTCATCCATCAGCTCCTTCTTTATTTCTGGAATATATGGAACATATAGTCTTGTACTAAATTTCAGTACACCTTCTTGATCAGTATTGAACTCAGGAAAATTCCCATCCTTTACAATCTTAAACTTCTTTTGTAACAAAGGATCTTCTTTCTGAGCTTTTTTGATCTTCTCTAGTAGTGACGGTTGAGAAATAATTTGGGTTAGGGTTGATGATGTCACTTACCTTATAATTCCCATGTCCAGCTTTACTAGGTCATTGATCAATGGATCTCTTTGTATCCTCATCATGGATAGAACAACTGGGTCTTTTCTGCTTAATGCATCAGTGACTTTGTTTGCTCTTCTGGGATGATAATGAATTGAACAATCATAGTCTTTAAGGAGTTCCAACCATCTCATTTGTCTCATGTTCAATTCCTTTTGTGTGAAAATATACTTCAAACTTTGATGGTCTATGTATATATCACATTTATCCCCATAAAGATAGTGCCTCTAAATCATCAGAGAAAAAACAACTGTATCCAGCTCCAGATCATGCGTAGGATAGTTCTGCTCACGAGTCTTCAACTATCAAGATGAATGAGCAATGACCTTGTCATTTTGCATGAGGATGCACCCAATCCCTTTTAGATATGTATCGCTAAAAATAACGAATCCTTCTCCACTTAAGGGCAGAGTTAACACAGGTGCAGTAACCAATATCTTCTTCATCTCTTAGAAACTTTACTCACACTTCTTTGTCCAGATGAACTTGACCCATTTTTGAGTTAACTTGGTTAATGGATTAGAAATTCATGAAAACATTTTCACAAACCTCCTATAATATCCCACTAATCTAAGGAAACTATGAATCTCAGTTATTGTTGTAGGTTGAGGCCACTCCTCTACAACTTTTGTCTTTGTAGTGTCAACTGTGATTCTTTCATTGGTAACAATGTGCCCCAATAAAGAAACTTGTTGTAACCAAAATTTCCATTTACTGAACTTTCCAAAAAGTCTCTCCTTCTGTAGATTTTGAAAAATTACCCTTAGATGATCCTAATTCTCCTCACGACTTTTGAAATATATCAGAATATCATCAATAAAAACTGCCACAAAGTTATCAAGATAGTCTTTAAAGACTCTATTCATCAAATCCATAAAAATAGCAGGTGCATTAGTCAGTCTGAAGGTCATAACAACAAACTCATAATGCCTATATCTTGACCAGAAGGCAGTTTTTGGAATATCTTCTTTCTTCACCCTCAACTGATGATAAACAGGTCGAAGATCAATCTTAGAGAATAATTGATCCCCACAAAGTTGGTCAAATAATTCATCTATTCTTGGACGAGGGTATTTATTATTTACTATGATCCCATTCAGTTCTCTATAATCAATGCATAGCCGCATCGATCCATCCTTCTTCTTTACAAAGAGAACAGGTGCTCCCTAAGGAGACACACTTGGGCGGATAAACCCCTTCTCCAAAAGATCTTGGAGTTTTTTCTTTAATTCATCCAGCTCCACATTTTCCATCCTATATAGGTTCTTTGATATCGGGTGAGATCCAGGTACGAGTTCAATGGAGAACTCTACCTCTCTTTTTGGGGGAGGTCTAGGAAACTCTTTAGGAAATACTTCAATGTATTCCTAGACGATGGGTACATTTTCTATCCTCAAACTCTAATTTCCTCCATCTTATCCACCGATCAATTCCATAAAGAAGTATATAGGAGGTTCTTCTAGAAAAATATCAGGTAGAGATATCTATCCTTAGAAGATAACTATAGGTTTTCCATTCAAGACTACTGAGATTTCCTTACTTCTGCATTTTATCTTAGCATTATACTTTGAGAGCCAGTCCATCCCTAGTATAATGTCGACTTCCGGCATGGGAATGACTACTAGATTTGTGATAAGATTGTGCTCACCAAAGTAGATACTCGAGTTTCTAAACCATAATGATGCTTGGATAATCCCACCAAGAGTCTTGACTGAGAACTCTACTTTTAGTAAATCGGGAGTTGATTCTAAATTCTTTGAAAACTTGGAGGAAATAAAGGAATGTGTAGAACCAGAATCAAACAAATTATTTTCTAGCTTTGAGATAACAACAAGAGTACCTGCTACCACATCAATTGGAGCTTCAAATTTAGTTGTCGTGATGGTAAAAGCATGACCTTTATCCCTTGGCCTTTTCTGAGGCTGATAGTGGTTCCCCTCCACCACCCTCAGATTTGGAAAGTGATTGGTAAAGTGCCCAAGTTGTCCACACTTAAATCACTGGACATCAGGTAGGGCCTTCACCATCTTTCCCTTGTCGTTAGTGTTTAGAAGTTGAGGTTTCACCTCACTACAACAATTCCTCACAATATGGCCATCTCTTCCACACTTGTAGGATTTCCCGCTCCCGAGCAAGCAGTTCCTCGAATGCTTCTTCCCACATTTATTACACGTGGGATGTTGCACTTACTTGCCTCCTCTTCCTTGATCAAAGCTCCTCCCTATGCTTGGATCCATTGATCTCTTTTTGTTATTTGATTTATGAGACCAATGCATCTCACAAAACTCCAGTTCAACTTGCATTGCACTTCGCACAATCTCCTTATAGTTGTCATAATATCGGTTGGCTAGATTCTTCCGCAGATGAGGTCTCAGTCCACTGAAGAATCTATCAACCTTACCATTTGGATCCATGACAAAGATAGAGGTATATCGTGAAAGCCTTGTGAAGTTCATCTCGTATCTTCCCACAGATTCATTCTCCTTCTGCTTCAGCTCGAGAAAATCCTTCTCCATTCTTATTCTCATGGAATGAGGGAAACACTTACTGAAGAAGATCCCTCTGAACTCTTCCCACTCCATATCTTCAACTTCCACTCTTTGCCTCATGTTTTTAATCAACTCCCACCACTGATCATATTCTCCTTCTAAGCGATAGACAAACAGGGTGACCTTCTCTTGCTCTGAATAGAGGAACATAGAAAAGATCTTCTCGATAGAGCTGATCCACTGCTCATCAATCAATGGGTCAGTCGATCCACTGAAGGTTGGTGGTCATTGATGCAAAAAGGACTCAACATAATTTTGTTCCCTTTGCGGTGAGATCGGTCTCTCAGCTTGATTCAAGTTATTTCCCATAACTTGAGTTAGTTGGTTCATCATTCGCATGAATGTTTCCATTCCGGCTTCCATCGAAGGGTCGTCAGTGCATGGTCCATTGCGGTCACCATTTGCACGGTTACTCCTATTGCCCTCCATTTTTAAAAGAATAAAACCTTATTGAGAAACTTATTTAATTTACGAATATTTTAACTAATAAGGATTTTATGTCTTAAAACTTAATGCTTTGACAATTACATTTCTCTATAAATCCTTTATAATGATTCATAAAAAGCTAATGATTAACCAAACATATCCCCTGGGAGTGTCGTAACCAAGAGTGCATCAAGGCCCATTGTCGTCAACCAGTTTCTATTCGAGTCTAGCTCAAAGAGGTGTTTTCAGGTTTTACCCCTATGTACATATGTGCCAGATCTGCCTCTACCTACTCGTATCCAGATAAGGGTGTATTTGTTCGATAAACCACTTACTCAATATTCACCAAAATACCAAGAAGTTTTACGATATTTAAACTTTTATATACGGTTCTTCCTAAATATTTCATAGCTTAATTTCCATAAATAACTAAACAATCCTTTGATACCAACTATGGAATCCCGCCTTTTTTATTTCATAACTTTTCATTACATTTTACATACAGAGGATCTTTAAAGTCTAGTGTCTTGGAAATCAGGAACAAAAACTTGAATACAATATAAAACATTATTCTAATACACTTGTAAGGATTAATCATAATTTCTTCCTAAGTACAATTACTACATCTCATATCTTGGAGACATACATCAAAGGAAAGGGTAAGCAAAATTCTAAGTAAGGAAAACAAGTGAAATAGTTGACATGTGATCTTGAGCAATATTAATAAGAACATGATAAAAGTCATAAAGGAATGAGAAATAGAATAATAAGAATATCATAACAAAAATAACATGAATCATAACTTGAGTATGTGGCTACAACATTTCATTTAGACATTCATGAAAATATCACTAAGGTTTAACCCCGAGGTGTCATAAAAATTACCAAGGTTATTCACCAAGGTATCGTGAAACTTGTCATATTTAGATATTAATTCTTTACCCAATGAATTAGAGATATATCAGGTATTACCCTTAATATGTATTTATTTTCATGTGAGACACATATTCATAATCAAACATTTCATAAATAACCCATAGAGAATAAAATAACTGGGTTTCATTTCAAAATTGTAACGTTTTAAGAGTGCTTAAAAATAAAATCATTATATCATTTATAACCCATGGAAGGGAGTGAGGGTTATATGTATGTCAATTCTATAATCAAATATATCATATTTATATATTTATGAACACACATAGAAACGAAATATGTCTGGGTATTCACATAAATAAAACAAGAGAATTTCTTGAGAGAAAGAGATAGAAAGTTTGAGACGAAATTTCTACAGCATAACAGCTATATAATATGGTTTTAGAAAACATTGAAAAGAGAGGAGAAAAGGGTCACCCACTCATAAATAATTCATAATACAGTATAAATTCATAATAACATGGAGATAATAACATGGTATGGAAATTTTAATGACATACCACAAGAAAAGGAAACTTGAAAGGAAAGAGAAGATGTGATTTCTTTTACGAGAAATTTGGCAGCCTAACGGCGTCACTTAAAAATTGATAAAACAAATTTATGAGAGAATAAAGAGTCTATAATCATTTTTACATGAAATTTATAGTAATAAGAACATATAATAACATACCCTAAACATAAAGAGATGGAAAATATAAGACACAACACAAAGGAAGTCATGATTTAAAAGAGGAGGGTGAAAGGATCCCTTACCTTGAAGAGTAACTTCAAAAGCTTGAAGGTCGGGACCTTAGGAGGATTGAGGGAACCTTGGGAGGACTACTTGGGAGGTAAGAAGACCAGAACTTCATTTAGGATGATTTTGGAATGAAATTAATGAGGCAAATGGCTTGGTATTTATAGGAAAAGTGAGTGAATAAATTATTAATTTCCAAGGGACACCTCATCGGTGGTATTTTCAAAACCATGGGCTTGACCATGGTATTGGACACTTGGGACACCTCATAGCATATCTCACTATTCATAAGTCGATCAAAAAGCTTACATCATTGTTACATCATTAATGATGTCACTAAACACCCGAAACTCAAAACTGCATTTTTACTATTCACTGTAAATTCAACTGTTTCAGAAAAATATCTAAAATTCACCCTAACCAAATATCGATGCTCTAAATTCAAAAATTAAGTCCATTTTATGAAAATAATTTTTTAAATATTTTTAATTTAATTTTTAAATAAAGTCATTATTTATCCCAAAAATACAACTTTAAAACTATAACTCATTTTGTAACACCTTAAAGGAGTAATCAAGGTCCCATAAAATTATCGAATAACTATAAGACAATAAATTATCAATTTATTATTAAATTATATAAAAATAAATTTCCATTTTAAATTATTAAATTAATTATAAAATTGAAAATAAAATATTTATGACATACAAAAATACCAAAACATAAACTATGATCGATTTTTCACTTTTAAGATGTCTAAAATATATTTATACATTCATGGGTGATGTTTCTATTTTTTTGTCAAATTACTATTCACTACTATTCATATGGTTATGTTACTATTCCTACTTTACTATTCACTAAAAACCAAGTTGATCTTATTAGACTCTAAATTTCTTACTGAACACAACTGTAGAAGACCATTTCTTGAAAATAATTTCACATTATTAATTATTTAATGAAAAAAACATTTTAAAATGCCCCTTTTTGCTTAAATTCATCAATAATACAAATCCTATATTTATTCGGATATTTGAAATTTACAACTTTGTCATAAGAAGAAATAACAATTTTATTTATATAAAAAAAATTACACAAAGCAGATAAGGTCTCGTTACATAGCCCCTTAATACACCAGCATAGGACCTAAGTGTAAGGTGTGCTATGGTGATAGAATCTTGGGGTGGCACGAACAACATTTCCTGAGTGGTGATTTCTATTATCTTGAACTTCTCCCTTAGGATATTTCATTCAAGCAACATTCGTTGAAGTTCGGCTTGGGATTGGTCTAGAGTAAAGCTCAATGATGCTACCTTCTTCCCAAGCTCCGACAGATGGGATTCATATGGCTCGAGTCTACTGGATGAGGCCATTCAATCTACTTTTTGTATTAATTTACCAAGATAACCGTATTTATAAAAACAAAACGTTAAGATTATAGTTTCCAATAGTCATATTAACCAACGGTCATATAACAGTCGAAACCCAATGGTCTCATTTTAATTATACCCACTTTATTAATTAAGGGATATAGTTTTTTTGAGTATACTATAAAACAACACACAAAATTATAAAACAAATATAATTAAAAAGTTCGGGTTGTTACATTTGTCTTTTGATATCTCATAAAGTAGTATGTACACTTATTTCATTATCCTTTTGATGCTCTATATATTTAATGACCTTAATATATGGACTTACCTTATTATACCATAGCCATGAATTTAATGAAGGTATTAATATCCTCTTCAACCTATATCTATGAGAAATTTCTTCCTCAACTCAGAAGCGAAAAATTATATCTTGATCATTCAACCATTTTCAGACCAGCAAAGACGCACCCAGAACAATCTACCTCACTATGACTTCAATGACATGGTCTTTTCCATATATCAAAGCACATGATCAAATTGTATACATTGATAATGATATCAATTCAAGAGACTAATACATAGGTTTGTAAATAATAAAAACCAATGACATCAGAAAACATATGGTGTTTCTGTTGGCGGTTCATTCCTCATAATCTCATTTACTTGAGATCACTAATTTTGAACTTCATGAGAAGAAGTCTCGGTGATTATGTTCCTACAACACCTGATAGTTATACATCATTTGTGTCTCATCAATATAATGTAAATATACCATAAAAAATATGTTTAATACTATCATTATAGTATCTCAAAGTTTTTATTATAGCTAGGAAATACTATAACCTTTTGATAAAACATGTCATCTACGAAAATTACCATAAAAATAGTGGATGCAGAAGTATAAACACTATTATATTAATAATAAACACATGAATATATCAAACCAAATACATGTAATGGTAATAAAATTACATAAATGAGTTGGGTCTAGGGAACCCAATCACAACACCAAGTCAACTCACATCCTTTCCATCCAAAATTAGAGTTCAATGGATAGTGTAGAGTGCTTGTATATGTGTAAGATCTTATAGATTTATATATTACTATATATTATTTTATTTGACTATGATTATTAGTTTACATCACGATTATGGAGAGGTTTTCATGTGGCATTTAGTACCTAATTATAAATGATCATGATGTTCCACCCTCAGAGATATGGATAAACAAAATGAACCATCTATGTTTTAGAGGATATATTGAGAGCCATCATTTTGGACTTTGGCCAAGTTAGAAGGATAACCTACCTTGGTGGAATTATCTTAAAATAAAATCTTTTAGTTTATTAATGATATGGAACCATTTGATGATCTTTATAGGAGACCTTGCAATTTACCCTTATGTGGAATAAAAATAGGAAAGTCATAACCTATGTGACTGAAGTTGGTGTAGACAACAATGATGAAAATTCAAGTGATAAAAGAATGAATAAATACCACTCAAAGTCATAAAAAATCTTATGAAAACTAAAATCATAGAACCTTTGAGTTCAATTAGTGATATCATGTGTTCCTGAAGGTCTCTTCATGATGATATTTGTGGAGGTTTGGTCAGGATAAAAAGATATCCCTAGGGTTCATTGGGTCATTCCAGAATTTGTGAAGGGTTGGAAAAGTTTCTTACTACTTGGACTTTCCCCCGTAGTTGGATTGAGTGTATTACATATTCTATATTTTATAGTTGAGTAGATACATGCATGACCCATTTCATGTTTTTATAGGGGTAGATGTTGAGGACAGAGTCACTTTTCAAAGTACTCAGTGGAAATCAAGGATCGATAAGATAAGATCCTTCACTGGTGGTTCATTCTATTAGTGTGAGTTATTTTGAAGCATAGGAACCTCCAGGAGAATTCATGCAAATGGAAGAGCCAGATACGATCTCAATAACCTCATTGTTCTTAGTAGGTCATTCTTTTTGGGGTGAAAATACCTAAATGTGGGGAGAATGTAAAAACTCCTATTTTTTCCTAGACCCATTTCATGTTTCTATGTAATATTCTGGGTTTTTATTCAGATTTGGAATAGTGTTATAGTTTTCACAGAACACCAAAATCAATATATTAAATATATTTAACCAAATATGTTCCTATTTTGGATATAATTGTTTTATCATTAATTAGAGACTCTAATAGAAAATCTAAGACTATGGTTGGTTTCAAAATGTGGGTTTTACCCTCGGTGTGACTTAAATTTAATTTTTATTGTACCCCTAGTCAGTGTGCAGTTGTGGGTGGATATTAGAATAATTAAATTAAATAATAAATTTAATTGTCTATATGTCTAAACCTAGAATATAGCCCCTTTATAATCTATTATATAGAAATTTTCTAAGGCTAGAAACAAACCCCTAGATATTGAGAGATCCACTATTGAGTGGATTTTTGATGAATGAATGTAGATAGATCATGGATTGATGATCAGATTCATTGGAACTCAACACTGACATTGATGTGGAAACCGAAGAACCATTATTCATAAGAAATCAATCCAATGATGAGGTAGGGATCATTATTTATGGATTATTTCACTATTATTTTCATACTTATAGCATTTATTGTGATTATTATTCCATTATTCCCTATTTATTTTCACATTCATCGTTGGCATGTGGTAGGCCGGTGATTCAACTACCAGTCTAGTTTGAATCATGATTATAGTGACCCAATACTTTTATACATATTATTATATGATTTTTAAATTTAAATATCCAATAAGTATGACCCAAATATCACGAGTCTTAGTGTCTTTGTAAGACTAGGTTCATAAATACATCTAAAGGAAACTAAAACATAACTTATTTATTTTATTCTCCATAATGAGATCCTAAATCCATTTGAGCTATCAAAACTGCATAGGATAACCTGGGGGATACATAAAAGAAATTGGTGAGATATAAATCCTGGTAAGGGAATAAACATAATAAGGAAACATAACATGTGAGTCAAAGTTATTACATGATATCATAAAAGAGAAGGCTCATGACTAGTCACATGGAAGAATAACATAAAGAACATGGTATCATATAATCATAGAAATGTAGGAAATGTGGTAGAAACATATAACATGACATGAATATGATTCGATGATAACAATTGAGACAATATTCCATGGTCTACAGAGTCCCATAATGGATTTGGTTTACTCCCTAATCCCATATATAATGTCTTATGAGACAAAAGATTTACCTAAGGAATTAGAGTTATATCTGGGTGCACACATCATGACATGTTCATAATTATGTGTTCCAAAAAATAAAATCATTCATAAGGAATAAATATAATAGTTACCATAGAAATAAAATGTGTTGCATAATCTTGCCTCATATCATAGTCAAATAAAATTTCATAATGAAGGCATTTGATAAATGAACATAAGGCATGTATTGACCTGTCAAAGGAAGGGATAATGAGATAGGTATATATGTAAAAGTCATATATAAAGAATTTTGAAGTAATAAATAACCTAAAATGTCATCTTAATTGATGAAAATGACTTTAAAATAACACATGGAATATTTCTTGAGAAAAATACACTATTCATTTTGAAATCACTTATTTAAACTCTAAAAATTTCCAAAATATTATTAAAACCATTTTTTTAAAAGAAACATAAAAAAAGTAATGTATAAATAATTGATCGATTATTATGGAAATAAATTACATTCATGCTGAATAAGTTAAAAGAAAAAATTCCTTTCATGATTTTTTTTAAAAAAAGTCAAAAAAGTGTCATGTTCAGAAAACGATAGAAATATTCCTTTTAAACCATTTTGTAAAAAAAATTAAAACATGGGTAAAATTTTCATTAATAAATAATTTTATAGTATTAAAAAATTTCTTTCAAATATTTTAAAGAAAATATAGACATGGAAGGGAAATATTTCAGATCTAAAAAAAGATACAATATCAGTATTACTTACAAACAACTTTCTTGATGTATCTTAATTAAATAAAAAAGGAAAAAGAAATGAAACATATAAACCAAGTTTATGAAAATATTATAATAAAATATATGTGGTTAAATAAAATAATGGTATGTTATTTTCCCCAAAGTAACCTTGAACATGAACAATACCAAAAATAATGAAGATTGTATCATAAAGCCTTTATCTCTTTGTAAATTTTGAATAAAATCACCTTTGACAAAGTAAAATGAATTGTAACTTTAAATATCATTAATTATGAAGGATTGATTATATAATATGTAATCTAGGTAGCATATACACTATATAAAATAAATTAGGCATAAACATTAAAACATTCCTCAATGAAGGTAAATTGAGACAAAATCACTTACCTCAAGTTTGTATCGTCACATACGAACATTATCTTATTGAATAATAAAATTATGTTTTTTATTTAATTTTTTAAGAAATTTTTTAAATTTATTATTCATTTTATTTTATTTATTAACAATTTTATTTATTTATTTATTTAATTAATTTCATGTTGAAGTTTTTGATGATATTTGGTTTATATGTCCAAAATGACTGTGGTAAGTTGACTATGGTAAAAGTGTTCATTATACCATAATCTAGATAATAATAAAAAATTCATAATTATAATTTTTATACATAAATTATACTTTTAAAACCATATATGAAATATGGTTATGAAAAATTAACTATATTACAATCATGGAGACAATGGGTCGTATGTACACATGAGTAACATTTCCATATTTCAACAATCATTGTAGAAAGAAGTTAAGTATTAATTTTTATTTAAAGAATTATAATAATATAATAAATAACATATTATTTCTTTAAATATAATTATATATATCATCCATGTTATGTGGTGATTAAAAATGAATCGCATCACTTCATAGAGGTGGTAGTTCGTATGTACGCATGAATGACGTTATCATTTATCAATGAATATAAAGGTAAGAAATTAAATGATATTTTATATTTTAAGAATGATAAATATTTAATTAATATCATATATATACATTAAATCCATTATTATAACCATACTTAAGAGGTGTTGATTGAAAATGAATTATATTGACTCACTAGGTGGTAGTTCGCCCAAAACATGAATGATGATTTCATTTCCCATTTCATGGAAGCGGATATGGATATAGGGTATTACATTAACATAAAAACATATCATTATATTTGATATATTTATTTTATTAAATCATCATGGTTTAATAATATTTTAATGAGGTGGAAGAAGAAATAATACAAAAATTATTAATTAAGAACTATACCACGTCCTCAAACAACCTCTCAAGGTTTTCAACAAAAGCTTCCCTAATTTGGCTTTATGATCAAACCAAGGCCTCTAGGAAATGGGTCGTTATTTAATTAAAATATTTTTTGCGGTATTTTATAAACCAAATTGATCTTAAAGTGTGGATAGTATAGGATAGGATGTGTCCTTCAATAAGTGGGGGAGATGACCCACTATGAAATTTCTTAAAAGAATAGAGAATGATAAAGTCATTAATGCTTCCAAATGGACATATATTAAAAGTTTGGATAGGATAAGGATGAAATATGTCCATAAAATAGGATTTATAAAATTTTAATTGGAAAACGTACCCTTATCTTATTGTTTAACCCCTAGTAAATCCATTTTAACCATAATCATGGTAATTAATTTGTTAAACTAAAAGGGTTATGATTTTACTTATAAGATAAAAATTGGATAATAAATGGAAAGGTATGAAATTTTAGAATATTTATCATAATAATTTTTCTTAATCATTATTTTTAGTATTTTAAAATAACTTAATAACATATTATTTAATATAAAATATCATTAATGTCTTTTTTGACACTATTCATTTAATTGAATTTAAAGACAAGAAGATAATAATGAATTTATAATACAATACATTTAACCATAAATAATACGTCATTATTAACTATAAAATTATTTTTTAACCATAACTCATCCTAAATACATTACTTTTAATTTTTTTAAAATTATTTACCTTCAGTTTTCCACTGTTTACACAAGTATTATGTCAATGTTGTATAAGTGTTTAAGGTAACTATATAATCACTAAAAATTAAAAATAAATTACCATATTGAAAATAATTCCATTATAATAAAAATAACCTTTAATATTAATTAACCATTTATTTTTATCCTTATGTGAACATATATGTTTTATTTAAACGAAAGAGAGTGACATTTTGTCTTTTTCTTTGATTAAATTATTATATAGGTAATTTTCATGAAAAAGTGTCTTATAAATAATTCAATATAGATACTAATGTGATAAGGGTAGAAATATATCTATCCAATAATAATTAAGATAAAAAATTGTGGCATTACCACTTAGTTTTAACCTAGGTTAACCTAATTTATCCTTTTGACGTGGTAACACATTTTTACTTTTTTGACTATTCATTATGACCAAAAATTAAGTTGAAATTATTATATAATAATTATTATTATAAATAAAAATATTTAATCCATTTTATCAAATTAAAATCACATATGTTTCAAAATTTAATTTAAGAATGAATTCGCAAAATGTGTAACACCCTAAGCTTTCACGGTACTCTTCTCTTTTAACAATACAGTAACGTGTATTGTACGCAACTTCGAGTTCAAACGCACCACAACTAATCAAACTAGCCATTATGAATAGTAATACCCACTTTTTGAAATTTTATAAATTTTATCTTTCAAAATGGACTTCATTTTTGAATTTATAATATCGAAATTAGCTTAGGGTGAATTTTTTGTATTTTTCTGAAAACGTTCAATTTTTGATGAATAATGAAAAACACTGAGTCGTTGTTTAAAACCGACTTTTTATTTAAATAATTATTTATTTTATTTAAATTTATTTTTGGTCAAAATAGATACATAATACCAATATAAGTTCAATTTAATTCATTGGAGTCAGTTTATAATAATTTTAGATATATAAAAAATTTATTGAACCTTTTAACGTCTTTTACCTACCTCCTAGGAGTATTTGAAAATTTACATAAAACTTAATTTTATAACTTCTATGAGTTTTATTTTTAAAATCCAAAAGATATGTTCAATATAAAGGAGTAAAATTTGGTTCAATAAGATAAAAATAATTTTTGGTGAATAGTAACTTTTTACTTTTATTTACCACAGTTAAAAGTAAATAGGGTAATTAAGGGTAAAAATGATATTATTATTACCATAAAACATGTCCTAATTCTATTTGATAAGTATAATTCGACCAAAAAAACCTTAGGAATAAAATATGAACCCCTTTGGTCCACTTGGATTAGAATAGGACATTTATTATTATTTAATTCAAAGAAGAGTTAAAAGTGTTAAATTCAATGTTTAATAACTAAACCATTTTTAATATAGGGTTAAGCATTAGATAAATTAGACTATAAATATTCATTAGAAAGATAAAAATATTTCCTACATAATGGTATTTTAATTATATTTTTTATACATTAAATAATTTAATTTATTTATGACACAATGATGATGCAGTAATTACCTAATTAATGAAATATTAAAATAATTGATATTATAAATATCCAAATAAATGTAATTTGAGTCTTTTATTAATTACACTTATTTAATAGGTTAATATGACATATTAGGGTTGGTTAGATAAATTTTTTTCTAAGTAATAATGCTGTTATGAATTTATCAAAAACAAAATACCAAATAGTGTCAAAATTGACACAAAAGAGTTTTTAAAACAAATATTATATTATTAATTGATATTTTATTTCTTAAAATCTAAGGTTTAGTCAAAATACTTATATAATGATAGGTATATCATTAATGAACCACTTGGTATTCTTTTGGAAGTATATAGTAAGTTTATTAACCGTATAATATAAAAATACAAAGAGACATGGTAAATGTCAAACTATTTAACTAAGAGTTAAATCTAAAAGATAAGGTTAATATAGTGACCCAAACCTGTAAAAAACCTATTGGTTTAGTGGTTTTAGACCCATCACCACCTTATCCTTTAAATAATACAATTTTGAGCTATTATAAACTAAAAAAGTTTTTATTATAAAATAATATTTCTAGCTTTTTCTGAGGTGCCCCTCACTCCTCTTATAAAAGGGCACTCCACCTTCTCTCTAATTAACACCTTCAAAGCCATTTTTCTTGGACAAAACCTACCCAAACACCCTCTAAACTGTCCTAAATTCATTCTAGATGCATTTATTTAGTCAGAAATCCAACCTAAGGAGCCATTTTGATCAAATCATAAGGAAGAACCCGAAGAATAGGTAAATATTTCATCACCTCTTTCAAGTTCCTTTCTTCTTCCAATTCCTCTTTCTTTGTTGTTTCCATTCTAAAATAATAAATCCAGTATCTTCTATATACTATGATGTTATTATAAATATGTTAAAAACATATTCATTATTCTATCCATCCTTTGAATGACATGTCACCATACATGCATACGTACGGCTTACCGTCTCCACGCCGTGGTGTAATTGTTATTCAATACATTATTATTTGGATGGGTATAATAATGATGTGTAATTGATTTAAATAATAAATATAAAATGATAATTATTCTGTATATATGATATACCATCCAATTATATAATATTTTAATATCAAAAGAATGATATTGTCACTCGTGAGTACGTACGGATTACCGTTTCCACGAACGTGATGAGATTCATTCCCCGTCATATCCATTTAAGACTAATTTTCATTAGATGATTAAAAATAATGTTTAAATACTTAATATCATTCTGAGTATGAATAATATACATCCTATCCATAACGAACATTACTTAAATAACAAATCATATAAAGGAAAACGAATCAGTTAACACTTGAAACGATGATAATACTAAGATATTATTAACAAATCAATGTTAAAAGATCATATATGATATCATAATAATTCATATGATTCTTGTATAACTTAATAACAATTATTTTACCATTATATTGAAGTTTAAACTTCCCTCGAACAAGGAAAAGTACAATGTAAGGGTTACTTTCACAATCTCTTTATTATCTGAGGTTGTTTATACGTAATTATCTACTGGGACCTCTTTATAATCCACATCCATGTTTCTTAAAAATGTATTTCAAAACATTCTTACTATTTTATAGACTATTTTTTAAAGTCATTTATACCCTTGTTTTACTTTTATAATATGTTTATAAAGGAATCTTTCAATCATTTTCCAAACAAGGTACTTTATGACCTTTTCGACAAAATTAAGGTAAGAATGTTTTTTTAACTTATACGGTGGGTTCAGCTATTTTCCGTCGTTATAACAACTTCGAAGATTCCCTTACAATATTATAAAAATATTTTCAAAAATAAATATGTTATTTTGATAATTACATTACTTTTAAATGATTTAAAAATAGAAAGAGATATTTCTCTAAAAAGGTTTTGATTTCATCTATGTCAACATCCTTTGATGGATTTTAATCTTATTTGAAGTTGATTTATTATGATACAAAACTTCCATATTGTATTGAAGGTTTTGTGATATGTTTGACTATTGATTGTGTTATTTTTACACCATTCATGGTTTATGGATAAAGTATTGACATTTCGTATGCTTGTTTTAATACGAATGTTTATGTTATGTTTAAACCATTTCATATGAGGAATGCATTGGACTTAGTAAGTGACGGTTGGAGCCCGCTATATCTCCTCGATGCATCAATAGGTCTCATGAGACAAAATAATGTCTTGGAACAAGGCCTTTACAAAATATTATTTGTAATCTTGGCATAAGGCCTTGACTATGTGGTTATGAAAGTCTGGCATTATGCATTTCATCACTATAAAAGTGGCTATTGATATTGCATGTGATTATTCAACTAATAGAATATCCATGTGAGTAAGTAAATGGAATTATTTTGATTTTATCTTTTCCATATTATGCTGAAGATCAAGTTTAAAAGGCTTTTGTTTTAATCTTATACATTTCCTTAAATGTTTATGATTATTTATGAAAGTTTCCGCTATATTTTTATCCTTACTGAGCATCTGAGATCACCCCTTTCTAAGTTTTATTTTTCCCAGGATGTGAAGAAGTATATTATAAATAACCTATAGGGATAGTATGAGGGGATATGGTTGTGATCTATGGAAATAATGTTGTTATAGTTTTTCATTTTATAATGTATTGTAAAACTGATGAATGTGTCTAGTATTTCCAAGGCTACTAAACTAATCAGTCTTTCAGGACATGATTTCCATGTATCATGCCAATGTTACGTAATAATGCACCAAATCTGGGCTTCTAGGATCGGGGCGTTACAGTTGGTATCAGAGGAATTTTAGTACAAACCTTGGAATCTAGATTTAGATAAACTCTGATTAGAGCACATTACCCTAAGATAGACTTTGATGATTAGTATAGAAGAACTTCCTAGAATTTTGGTATTGTAGAGATTTTGTGAGTTTTCCAAGAAATACATCCCAGTTTGGATATGAGCAGGTAGAGGCGATCTGGCACAGATGTACCTAGGGGTAAAACCTGAAAACACCACTTTGAACTAGACTCGAACGGGAACTAGTGCATGACAATGGGCCTTGCTGCACTCTTGGTTACAACACTCCTGGGGGATATGCTTAGGATAATTCTAATTTTATTTACAAACCATTATGAAGGGTTTATGAGTATATACATCCTCAAATAAAACATTTTTTTATGATTATGGATTATATCCATAACATGTTCAATTTATGTTAAGTGTTTTACAAGTTTGGAATTATGTATTTCGATTCATAAACCAATCTAGTTTATTCCATTGTTTAAAAATAGTTCCTAGTGGAAGGAATGGAAACTGTATCAATAAATGTGCTCCATATAGGGATTTCCATCCTACTCAAGATAATTATAGTGGAGCTGGTGATACAACTGGTGTTGATCAGCTAATCACCATACTGGGACAACTCACTCAGGTTATGAATAATAACCTTACCTGTATAGAGCACCCTGATCGGCAGTATGGATGATCAATGTTAGATCGCTTCATAAGAAAACAACCACCAACATTAAATGGGGGTACAAATCCACTAGTAGCTGACCAATGGATAAATTCCTTAGAGAAAATATTCCACGCCATGGGGAGTAGCGAAAGGGAAAAAGTTTTCATGGCAGTTTACCACCTCACTGGAGATACTGATCAATGGTGGTCATTTATTCAAAACACAAAGGAAGATGATGAAGTATCAAATATAGAATGGAGGGAGTTTAAAGACATTTTCTTAGAAAAATAATTTCCTCATGACCATCGAGCAGATATGGAAAAATAGCTTTTGAGTCTGAGGTAAAAGGAGGATGAGAATGTCGCAAAGTATGAAGCTAACTTTACAAGGTTATCGAGGCATGCTGCATATTATATATGTAAACCAAGAAGTAATATTGATCATTTCTTTGATGGGTTAAAACCATTTCTCCATCAAGCATTAGTCTCAGAATCCTTCTCTTCATACGAAGATATTGTCTCTTGTGCTATCAAGATAGAAAAAGAATTCTCTAAGTCTTACGACTTTAAAGAAAAGAAAGAGAAGAAGAGATCTACAGAACAATCTGGAAATAGAAATAAGGGGAAGAAGGGAAAGGTTGAATATCCATCTTGAAGTAAATGTGGGAAGAAACACCCCGGTACTTTTCTGAAGGGAATGGGAGTCTGTTACAAGTGTGGTGAAAAAGGCCACCAAGCATGTGATTGCAAGGGGAAGAAAGAGGTTGTCTATGTTGAATGTTACAATTGTAGAAAAAGGGGGAATTATGCAAATTAATGTCCTAAGCTTCAGGGTAACTTACCTCAGAAGTGGAAAAGGGATCAAGTCCAAGCTTATGCTATCACTGCTACTGAGGTTTAAGCTTCGAAAGATGTAGTGGCAGGTAATTTAATGGTTTCCTCAAGTTTAGCCAATGCTTTATTTGATTCTAGATCATCACATTGTTTCATATCTTCCTAGTTTTCTAAGAAAATTAGATATTTCAAATTTGATTTAACAAGGGAGTTGTCAGTCAAAACTCATAAGGGAAGTATCATTGTTACAAAGTTTTGTGAATCAGTTCCCATTAGGGCATATAAATGTTCTTTATCTGCTGATATCATCGCCATACCCATGATTGAATTTGATATAATCCTCAGTATGGATTGGCTATCGTACCATGATGCAAAAATTTATTTTAAGAAGAATTAGGTTACTATTTTTGATGACAATGATAAAGAACACCTTATCTTTAGAGCAGAATCATCACCACATAATTCTTATCTATATCCACCCCCAGTAGCTCAACTAAATTCAATTATTGGGGAGGAAGAGAATGAAATAATTGTGGGTGAGGAAAATAATGTTCAAATAGAGGATGTGACTATTGTGAAAGAATATGTTGATGTGTTTCTAGAAGATTTACCTGGACATCCTCCAGAATGAGAAATTGAGTTTTCCATTGATTTAATTCCTAGATCAAGGCCCATATCGAAGACCCCTTATAGAATGGACACTGTGGAATTAGTGGAACTAAAGAAACAACTAGAGGAATTGAGTAATAAAGAATTTATTCACCCTAGTGTTTCTCTATGGGGAGCCCCTGTCCTTTTTGTTAAGAAGAAAGATGGATCTATGAGGTTTTGCATTGATTATAGGGAGATCAATGCAATAACAATAAACAAGTATCCCCTACATCACATTGATGATTTATTCGACCAACTTCATGGAGCTAAATACTTTCCAAAGATTGACCTTCTATCTGGATATCATCAGTTGTGTGTGAAGAAGGAAGACATTCCGAAAACAGCATTTCGAACCAGGTACGAGCATTATGATTTTATATTAATGCCTTTTGGATTGACTAATGAACCCTCTGTATTCATGAATCTAATGAATAGAGTTTTCAAGTAATATATTGATGACTTTTTAGTGGTATTTATTGATGATATCTTGGTATACTCCAAAAGCTACGAAGATCATGAAAATCACTTGCGCATTATTCTGAAGATTCTTAGAAGACACGAATTATATGGGAAGTATAGCAAGTGTGAATTCTGGATTCAGGAGATTTCTTTTCTTGGCCATATTATCTCTAAGGATGGAATCTCTGTTTTTCCTTCTAAGATAAGAGCAATCCAAGAATGGCCAGCACCAACAAGTATAACTGAGGTACGCAGTTTTATTGATTTAGCAGGTTATTATTGGCATTTCATCCAAAATTTTGCCCAATTGGCTAACCCATTAACCAAGATCACACTTAAATGGGTTAAATTTTTTTGGACAAAAGAGTTTGAAAAATGTTTTGAATAAATGAATAGAATATTAGTCAATGCTTCTATCTTGACTCTACCATCGGAGAATGATGGGTTTGTTATTTATAGTGATGCATCAAAAAAGGACTTGGTTGTGTCCTTATGTAGAATGATGGGGTTATTTATCAAGTATCACGACAGCTAAAAATTCATGAGAAAAACAATCCTACTCATGATCTTGAGTTAGCGACAGTAATATTTGCTTTGAAGATATGGATGAATTATCTCTATGGTAAAAAATGTGAGATTTATACTGATCACAAGAGTTTGAAGTATATTTTCTCACAGAAAGAACTCAACATGAGGCAAAGGAGATGGATTGAACTACTCAATGATTATTATTTCACGATAAACTACCACCCGGTGAAGGAAAATAAGGTGGAAGATGCTTTGAGAATAAAAGATCATGGTGTTTTGAACAAGATGAGAGTTGAAAAGGATCTTATATACATGGATCTAGTAAATATGGATATGGAAATAACCATGGAAGGTGAAACATCAATGCTTTTTCAAATGGTTTCCAAACCATCATTATAAGGCCCCAGCCTTAAACCTTACTTAATATTGAATTAGATGAGTAATTCACATTGAGGATCTTTTCAGGTTTAGAGTTTTAGATAATTAGGACATAACTATTACATCTCAAAATATTACAAAGTAGTCGCTTCTACTAAATTTCCATAAAATAAAAACTCTTAAAAAGAAACATGTCTAGTTCCATTTTTTAGGTATCATGACTTTCCCTTGATTCCATCCTTGACCCTATTCCACCCTAAGTCCTGTGAAAAAACATTTCAAAAACTTGGGATGAGCATAAAAATCTCAGTAAGGGATACATAAAGAATGAAAACTGTTAGTTTTTCAAAACAACAAGTAAACCATGTATAATTTATCAAAGTAATACTTTTCACCTTTTCGAAGTAGTAAAAACTCTTCGCTGAATAAAAGTTCATTACTTACCCTTCTGTAACCAAAAGGTTACCATAAAACCCATATAAAGATCACATAACATATAAATGTAACTTGGTACATAAACATACTTAAGTGGAATAACCATAAGGTCGACTTCCACACATATCACTTAATGGAATATCCATTCGGCCAACTTCCATACATACTTAATGGAATAGCCATACGGCCGACTTCCATACCCAATGCATTGGAGGTTATAACGTAACCACCCGTCCTGGTATTCACGGCACCACCTATCATAATGTCCAAGTACCATTATTACACATAAAATATTGAAAATATAAACATTTCAATAACAACATTTCATTTGCAATCACAATAGGTAATTCCCAGATATTGAATTAATCAATCCATTTTCAAAAACCATTTAAAAGAGATTTTTGAATCAAAGTGTCCCATACCACTTTGAAGCTTTTAATGGAATTATAATTTTAAAACATTAATGTCCATATACATAAATACTGAAAACCATTTTGAAAACATGGACATTAAAGATAAAGATTTAGAATAATAAATCTTTAAAACATTTAAAACGAGATTTTTGTTAAATAGTTTTTAACAAAATGAGAGACTTTTGAATACAAATAATTGCGGAATAATATTTAATCCGAACTTTATAATATCATGAGAATAAAGGGATTCATGATATAATATTTCAAAGGACAGTATACACACCATATAAGAGTGAATTGGTGCATAACAACAATGAAGTCTCAAAAGAAATGTAAAATGAGATGAAATCCATTATAAAGAAGGTATCCTTAAATTAAGGATAAATCAATCTCATAATTATGTGTGACAAATATAAATACACCCAATATAAGTGGATATTAAGTTTAAAACAATCAAAGGTCATTCACACATATTCAAAGGATGACATATTCAATAACTACATGTTGAACCCAAAGAAATATAAATTGGGTTAAGAAGTTCCCTTGGTAAAATTCGACAGCCTAACGGCGTCACATAAAATTTTACAAAAAGGGTTGATGAGAGAGATAAAGGGGATATCATCACTTGGACATAAAATTTACATAAATAAGGATATATAAGAACATATACCAACATAATAGTATGTGAATTAAAAGACATAACAAAAGAAGTCTTTTAAAAAGAGGAGGGTGAAAGGTAACCTTACCGACATGGGTATCTTTCGAAACATGCACCCCGTGAAAGAAGGACAATACAAAATTGATGTAAATACTCATAAATGAAAGTATATTACACAATTAGTAAAATAATGGGGAGTACATACACCACTCAATGGAAATTGTGGCAAATTTAGCATAAATATCACGGGAATAAAAGTGAGATGAAAAATCCCTTACGAAAACTCGACAGCCTAACGGCGCCACTTAAAACTTCCAAAATGGATTGATGAGAGAGAATAGGGTCTCTCATTATATGAACAATAAAAAATACAGTAAGAGTAATATAAAATAACATCCCAATAACAAGAAAGATGAGATTTAAAATTAATGACATAAAAGAGCGTACTTAAAAAGAAAGAGAGGAGTAGGATCCCTTACCTCGGGTCCGACTTGACTCGATCGTTCTTTAACGTCCTGAATAATAAACTTGATTTAATTTATATTTTTTTAAGAACCTTTTTCAATTTCATTATTCCTTTTATATCACTTATTTCCATGTTATAAACATTATGTAATCATTTAAGTTAATAATGTTTGTTTTGTCGATATTTGGTTCTTAAGTCGAAAGTGGACTTCTTACAATTACATGTTGTTTGTGTGGTCAAAGGTTCTTTATATCCAGAATGACATTCTTGATTTGGATATCTAGAATATAAATGTATTTATAATATCACATAATCATTTAGAGGTAAGAAATGAAATGCACCGTTCATGGAGACGGTAAGCCGTACGTACGCATGAACGCTACTTCTATTTCTTTGTCATATTAATGGAATTAAAACTAAATGAGAGGTATGTATATTTTAATTCCAGAATTATATTCATCATTTATATTTATCATTCATCATATATATCCATTATATACATGTACTTATAATAGTACATTACATTTGGGGATAAGAAATGAAATGCACCGTTCATGGAGACGGTAAGTCGTATGTACGCATGAACGCTACTTTCATTTCTATCTCATACTTTAATGGAAAGAAATAACAATTATATAGAGGTATATTATAATTCCAGTATAACATCATATATAATAACATTAAATCCATCCTTTATACGTCTCATGTATGTCATTAACGAATCACATCACTTTGAGGGGGCGGTAGTCCGCACTTCCTAAAATAAAGATATCGCGTATACCCATAATGGAATCCATAAAGGTAATCCACAAATGAAAAATACAGAAGCTTAAGTAAAACATAAACATATTATATATCATATATAAATATACTGACATCTTAATGTCCACCTTTGAAGGTGTTATATGAGTGTTGAACAATCATCATTTCGTGAGGCAGAAATTCGCCATCCACGGAAACAGTATGTTCTTTAACCATTAGATGTAGGTGTGTGTAAGTGTAGCTTGAATCCTTCTTATAACAACATCCTAGTATATTGAAGATACTGGAGTTGTTACAAAAAAATGAATAAAAAGAGTTTAGGTGGTTGGAGAGGCAAAATAAAACAAAAGGACTCAAGTGAAGATATTACCTTAAAATCGGGTAACTCCCTTTGGTTTGAGCTCAAAGTCTTCCTTGGGAAGACTTCTTCCCAAAGTGAGGCTTCAAGGAGTAAGAGAGGGGAGTGTAGAGACAAAATGGGCATGGGTTGGCCGAGCCAAAGGCTTTGGGAGTGTGGGTAAGGAGGTAGAGGTGGGTGCCTTTTATAAGAGCAGAGGAGGGGCACTCTTGTAAAGTTACAAAATGTTACTTTATTTTCAAAAGAGTTTCGGATTTTAAAGGTCCCACATTGATTTATTTCGAGGATAAGGTGATAAGGGTTCGAAATACACTCATCCAATAGGTTTTGGACATCGGTAGGTCTTAGATATTACATTATCTTTCCATTTTATTTAAATCGTTAAATAATGAGGTCATCGCTGCATCATCATGATGACATAAATAATTTAATTTATTTAACGTCTAAAAATTATAAAAAAATACTATGATGTAGGAAATATTTTTAGATTTACAATGACTATTTATAGTCAAATATCTCACTTGTATAACCCCATTTAAAATTTTTTTAGTAAAACATCTCATGTTTGTGTCATTTTTACTTTAACATTAAATAAAAAGGTATTTATGTCATTTTCCAACCAAAGTGACTCCATGGGGTCCCCAAGTTGACCCATGGCTTGTCTTGGTCGGACATGACACATCCAATGAGGTTAGTACATGTGTCAAGTTCATTTCATATTATTAAAACATTATTTTTACCTTAAACTACACTAATTACCTCTAATCGCGATTAAAAACTTAATAAGTTACTATTCACCAAAAAATTATTTTAATCCCATTGAACCACATTTTACTTCTTAATGAAAACCATGTATGTCGGATTTTTGAAATTCAAAACACACAGGTGGAAAAATTTCATTTAAACGGAAAATCAGTTTTTATAAGTACCACTTAGTGGTTTCACTATTCATCAAAAATTGAAGTTTTTCAGAAAATTGCTAAAAATTCACCCTAAGCTATATTTGATATTCCGAATTCAAAAATGAAGTCTATTTTACAAAATTCAAAACATATAAGTCACATTAATTAATTTAATAATTAATTCCCGCTGTCATGACAAATAGCGTGTTTTTATGAAACAATAAGTATCAAAAGATTGACACTAGTTTAAGTCTGATTTCAAAGTGAAATTAATTCCAACGACCACTATTGGATTTAATGGTAAAAATATATTCTAATTTCACTTTAAAATCAATTAAAAATATAATCTAATCATATAAATAAATTAGATTAAAAAGAGGTTTTGAATTAAAATACAACATTTTACACTATTCATTAAAAAATGAACTTTATCGGAAAAATACCAAAAATTAACCCAAGGTAAATTTCCATGTCCCAATCATAAATAATATGTTTATTTTGAAAAATAGAGCTTATAAAATTTTCAAAAAGTGGATTTAAAAGGGGTTCTCCATCAAAAGGCGGTTAATCTACCTTTTAAAGAACATTAGAATGTTTACGCTTAAAAACTGGATTCATTTGCATTTTTAATCCTCTAACATTTATTGTAAAGAGTAAAAATATTTGAAAAACATATATAATAATTTTTTAGTTAGTTCTGTTCATTCCCACCATTACAACGGCTAGGCGTTAACTACCATTTAAAATAATATTATTTTATTATTAGAGTGCAACGTAAGATTCCCAAGAAACTCGTTGTTGCATATTGGGTACGCCATCGAGCATAGCGTCCCCTTTAAAGTAATATTAATATTTTATTCAAAAATATGGATAAATATAAAAATATCATATTCTTTATTTACTTGGGGTGTTACATCCTTCTCCCCTTTTGGGAATTGCGTCCTCGCAATTTTAAAATTGGGCTCGGAAACATCCTTGAAAGTCCCATATCGGAACAAGAGTCGGTAAAACAATCACTTTAAAATAAAGAAAGATAAGTACAGAGGTCACCCGAGTTAACCCATACTAGGATTCCAAGTATGAAAATATGGACATGGAGGAAAAAACAAAGGGTCGTGTTCTGATGGAGAGTGATAGTAAACATGTCTAGGAGAAAGTTAACCATAAGAAAATCACAAACTTGTGATGGGTTAAACGGTATTCGATTCCTCAGTTGGAAAAGTTAATAGACAACATTTTTGTTTTAAGTTACTTTTTATTGAGGAATTTATTCATAAGGAAACATAATCACTTATCATGTTGACTTTCAACTTTTATTAGATTCCTTACACAAACTCATATTTTATCCAAAAGACGAGTATTTAGGAAGACTTGTTCACATTAAGAGTATTATAATCAACTTCTAGAGAATAACCTAATCCACAAAAGAGAACTATATACTTCCCATATCTTTAGACTTTAACCAAAACCAAAACCAAAAAGGTTAGTACAAGATCAGATAATCTAGAAAAGGATAACCCTTTATAAAAAGAAAATCTATTCTTAATCTCCAAAATTTGTCCAACAAAACCAAAAGTTCAACGAGGACCATTAGATAAACAAATTGTCCATAAAATACTTCAAAGTAAACCAAACTAATATTGAAACCCAAATATTTTGAAGGACTTAGTCACATAGTCTTCCAAGGTACAAATTAACTTTTATCTCCAAATAACATCAGTTTCTCTTAAATTCTCATATTGAAAAGTAATTAACCTAATCACATATCCTCGATGATAGGTTAATCATTTCCATAGATAACACAAAATAAACTTACACTTGATTCTTAAAATCATCTAACTAAAAGGAATCAGTGAAACTAACCAGGGACTTCACGTAGTCCAGTGGTAGGCAATAAATACCAGTTGCACTTTGGTTGTGGGTTTGATTCTCGCAGCCTTGTCCGACACGACGGGTTGTCACACAGTCTGCGTGTTGTCCTTTTTCTAAAACTATATAATTCTTAAAACATTCCCCAAAACGAGATACAATCTTCAAAAAAAATCATAACATATTTTAAGCTCAAGTTTATCTCATGCCTTTCATTTCCCATCATAACATATAATAACCCATAATTACCTCAAAAGTAAGGATCATATAAACTCCAATGGTTACCTTTATAATTATTACCTGAACTTCCACATCGATTGGTCATCTCGTACATGATGCATTACAGAACGTACCAAGGTTCAAGTGGTTGATCATAACTCCTTGATAGTCGGTTTAGAACAACCACGAGTTTCCTCATTGAATCCTCTGTTTTATCTAGTATCTTAATCAGAGAACCACCACAGTTTCCTTCAAACCTGTTGTCTCTTTGGTGCCTGCTAGATCCATCCATTCACTAAAAACAAAAAAGTCAGTGTGAGTATATCAACAAAACCATCATGTACTAATGAGGAAGATATACTTACTCATTCACTTTGTCTAAAAACTATGACTCTTTCTGAAATCCTAACCATTATGGTAATGTCACTTATGCTTAAATAATACCATATCCTCTAAAGTTATCTAAACCGACCTTTGATACCAACTATAAGGCCCCAGCCTTAAACCTTACTTAATATTGAATTAGATGAGTAATTCACATTGAGGATCTTTTTAGGTTTAGAGTTTTAGAGAATTATGACATAACCATTACATCTCAAAAGATTACAAAGTATTCGCTTATACTAAATTTCCATAAAATAAAAACTCTTAAAAAGAAACATGTCTAGTTTCATTTTTTAGGTAGCATGACTTTCCCTTGATTCCATCCTTTACCTTATTCCACGCTAAGTCCTGTGAAAAACATTTCAAAAACTTGGGATGAGCATAAAAAGCTCAGTAAGGGATACACAAAGAATGAAAACTGTTAGTTTTTCAAAACAACAAGTAAACCATGTATACTTTATCAAAGTAATACTTTTCACCTTTTCGAAGTAGTAAAAACTCTTCTCTGAATAAAAGTTCATTACTTACCCTTCTGTAACCAAAAGATTACCATAAAACCCATATAAAGATCACATAACATATAAAGGTAACTTGGGACATAAACATACTTAAGTGGAATAACCATAAGGTCGACTTCCACACATATCACTTAATGGAATAGCCATTCGGACAACTTCCATACATACTTAATGGAATAGCCATACGGCCGACTTCCATACCCAATGCATTGGAGGTTATAACGTAACCACCCGTCCTGATATTCATGGAACCACCCGTCATAATGTCCAAGTACCATTATTACACATAAAATATTGAAAATATAAACATTTCAATAACAAAATTTCATTTGCAATCACAATAGGTAATTCCCAGATATTGAATTAATCAATCCATTTTCAAAAACCATTTAAAAGAGATTTTTGAATCAAAGTGTCCCATACCACTTTGAAGATTTTAATGGAATTATAATTTTAAAACATTAATGTCCATATACATAAATACTGAAAACCATTTTGAAAACATGGACATTAAATATAAATATTTAGAATAATAAATCTTTAAAACATTTAAAACGAGATTTTTGTTAAATAGTTTTTAACAAAATGAGAGACTCTTGAATACAAATAATTGCGGAATAACATTTAATTCAAACTTTATAATATCATGAGAATAAAGGGATTCATTATATAATATGTAAAAGGATAGTATACACACCATATAAGAGTGAATTGGTGCATAACAACAATGAAGTCTCAAAAGAAATGTAAAATGAGATGAAATCCATTATAAAGAAGGTATCCTTAAATTAAGGATAAATCAATCTCATAATTATGTGTGACAAATATAAATACACCAAATATAAGTGGATATTAAGTGTAAAACAATCAAAGGTCATTCACACATATTCAAAGGATGACATATTCAATAACTACATGTTGAACCCAAAGAAATAGAAATTGGGTTAAGAAGTTCCCTTGGTAAAATTCGACAGCCTAACGGCGTCACATAAAATTTTACAAAAAGGGTTGATGAGAGAGATAAAGGGGATCTCATCACTTGGACATAAAATTTACATAAATAAGGATATAGAAGAACATATCCCAACATAATAGTATGTGAATTAAAAGACATAACAAAAGAAGTCTTTTAAAAAGAGGAGGGTGAAAGGTACCCTTACCGGCATGGGTATCTTTCGAAACATGCACCCCGTGAAAGAAAGACAATACAACATTGATGTAAATACCCATAAATGAAATTATATTACACAATGAGTAAAATAATGGGGATTACATACACCACTCAATGGAAATTGTGGAAAATGTAGCATAAATCTCACGGTAATAAAAGTGAGATGAAAAATCCCTTACGAAAACTCAGCAGCCTAACAGCGCCACTTAAAACTTCCAAAATGGATTTATGAGAGAGAATAGGGTATCTCATTATATGAACAATAAAAAATATAGTAATAGTAATATAAAATAACATCCCATTAACAAGAAATATTATCTTTAAAAGGAATGACATAAAAGAGCGTACTTAAAAAGAAAGAGAGGAGTAGGATCCCTTACCTCGGGTCCGACTTGACTCGATCGTTCTTTAACGTCCTGAATAATAAAATTTAGTTAATTTATATTTGATTAAAAACATTTTTCAAGTTCATTATTCCTTTTATATCACTTATTTCAATGTTATAAACATTATGTAATCATTTAAGTTAATAATGTTTGGTTTGTCGATATTTGGTTCTTAAGTCGAAAGTGGACTTCTTACAATTACATGTTGTTCGTGTGGTCAAAGGTTCTTTATATCCAGAATGACATTCCTGATTTGGATATCTATAATATACATGTATTTATAATATCAAATAATCATTTAGAGGTAAGAAATGAAATGCACCGTTCATGGAGATGGTAAGCTGTACGTACGCATGAACGCTACTTTCATTTCTTTGTCATATTAATGGAATTAAAACTAAATGAGAGGTATGTATATTTTAATTCCAGAATTATATTCATCATTTAGATGTGTAATTAATCATATATATCCATTATATACATGTACTTATAATATTACATTACATTTGGGGATAAGAAATGAAATGCACCGTTCATGGAGACTGTAAGCTGTACGTACGCATGAACGCTACTTTCATTTCTATCTCATACTTTAATGGAAAGAAATAATAATGATATAGAGGTATATTATAATTCCATTATAAAATAATATATAATAACATTAAATCCATCCTTTATATGTCCCACGTATGGCATTAACGAATCACATCACTTTGAGGGGGCGGTAGTCCGCACTTCCTAAAATGAAGATATCGCGTATACCCATAATGGAAGCCATAAAGGTAAGCCACAAATGAAAAATACAGAAGCTTAAGTAAAAAATAAACATATTATATATCATATATAAATATAGTGACATCTTAATGGCCACCTTTGAAGGTGTTATATGAGTGTTGAACAATCAATGTTTTGTGAGGCAGAAATTCGCCATCCACGGAAACAGTATGTTCTTTAACCATTAGATGTAGGTGTGTGTAATTGTAGCTCGAATCCTTCTTATAAAAACATCCTAATATATTGAAGATACTGGAGTTGTTACAAAAGAAATGAATAAAAAGATTTTAGGGGGTTAGAGAGGCAAAATAAAACAAAAGGACTCAAGTAAAGATATTACCTTAAAATCGGGTAACTCCCTTTGGTTTGAGCTCAAAGGCTTCCTTGGGAAGACTTCTGCCCAAAGTGAGGCTTCAAGGAGTAAGAGAGGGGAGTGGAGAGACCAAATGGGTAGGGTTTGACCGATCCAAAGGCTTTGGGAGTGTGGGTAAGGAGGTAGAGGTGGGTGCCTTTTATAAGAGGAGAGGAGGGGTACTCTTGTAAAGTTACAAAATGTTACTTTATTTTCAAAAGAGTTTCGGATTTTAAAGGTCCCGCGTTAATTTATTTCGAGGATAAGGTGATAAGGGTTCGAAATACACTCATACAATAGGTTTTGGACATGTGTAGGTATTATATATTACATTATCTTTCTATTTTATTTAAATCGTTAAATAATGACATCATGGCTGCATCATCATGATGACATAAATAATTTAATTTATTTAACGTCTAAAAATTATAAAAAAAATACTATGATGTAGGAAATATTTTTATATTTCCAATTACTATTTATAGTCAAAAATATGACTTGTATAACCCCATTTAAAAATTGTTTTAGTAAAAAATCTCATGTTTGTGTCATTTTTACTTTAACATTAAATAAAAAGGTATTTATGTCATTTTCCAACCAAAGTGGCTCCATGGGGTCCCCAAGTTAACCCATGGCTTTTCTTGATCATCCATGACACATCCAATGAGTTTAGGACATGTTTCAAGTTCATTTCATATTATTAAAACATTATTTTTACCTTAAACTACACTAATTACCTCTAATCGCGATTAAAAACTTAATAAGTTACTATTCACCAAAAAAAATATTTTAATCCCATTGAACCACATTTTACTTCTTAATGACAACCATGTATGTCGGATTTTTTAAATTCAAAACACAAAGGTGGTAAAATTTCATTTAAATGGAAAATCAGTTTTTATAAGTACCACTTAGTGGTTTCACTATTAATCAAAAATTGAAGTTTTTCATAAAATTGCCAAAAATTCACCCAAAGCTATATTTGATATTATGAATTAAAAAATGAAGTATATTTTAAAAAATTCAAAACATATAAGTCACATTAATTAATTTAATAATTAATTCCCGCTGTCATGACAAATAGCGTGTTTTTATGAAACAATAAGTATCAAAAGATTGACACTAGTTTAAGTCCGATTTCAAAGTGAAATTAATTCCAATGACCACTATTGGATTTAATGATAAAAATATATTCTAATTTCACTTTAAAACCAATTAAAAAGATAATATAATCATATAAATAAATTATATTAAAAAGAGGTTTTGAATTAAAATACAACATTTTACACTATTCATTAAAAAATGAACTTTATCGGAAAAATACCAAAAATTAACCCAAGGTAAATTTCAATGTCCCAATAATAAATAATATGTTTATTTTCAAAAATAGAGCTTATAAAATTTTCAAAAAGTGTATTTAAAAGGGTTTCTCCATCAAAAGGCGGTTAATCGACCTTTTAAAGAATATTAGAATGTTTACGCTTAAAAACTGGATTCATTTTCATTTTTAATCCTCTAACATTTATTGTAAAGAGTAAAAATATTTGACAAACATATATAATCATTTTTTAGTTAGTTATGTTCATTCCCGCCATTACAACGGCTAGGCGTTAACTACCATTTAAAATAATATTATTTTATTATAAGAGTGCAACGTAAGATTCCCAAGAAACTCGTTGTTGCGTATTGGGTATGCCATCGAGCATAGCATCCCCTTTAAAGTAATATTAATATTTTATTCACAAATATGGATAAATATAAAAATGTCATATTCTTTATTTACCTGGGGTGTTACAATCATTACTAGAAAGGATAAAAAGTTATCAGGCTGATGAGGAGGAGTTTCAAAAGAAGATTAAAGCTTTGAATAACGGGATATTGAGTGACTTCGTATATGAAGATGGAATTTTGAAATTTGGGGAGAGACTTTGTGTTTCCGATATACCTGATCGAAAAATAGATTTTTTGGACGATGATCATAGCTCCAATTTCTCTATACACCCTGAGAGAACCAAAATGTATAGAGATTTGAAGGAACATTTTTGGTGGGACAACATGAAGAGAGAGATTGCTGATTTTGAGTCAAGATGTATGGTTTGTCAACAAGTGAAAGATGGAAGGCAACAGTCTGGAGGAGTCATGCAACCTATTCCCATACCTGAGTGGAAATGGGATAATATTACGATGGAATTTTTCATGGGACTACCAAAGACTCCTAGAAGGAACGATGTAATATGGGTCATTGTTGATCGTCTTACCAAGTCAGCACATTTTCTTGCTATAAGGGAAGATTTACCACTTGAACATTTAGCAAGAATATATATTAATGAAGTTGTAATACTTCATGGAGTACCACTATCGATTGTTTCTGATCTTGATCCACGTTTTACATCAAGATTCTGGAAAAGTCTTCAGAAAGCCCTGGATACTGAACTTCATTTGAGCACTGCCTACCACCCCCAAACTGATGGACAATCAGAACAGACTATTCAAATGTTAGAAAACATGTTGAGATCATTCTCACTTGACTTTAAAGGTATGTGGGATCAATATTTACCTATGGTAGAATTTTCCTATAACAATAGCTTTTATTCAAGTATTCAGATGGCACCATATGAAGCTTTATACAGAAAGAGATGTCACACACCAACCTGTTGGGAGGATGTTGGTCAAAGAAAACTTATAGGCCCAGAACTTTTGGAGGAAATGATGGAAAAGGTGAAGGTAATCCAAAACCATATCAAATCAGTTCAAAGTAGGCAAAAGATCTATGTTGATAACCGAAGGAAGGATTTGGAATTTCAGGTAGGAGATAATGTTTTCTTGAAGTATATCCATGGAAGGGTGTTATGCATTTTGGTAAGAATGGAAAATTGAGTCCCAGGTACATCGGAACTTTCAAAATTCTAGAATGAATTGGGGTTGTAGCTTACCATTTGGCAATGCTGCCAAGTCTTTCCAAAGTTCACGATGTATTCCACGTATCGCTGCAGAAAAAATACATGCCTAACCTAACGCATGTACTCACCTATGAGGAACTAGAATTGGAACCCGATCTGTCTTATTGCGAAGAGCATGTCAAGGTTCTTGATACAAGAGAACAAGCATTGAGAAACCGGATGACTTGTCTGGTAAAAGTTCTATGGAGAAACCATAAGATAAAAGAGGCAACATGAGAACCCGAGGAACTTATGATGAAGAACCACCCGAGTCTTTTTATGCAATAATACTATAGAAATTTTGAGACATGATTATTTTAAGGGGGGAGAATATAACACCCCAAACTTCCATGGTATGCTTCTCTTTTAATAATACAGTAGCGTGTGTTGTACGCGACTTCGAGTTCTAACACACCACAACCAATCAAACTAGACATTATAAATAGTAATACCCACTTTTTGAAATTTTATAAATTTTATCATTCAAAATGTACATAATTTTTGGATTCTGAATATAAAAATTATCTTAGGGTGAATTTTTAGTATTTTTTCTGAAAACTTTCAATTTTTGATGAATAGTGAAATACACTAAGTCATTGTTTAAAACCAACTTTTTATTTAAATAATTATTTATTTTATTTAAATTTATTTTTGGTAAAAATATATACATAATACCTATATATGTTCAATTTAATTCATTGGAGTCAGTTTATAAAAATTTTAGATATATAAAAAATTTATTGAACTTTTTACTATCTTTTACCAACCTCATAGGAGTATTTAAAAATTTACATAAAACATAATTTTATCACTTCTGTGAGTAGAATTTATAAAATAAAAAATAAAAGGTTAATATCAAGGATCAAAATGTGGTTCAATAAGAAAAAATAATTTTTGGTGAATAGTAACTTTTTACTTTTATTTACCACGGTGAAAAGTAAATAGGGTAATTAAGGGTAAAATGATATTATTATTACCCTAACACATGTCTTAATTAGATTGGATAAGTATAATTCAACCAAAAACAACCTTAGGAATAAAATGTGAACCTATTTGGTCCAATTGGATTAGATTAGGACATTTATTATTGTTTAATTCAAAGAAGAGTTAAAAGTGTTAAATTCAATGTTTAATAACTAAACCATTTTTAATATAGGGTTACACATAAGATAAATTAGACTATAAATATTAATTAGAAAGATAAAAATATTTCCTACATAATCGTATTTTATTTATATTTTTTAGACATAAATAATTTAATTTATTTATGACACAATGATGATGCAGTAATCACTTAATTAATGAAATATTAAAATAATTGATATTATAAATATCCAAATAAATGTAATTTGAGACTTTTTATGAATTAAACTAATTTTCTAGGTTAATATTACATATTAGGGTTGGTCAGATGAATTGTTTTTGAAGTAATAATGCTGTTATGAATTTAGAAAAAATAAAATACCAAATAGTGTCAAAATTGACATAAAAGTGTTTTTAAAACAAATATTATATTATTAATTGATATTATATTTCTTAAAATATAAGGTTTGGACAAAAAAATTATATAATTATATTTTTATTATTAATTAACCACTTTGGGTTCTCTTGGAAGTATATAGTAGGTTTATTAACCATATAATATAAAAATAAAAAGATACATGGTAAATGTCAAACTATTTAACTAAGAGTTAAATCTAAAAGATAAGGTTAATATAGTGACGCAAACCTATCTAAAACCTATTGGTTGAGTGTTTTTCTACCTATACCCACCTTATCCTTGAAATAATATAATTTTTATTCATTATAAACCGAAAATGTTTTTATTATAAAAAAATATTCCTATTTTTTCCTAAGGTGTCCCTCACTCCTCTTATAAAAGGGCACTCCCTCTTCTCTATAATTCACACCTTAAAATCCATTTGGATTGGCCAAACCCTGAAAAAATACCCTATGAAATGTCCTACCTTAATCCTAGAGGCCTTCCTTTAGTTAGAAAACCAACCTAAGAAGCCCTTTTGATCAAATCAAAAGGAAGAACCCAAAGAAGAGGTAAATATTTCATCACCTCTGTCAAGTTCTTTTCTTCTTCCACTTCCTCTTTCTTTGTTGTTTCCATTCTAAAATAATAACTATAGTATCTTCTATATACTATGATGTTATTATAAATATGGTACAACCATATTCATTATTCTATCCATCCTTTGAATGACATGTCACCATACGTGCGTATGTACGGCTTACCGTCTCCACGTCGTGGTGTAATTGTTATTCAATACATTATTATTTGGATGGGTATAATAATGATGTGTAATTGATGTAAATAATAAATATAACATGATAATGATTCTATATATATGATATACCATCCAATTATATATTATTTTAATATCAAAAGAATGATATTGTCGCTCATGAGTATGTACGGATTACCGTCTCCACGAACGCGATGAGATTCATTCCCCTTCGTATCCATTCAAGACTAATTTTCATTAGATGATTAAAAAAATGTTTAAAGACTTAATATCATTCCGAATATAAATAAGATACATCCTATCCATAATGAACATTACTTACATAACAAATCATATAAAGGAAAACGAATCAGTTAACACCCAAAACGATGATAATACTAAGATATTGTTAACAAATCAATGTTAAAAGAGCATATATGATACCATATTAATGTATATGATTCTTGTATAATTTAATAACAATTATTTCACCATTATACAGGAGGTTAACCTACCTTCAACCAAGGAAAAGTGCAAGGTAAGGGTTAATTTCACAATCTATTTATTATCTGAGGTTTTTTATATGTAATTATCTACTAGGACCTCTTTATCATATACATCCATGTTTCTTAAAAATGTATTTCAAAACATTCTTACTATTTTATAGAATATGTTTTAAAGTAATTTATACCCTTGTTTTACATTTATAATATTTTTATAAAGGAATCATTCTGTTGTTTTCCAAACAAGGTACTTTATGACCTTTTTGACAAAATTAAGGTAAGAATGTTTTTTAAACTTATACGGTGGGTGCGGCTATTTTTTTCCGTTATAACAACATCGAATATTCCCTTACAATATTATAAGAATATTTTCAAAAATAAATGTTTTCTTTTATAATTATATTACTTTTAAATGATTTCAAAATAGAGAGAGATATTTCCCTAAAAAGGTTTTGAATTCATCTATGTCAACATCCTTTAATGGATTTTAATCTTATTTGAAGTTGATTTATTATGATACAAAACTTCCATATTGTATTGAAGTTTTTGTGATATTTTTGATTGTGGATGTGTTATTTTTACACCATTCATGGTTTATGGATAAAGTATTGACATTTAGTATGCTTGTTCTAATACGAATATTTATGTTATGTTTAAACCTTCTCATATAAGGAATACATTGGACTTAGTAAGTGACGGTTGGAGCCCGCTATAGCTCCTAGATGAATCGGTAGTTCTCATGAGACCAACTAGTGTCTTGGCACAAGGCCTTGACAAAATCTTATTTGTAGTCTTGGAATAAGGCCTTGACTATGTGGTTATGAAAGTCTGGCATTATGAATTCCATCACTATGAAAGTGGCTATTGATATTGCATGTGATAATTCAACTAGTAGAATATCCTTGTGAGTAAGTAAATGGAATTATTTTTATTTTATCTTTTCCATATTATGTTGAAGATCAAGTTTAAAACTCTTTTGTTTTACTCTTATATATTGCCTTAAATGTTTATACTTATTTATGAAAGTTTCTACTATATTTTTATCCTTACTGAGAATCTGAGCTCACCCCTTTCTGTGTTTTATTTTTCCTAGGATGTGAAGACATATATTATGACTGACCTACAGGGATAGTCTAAGGGGATATTATTGTGATCTATGGAAATAATGTTGTTGTAGTTTTTTATTTTATAATGTAATGTAAAACTTATGAATGTATATAGTATTTCCAAGGATACTAAACTAATCGGTATTTTGGGAGATGATTTACTTTTATCATGCCAATGTTATGTAATAATGCACCGAATCTAGGCTTCTAGGATCGGGGCGTTAAAAATGTGTCGAGAAACAGTTTTTTAAGAAATGTGTTTTTCAAGCATAAGATGATTCTACATTAACTCTATGACTAGTAATAATCATTTTTGGAATTTAAATTCATATATATATATATATATAATCTATAAATTTACTTTAAATGTTTCATAATTAGGGGTTCTCTTAATTAATTATAATGGATAAACTTTATGCACTTAAAAATAGTTTTTAGAAAACTGCATTTTTAAGCATGAAAACAAACTTATAATAAAATCATGAAAATTATTTATTAAAATGAGATTAATTATATTTTTCAAATAAAATTTTCCATTTTTAAATTTAATAACAAATAAAAAATATAACTGTAATTTTTAATTACTTGATTTAATTGAAAGAAATGAAAATATTTGAAAAATCGATGATTTTCACTATTCATTAAAAAATAAATCATTTCAGAAAAATACCCAAATATCACTCTAGGATAATTATGATATTATGATTTCAAAAATTATGTTAATTTCATAAAATAAAATTTCTATAATTACCTAAAATATATTATAATATTTTCTTAGAAAAAGATAATAAAGATCATTTTTAAAGAAAATATATTTTGTGGGGAATAAAATGACTTTACTAAAAATTGACTGATTATTTACTAATAATTTATCTATAAATTTATATTTAGTATGATATTTATATATATTACATGAATAATTTAACCCTATTTATACCCATCAATTTAATTTCTAGGTTATAAGGGTTATGCTTAAATAATAATATTTCATGGTTTATTTAGGATCAGTGTTGTGTGTGGTATATGATGTCTAACATAGTCTTATTTTTAAAATATTAAGGTCTTAAATTCCCCCAACCCACCCCATTAATAAATTGTTTCCTTAAAATTTTAACTTGGTCTCAAAATTCAAGTGTAAGAATTCTAAAAATACCTTTATTGAAATCACTCATTTGAAAAAGGGTTAAAAAACATTCTCTTGAAAAGTGAAAAAGATAAATATGAAATTCATCTAGAATAACACGTAACTAGGTTTAAAAATTGGATAAAATTGGTAGGAATCAAAAATATGGACATGGAGGATAAAATTAACACCTAATAAATAATTGGGAGTGATAGAGAACATGGTCAAGAGAAAATTAACGACCAAAAATCCATAAATTTTTTATGGGTGAAAAGATCATTGGTTCGTCAAAAATGAAGGTAAATGTAAAAAAAATATTTCAAGATTTTTTTATTAAATTTGAGGAATTATTTTACTATCAAGATATATAACACTAGAAAATAAACTAATTTGATAACTTTTTATTTCAAAAGCATAATTACATCTATTGGTTGTGCTTCAATCAATTTCCACTCCATTTATTAATCTAAGAAATGAGTATGCAAGATGAATTTTTTATACTAGAAGAAATAAAAGTACCTTATAATGGATTATATAATATGAAAAATGATAACAATATATTCTTTCTATCATTAGATATTAACCAAAAATAAAATTTTTATCACAGGGTAAGATAATTCTCAAAAATGAATAAACCTTCATACTATGAAATAAAAAATTAATCTCTAAATCATCAACAATAACACCAAAGGTTCAACTTAGCTCATTTTATAAATATCTAACCTTAAAATTATACAAAATATCACTGACTAAGGATGAAAATGAATGATTTTCTCACATATTCATCTAAGATAAATTTAACATTTATCTTCAAATAAATCACTCTTAAAGTCCCATACCAAAATTTTTATGCCCTAATAATATATGATAATAATTTTTATAAATAACATGAATCACCATAAATTTACATAAAAATCATATATTCTTCTAAAAATTAACACAATCCTTAGGTGTTTGATGGTTCTTATAACCAAAACATAATTGAAAAAAATACTTTTAGAAAATAATTCTCAAAATACAATACATAAATACTTAAATCCTTTCATCCCCAATTATTAGTGTAATATAGGTCCATCCTTGGTCTAGGATTTAACCTTTAAAATAGGGAATTAACGTAGATAATTCCCATGTTCCCCACATTTAAGACAATAAACTATAAATGGATTCCTATATTGAAATTTATTTCTCTACATTGAACTCCTCATTTTTCCTTAGTAATTCATTTATTTATACCCTTATTTTACACACATTAAACATTTTCTTATTCCTTTCAGACATACTCTTGGGAATATCTTCCAAAATTTATAACATGGAGAAAAATTATCCATGTTTCATCTATAGTATCCTCCACCTGAGATCTTCGAGGACTCTATATTTCTCTAATTTTGTGATTCTGAGAGTTGATTAAGGTTCAGGTTATTAATCATATATCATGAAAACTGATTAGGAAGAGTCACAATATCTTTCACTTCATTCATCATCCCATTTGGTATCTCATAATCACTACATTGTCTATTACATTCTGTGTTAACATCATTCCTTCTAGTTTCATCCATTGACTAAAACAAAATATTATGTTATGAGAAACAATAATCATACTCATGAAAAATCATTTATAGGATATCTAAATCATGAAAACTTATTTTCAATATATAACACCTTATGTTTAACATAGGTAATACATGATCATAATCTATTCAAATCCTTCATGATGTTTTATAATGAGAATGTGAATTAACCTAATCATATCCCCCAAAAGTGTCAACCAGGTGCGTGGTAAGGTCACACTCACTATGCACAAAATGATGGTTGATATATAATTAACTAACTATTTTTAGGGTTGTTATCTCTAGATACATTTGTGTTAAAACCTAGTCCAATTGTAGATCATTACATGGATGTATCACTAGAAAACCCACATAATCTATTACAAAAACATAAAGATATTGTCTTATACTAAGACTTATCACTAGGGTTTTTACTAAAGTTCTCAAATCCTAATCCCCAAAAATAAATACACCTTGATCTGATACCAACTATAGTGAACCAATACTTCTACACATATTGTTACATTATTTTTAAACATTAATATCCAATAAGTACAACTCAAAGATCGTGAGGGCTGGTGTCTTTGGAAGACAAGATTCATAAATTCATTGAAAGGAAACTAAAACATGAAATCCTTATTTTATTCTGCATAATGACCTCCTAAATCCATTTGATCTCCTAAAACCACATAGGATAACATGAGGAATTCATAAAATAAAGGGTTGTTCTAAAATTACCAGTAAGGGAATAAACATAATAAGTAAGCATAATGTGTGATTTAAAGGTATAACATGATATTATAAAAGAGAAGGCTCATAATTAATCAAATAAAATCATAACATAAATAATATAGTATCATAAGATAATAGAAACATAGTAAATGAGTAATAAACATATAAATTAACATAAAAATGATTCAAGGCTAGCTACCTAGACAATATCACATAATGGAAAAAAAATTGTAATGGATTAGGTTTACTCCCTAATCTCATATATAATGTCTCAGGAGACAAAAGCTTTACCTGATGCAATGGAGTGCTATATGGGTGCACCCATTTTAAAATATTCATGATTATGTGTTCTACAAAATTTAAATCAATCATCAGGAATAAATATAATAATTATGCATGGAAAGAAAATGGTTTTCATAATCTAACCTCATATCATAATCAAAAGAAACTTTATAATAAAGGAATTTGATAAATAAACATAAGGCATGTATTTCCTCGTAAAAGGAATGGAGAATAATATAGGTATATATTTAAGAGACATATATATATAATTTTTGATAAATAAATAAATTCATATGTTTTATTCATTGATAAAAACATATTTAAAAGATCACATGGAATATTTATTGAGGAAAAACCCCTTTTCAAATTGAAATCGCTTCTTTAAAATATAAAAAATTCAAAATATTATAGAAAGAATTTTATATGAAAAAAATGGAAAACATTAATTTAATTTTTAAAGTATTGATCAGACATGATGGTAGGAAATTCTATTCATGCTGTATAAGTTAAAATAAAACATTCCTTTCATACTTTTTTAAAAGAAAATCAAAAAGTACCTTGTTTGGAAAATAGAATAAAGATTACTTTTAAACAATTTTTAAAAAAAATTAAAACATGGGTAAAAATTTCTTTAATAAATAATTTTATAATAGAAAAAAAATTATTTAAAATATTTTAAGGAAAATATAGACTTGGAAGAGAAAGATTCAAAATCTAAAAGAAGATACAATACTGGTATTACTTACAAACAATATTCTTTATGTTTCCTTCTTCAGTAACGGAGAAAATGGAAAGAAAAAACGTAAACCAAATTCATGAATAGAGGATAATAAAATATATGTGGTTCAATAAAATAATTTCATATTATTTCTCCTGGATTAACCTTTAATATAAACAATATTTAAAATAAATGATATTGTATCATAAATCCTTTACCGCTTTGGTAACTTTTGAATCAAATCCCATTAATGAAGTAAAATAAATTATAACTTAAAATAAAATGAAGTAAGAATGAATTTTTATAAAATATATAAAAGGGGTATCATATACACCATATGAAATAAATTAGCTGTATAACATTAAAATATGTCTCAAAAAGTAAAATTGAGATGAAATCACTTACCTTGAGTTTCACTCATCATGTATGTACTTTATCTTCCTAAATAATAAACATGTGTTAATTATTTACTTTATTAAGAAATTTTTTCAAGTTTATTATTAATTTTATATTATTTATTACCAATTTATATTTATTTACTTAATCAATTAACTTAACGTAGGATCTTTTGACGATATTTGGTTCATATGTTCAAAATGACTTTAGTAGGTTGATTATGGTATAAGTGGTTATTGTTACATAATCTACAGAATAATAATCATGAATTAATTACCATTTTTATAAATAAATTATACTTTTAAATCAACCATGATATATGGTTATTAAAAATGAACTATGTTGCAATAATGGATATGGTAGGTTGTACGTACGCATGAGTAAGGTTTCCATTTTTTGACGATAATTATGGAAAGAAGGTAAGTATTATTTTATATTTATAGAATTATAATAATACAATAAATACCATATAATTTATTTAAATATACTTATATATATCATTTATATGTTGTGCTGATGAATAAATAATCACATCGCTTCATGGAGGTGGTAGTCCACATGTACACGAACGACGTTATCATTTTTCAGTGAATAGAAAGGTAAGAAAGTAAATGGTATTTTAAATTTTTATAATGATAAATATTTAATGAATATAATATATATACATTAACTTCATCATTATAAACATACTCAATAGAATTTTAAGGAAAATTAATTACATCAGTTCATGAGGTGGGAGTCATCCATACACACAAACGATGGTTATGTTTCCCATTTCATGGAAGAGTAAATGGATATAGTGTATTACATTAACATAACAACCTATAAGTATATGGAATATAGAGATATTATTATATTATCATGGTTTAATAATATTTTAAGGAGTTGGAATAATAAAGATAAAATAACACTTGATTAAGAACTATACCACTTCTTCAGACAACCACTTGAGGTTTACACCAAAATCTTCCCAAGTTTAGTTTTCTGATCAATATAAGGCCTCTAGGAAATGGGTAGGGATATAAGTAAAGTTTTTAGTTAGTTATTTTTCAAAAAAATATCTTGAAATGTGTAAAGGAGAGGATAAGAGGTTTCCTTTGATAAGTGGTGGAGAGGACCCACTAGAAAATTTCTTAAAAAATGCAGAATGATAAAGTCATTACCAAGAAAAATGCTTCTAAATGGCCATATATTCAAATTCAAGATAGAATGAGGTTGAAATATTTCCATAAAATAATATTTATATAAATTTAATTGGAAAAATTACCCTTATAATTTATTTTAATCCCCCAATAAACTCATTTAACCTTAATTGTGGTATTTAATTTTTCAAAATAAAAGGGATATAATTTTACATATAAGATAAAAATTGGATAATAAATGGAAAAGGGGTGAAATTTTATACTATTTATCATCATAATTTTTCTCTTGAATTATTCTTAGTATTTTTATAAAATTTAATAAAATATTATTTAACATAAAATATCATTAATTTTATTTTTGACATTATTCATTTAATTGACTTTAAAGACATCAAGATAATAATGGATTTATAATATAATAAATTAAACTATAAATAATAATAATAATAATAATATAAAATTACTTTGGAACCAGAACTCAACCCAAATTAATTACTTTTTATGTTTTTAAAATTATTTACCTTGAGTTTTCCACTGTTTTCACAAGTGTTGTATAAGTAGTTAAGTTAAATATATATTCATTAAAAATTAAAAAAAATTAATATCATGAAAAAAAACTAATTATATTTAAAATAACCTTTAATATTCATGAACCACTTATTTTTATCCATGTGTGAACATATATGAGTTATTTAAAGGAAAGATAGTGATATTTTGTCTTTTTATTTGCTTAAATTATTATATAGGTCACCTCTATGGAAAAGTGTCCCAAAAATAATTTAATCTAAATCCTAAGGTGATAAGGGTAGAAATAAATTCATCCAATAATTATTCATATGAAAAAAGTGGCCTTATAATTTATTTTTAACCTAGGTTAACCTGATTTACCCTTTTACTATGGTGATAATTTTTTACCATTTTTACTATTCATTATAACAAAAAATAATGTTGAAATTAATAAATAAAATTAATTATTATGATTGGGGAAATAAAATCCATTTTATTAAAATAAAATCATGGAATTGGTAGAAGTTGATTTAGAAATTAACCCATAAAATGTGTTGAAAACAACTTTCCAAGAAATCTATTTTTCAAACAAAAGATGACATTACATTAAATATATGACTAGTAATAATAATTATATGAATTTAAATTAATATATATAATATATAAATTTAATCTAAATCTTTTCTTATTATATATTATTTTAATTAATCAAAATGGATAAATTTTATGAACTTAAAAACAGTTTTCAGAAAACTGTGTTTTTAAGCAAAAGAATAAACTTATACCAAAATCATAAAACATACTGATTCAAATTAAATTAATTAGATCACTGTAAATGAAATGGTTCATATTTAACTTTAATACTATATTAAAAAAATATAATTTTCTTTTAAATTACTTTAATTAATGGAACGAAATGAAAGTATTTGAAAAATAGTAATTTTCTCTATTCACTGAAAAATCAATCTTTTCAGAAAAATGAAAAAAATTACCCTAAGATAATTTAATTTTATAAAATAGAATTTATTAAAGTTCCAGAAATTAATTATAATATTTTCTCAAAAAATAAAATAAAAATATTTTTTGAAGAAAACGTAATTTTTGAAGAATAAAATGACTTACTAAAAATTGAGTGATTATTTAATTAGAATTTATCAATACATTTATATTGATTAAGATAGTTATATATATTTAATAAATAATTTGATCTTATTCAAACATTCTAATTTAATATCTAGGTTATAATAGTCATTTTTAAATAATTATATTTCATGATTCATTTAGGCTTGGTGTTGTGTGTAATATATTCTTAAAAAATAGTCTTATTTTTAAAATATAAAAGTGTTACACTGATTGAACCTCATACCCATTTTTTGTGAGTTCAATGATTGAGTTGGTTATTTTTTAAAGTTATGATGATTCATTATGGATTCTATATGAAAAAAATAAGTTCAAGCCTCTGGATAGCAACAAAGGTGTTATAGGCATGATAGGCATCATATGTGTTAACAAAAAAATTGATTTTCCAGCCATCAGAGGAAATAAATTAAAATTTAGAGATGATTCCTTTGAGATCAAGGTCTTGTACATGGTATTGGGAGATATTTTTGATGAGATTAGTAGTCACATAAATATCTAAAAAGAAGACTTCATTTTCTGTGAAATTCTTGAATACACGTCATGTGTTTCTGGAGAACACACATCATGTAGACCACTTTATCTGATAACTGGGGTTTCCTATCCAAGTTAAATATTACGCATCCATGTGGTGGACCCACACACCATGTGACCCTTATTGGGTAGTCGATCCGTGTATAGGGGGTACACACTCATGATACTTGGTGGTCCCACACACCATGTGAATCAGGCCACACACTCTATACAAGGATTTTCACATTCCGGGTGGAACAATGAGATATGGACAGTCTTAGACTTGAAGTAAAAAATTTGTATCCCAAGGGACACATCGCGTTATCCTCTTAAAATTTTCTACCTCTCATATATCCTTCTTCGAGACTCAGAATTCGACCCAAGAGTAGTCATTTCTGAGTAGTTTTCCATGTAAGACATAATGGTGGAATTTGTTTCAACATTAAAGATATGGATAAAGGTGATGTGATGAGATTAATCCTTATAGTATATTTGGATAATGTTGAGACTTGTGTGTGATATCTAGAGAGATTAAACAAAAAACCTTCTCTTTATTTCATTTTTAAACATGATTTATTACATAAAATTTCACTTAATCCAAACCAAAAGATCGATAGGTCTAGTGTCTTTGGAAAATTAGGTATATTAAATAAAAACTTAAAACATAAAAATAAATATCTTTATTCAAAACTTCTTTAACATGACCAAAACCTTCCATCATACTTAACACTGCATGGGATAACCTGGGGACATATATAAGAAAGGGGTGAGACATAAAGTCCAGTAAGGTAATAAACATGGAATAACATGAGGATAATAATACATGTTAGGAAAGGAATATCAACGAGTCATAAAGTAAAATTAATAATAAGTCATGATATGGAATGATAATCATAATATGGAAAATGTGGAAACAACTTAAAACAGTACATTATAAATAAATCAAGGCTAAATCCACCAATACCCAATTGTGGAAAAAGTCCTATAAATGAATTAGGTAAATCCACTATCCCAATATGACATATCATGATACTAACCATTACCCATTTTATTGGATTGCTATCAGGGTGTACCCTTCATAATAATTTCATTCTCACACTTAAGTGTGCTACATATAACATATAACATGGATTCATATATCATAATATTTTATTCCATGATCATGGAGTCTGTAATATATACATGTAATTCCCCAATTAATAAGTATATGTGCATAAAGGTGAATACCATTTATAGATAAATGGGTATGGTATTCACTACACAATTATTTTTTCATGGAAAATTGTGCTGCATTTTCAGTAGCAAAATGGTGTCATATAGAAGTTCATAAAAATGGGTTAGTGAGGGAGAAAGGGGGTTATCATAATTTATAAAATAAATGGACAGAGATGTGTATATTTAAAAACATATCCCAACATAGGTAAAATAAAAATTAAAATACATACCATAAAAGGAGTTCTTGATAAAAGAAGAGGTTGGAAGATTCTTTACGGAATTTCGGCATAGTAACGGGTGTACATAAGGGTTCATAAGAGATATAAATGAGATTGAAAGGGGATTCCATAATTTAAAAATCAAATGGATAGTAATAGGTATAGGTAATAATGTATCCCAACTTAATAAAGTTGAAATCACAATGTCATATCATAAATTAAGTACTTGATAAAAAGAAGAGATAGAGAATACCTTACAGAATTTTGGCATAGTAACGGGTGTACATAAAGGATTATAGGGGGATTAATGAGATTAAAAGGAATATATAATAATTTAGACATAAAATTGAAAATAATGGGATCATTTAACATCATATCCCAATATATAAAAATGTAATTTAAGAAGCATAATAAAAAATAAGTTCTTGAATGGAAATGAGAAGAGAGAAATACCTTACTTGAATGTGTGACTCCAAAGGCTTGGGAGATGTCTCTTGAGAGATTTTGGGTACCTTGGGGGGATCTAGGGAGTATAGGGAAGAGTTTGCTCGTTCTCTAAGGAGTTTTAGTGAAGATAAATGGGATCTTGGGTGGGTTTATATAGGAAAGGAGGGGGATTTGTTTATTATTTTTTGTATTGGACACTGCATAATAAAATATTCAAAACTACAAACCATCCCATGTTTTTTGACCATGGTTTATGGAAAAGGGGAGTTTATTAAATTATTTTATAAATAAAAGAGCCCAAGATAATAAAATATTGTCCTTGATTATGTGGAGGTGAGTCACACTTTTTCAAAGAAATGATTTTAAAATCTTAAAATATTTTATAAGTCTTGGAGGATTCACTAAGGATTTATAAAATAGATAAAAAAACATTAAATCACATTATTTTAAAGTTAAAACATATATTTGGATGAATAAACCTTTTATATTATTTATTACATCACTATTGGACCATTATGATTCCATAAAATACACAGTATATTTTTATGGTAATTAATTTTTACTCAAAAAATCGACTGTCTCAGAAAATTATGAAAAAATCACTATTGGATAATTTTGAAATCCTCATTAAAAATTTTATATTCATTTTATTTTAAAAAATTTCTAAATAAGTGAATTTTCACTTTTAAACTAAAAACTGACATTTATTGAAAATGACAGGTTTTTGTCAAATAACACTTTTTGAACCCTTATAAAAATTAAATTTGACTTCTTAAAATTATATGATCATTTAAAAAAAAATTAATACTAATATTTTATTAAAATATTATTTATTTAAAAAATCTATTAATTCGTCAAAATGAATTTCTTAATTGAATTTGAATATTAACCAAAAATATTGTTACTGATTTAAAAATTATTTACAAAGGAATAATAATATGAAGAAAATATATTCATTATTCTATGAAAAAATAATGTACATATTCCTATTGTTAGGGTCTTAATACATGTCCCTTTATAACACTAGAATACACCCTAAGAGCAAGGTTCATGATGGTGGGGCTTTCATGGGGCCATTTAGTGAACATGGTTTGGGTCATGATCTCAATGAGCTTGAACTTATCCCATAAACATTTTTTCTCATGCTTTAGTTGTTGGATCTCAGATTGGGATTGGTTTAGGTAAAATCCTATAAATGTTATCTCCCTCAGAATATCTAATATATGGACTTCATAGGGTATGATCCTACTAGTTGAGTCTATCACTTTCTTTTTCTATGCTAAAAGGATTTATTAAAACCCTATATTTATACTAGTCATGTGATCACTGTTAAAGGGATATATTATCAATGGTAAAGATACTTAATGGTCATTTAAATCCAATTGTATCTAATAAAACAAAATAAGTGCATGTTTTTTCTATATCCATAATACATTTAATTAAATCAAAAAGATGAATTTTATTCATAAAGGTTTGGGTCCGTAAAATCTTCCCACCTTTATAAATTTCACCCATAAAATTCTCTTTTGCTACACTAAAATAAATGAGGGTAACTCTACTTCATCACCTCCTCTGGTTCCTACATTACTTCTTCAAACATTCGGTTTCTCCACAACACTTTGATGAGGGGAATTGTATTATTTCGTATAAATTTTTCTCTATAAAATAATATCTTCACCGAATTATCTTCATAGGAAAGGTAATTATCCAGTGGTGCCACATCTATATTAAGTAAATGTGATGGGTATATTATGTACTTTCTTAATAGGGATACATGGAATACATCATGTACATTATACAGCTTTGGTAGTAGTGATAGTCAATAGAACACTGCTCTGATGCGATCAAGGATCTTAAAAGGTACAATGTACCTTGGACTAAGCTTTACATTCTTCCCAAATCGCATCACTAACTTCCATGGAGATATGCAGATGAATACCATGTCTCTAACATCAAACTCTATGTCTCATCGATGATTGTCAGCATGTCTCTTTTGTTGACTCTGAGCATCATTGATGTGGTACTGGATGTTCTTAACCTTATATACCATTTCTTCGACCATTTTAGGACCTAGAATTTTTCATTACCCGACTTCATCACAACATGTTGGTGTTCTACACCTCTTCCCATAAAGTGATTCATAGGGGGTCATTTGGATTCTCAAGTGGAAACTGTTGTTGTAAGAGAACTACACTAAAGGAAGATGTTGGTCTCGTCTACCTTTGAAGTCCATTTAGAAAGCTCTAAATATTTCCTCATGTTTTTGGATAGTCTGCTTAGATTATCCATCCTTTTTTGGATGATAGGATGTATTGAAATTCATATCAGTGTTTAGAGTGTTTTGGAGACTTTTCCAAAACATTGAGGTGAATCTTAGATCTTGATTGGACACAATCGATAGTGGTACTCCATGCAGCCTTATTGCTTCTATGATGTATATCCATTCTATTTGATCTAGTGAGAAATACTCTTAAATCAAGATGAAGTGAGCAGTCTTTGTAAGATAGTCCATAACAGCCCATATATAATTTTCTCACTTGGATGTCTTTGGAGGTCCGGTGACAAAGTACATGGTGATGTTTTCCCATTTCAATGTTGGTATGGGTAATGGTTGCATCATCTAATTATACTTCTACCTTTCATAATTCACTTTCTTACATACCAGGAACTTTGATGTATAATCAAAGATCTCCTTCTTCATGTTATCCTACCAATAGTGTTGTTAGATATCTCGATACATATTTGTGTTTCCTGGGTGAATGGAGAAAGGAAAACTATGTTCATCATCCAAAAGTTATTTCTTTAACTTATGATTTTATGGAACACATAGTCTTTACCCAAATATCACAATTATTTCTTCCTTAACATTTAACTCTAAGTATTTCCCTCTTCTAATAGTTTCTACTTTCTTCTGTATTTCCATGTTAACTTTTTGAGCATCCTTTAACCATTATAAAAGTGATGATTGAGAAATAATTTGTGAAAGGATTGATGATTTTCATTTCTTTATGATTCTCAATTCTGTCTTCTTCAAATCTAAGAATATATAATACTTCTCAATTATCATTAAAGATATAATTGTTTAATCCTTTCTACTTATATAATCTTCCACCTTGTTCGCTTTCTTAGGATGGTAGTGGGTTGAGAAGTCATAATCCTTCATGAGCTTTAACCATCTTCATTGGTGCATATTTATCTCTTTCTATGTGAATATATATTTGAGAAATTTATGATCTGTATATATTCACCCTTCTCCCCAAATAGATAATTCCACCAAATGTTTTTAGTGAAGATCACTCCTTCCAACTCCAGATCATGCATGTGGTAGTTTTTCTCATGAATTTTCAACAGCCTTGAGGTGTAGGCAATGAATTTGTCATTTTCCATCAACATACATCCCAATTTCTTCTTCGAATCATCTCTAAAAATTACAAAAAAATCCCCACTTATGAGTAGTGTGAGCACAGGGGCAGTGATAATACTCTTTTTCAAATTCATGAAGCTTTATTCACATTCATCATTCCAATAAAAATTGAATCCCTTCAGAGATATCTTAGTAAGAGGGTTTGATAATCGTGAGAAATTTCTCACAAATTAGCGATAATATCTAGATAGCCCAAGGAAACTATGAATATATATCATAGTTGGCATCATCCATCCCTCGGTTGTTTTTTATCTTCCAAGGATCCACAGATATCCCATTTTTTATGATATGCCCCAAGAATGAGACTTATTTCAACCAGAACTCATACTTTTTGTACTTTTAAAAGATATTATCATTTTACAATGTCTTTATAATAGTACTCATATTCTCCTCATTTTCCTCCTTGGTTTTGAAGTATATTAGAATATCATCTATAAATACTACCACAAATTTTTTGAGCTATTCTCTAAAGACTCTATTAATTAAGTCTATGAATATTTTTGGGGACTTAGTGAGTCTGAATTTAATCACTATGAACTCATAATGCTCGTACCTTGTATGAAAAGTAGTCTTAGGGATATCAACCTTCTTCACCCTTACTTGGTAATATCCCGACCGCAAATCCACCTTAGAGAAGTATCGTTCTCTACATAGTTGATCGAACAAGTCATCAATTCATGGAAAATGATATTTATTATTTATTGTGATTTTTTTGAGCTCATGATAATAAATGAAAAGGTGCATTGGCCCATCCTTCTTCTTAACAAAGAGGACTGGTGAACCCCTTGGTGAAGCACTTGGCGTATAAACCCTTTATTCATATTATCCTGTATTTATTTATTTTTCTCCTCAATTTCCACAATAACTATTCTATACGAAGTCTTGGATATTGGAAATTCCCCAGGTATAAGTTTGGTAAAAAATTAAACCTCCCTTCTTGGAGGAAGACAAGACAACTCCTTAGGAAATACATCTGTGAATTCCCTCACAACAGGTATGTCTTCAATGATAGTTTGTTCCTTAGACTGAATAATTTGAGCTTGATATGCTTACTCATCCAGGAATAATATCCATGTTTGAGATGATGGTTCTAAATAAGATTCATCCTCCTCCTCACACTTGTATAGAATTGGGGTCTGATTCTCAATTTGGAGAGTGATTTCCCTCTCATGGCAATTTATGTTCACTCTATATATGGAAAGCCAATACATGCCCATAATTTCATAAAATTCTACCAAGGGACAAATTAAAAGGTTTTACAAGAAGTTAAATTTACAAATTGTGATACGGGATGAGTTATATACCTAGGATGCAATAATTTCTCCATTTTGTATTTTCACCGAAAGCTCCACTTATATGCTTTGTGGTGGTGTTTGAATAGTTATACTAAACATTCATGATATAAAGAAATATGTAGAACCAAGGATGATAAGCCAATAATTCAATTTTTTATTCTAGTTCTACTCCATCAAATACAGACTTAGGGGTGAATATTATGGACAATTAAACATATAAAGGATAATCTAATGAAAATAAAGGGATGACCTATAAATTACATTTATCTCATTAACTTATGAATTTCTAGGCATGAATCTATGTTATGTATGATCTATCTGATAACATATATTCTTATGGGAATTATTTTTATTTCATTAATTATGGTTCTTAATGAGATTATAAATTTACTAAATCATATCCCCCAGTAGTGTCAAAATAGGTGTGCAGTAAGGTCCATTATTGTGTACTAGGTTACCTTGAGTCAGGCTCGGAACACCTTGTCGAAGTTGTCACTCCAAGGTACATATGTTCCAGAACCATGTCCACTTGTAGTATCCATATAGGGGTGTATTTTATTAATAAATCACTTGATCTATACTCACCAAAATTTAGGGATGTTTTCTTATAAGTATTCTTATCCCTAAAGTTTTTCACTATAGTTTTCTAATCATAATTACAAAAATAACTAAACCTATCCTCTAATACCTACTATGACACCCCTACTCCTTATTTTATTTTTTAAACATGATTTATCATAGAAAATTACACTTAATAAAACCTAAAATATAGAGAGATATAGTGTCTTTAGGAAATTAGTTACATTGCATAACAAATTAAAACATGAAAGGCAACATCTTTATTGAAAACTTCTTTAACAAGACCAAAATTTTCCTTCGTACTTAACACTGTATGGGATAACCTGAGGACATACATAAGAAAGGGGTGAGCTATAAATCCCAGTAAAGGAATAAACATAGTATAACATGAGGATAATAATACATGTTATAAAATTGATATCAAATAGGCGTAAAGTAACATGATTAATAAGGCATGATATAGCATGATAATCATGACATTAAAAATGTAGAAACAAATTAAAACACTAAATCATAAATAGATCAAGGATAAATCCACCAATACCCCATGGTGGACAAAGTCCCATAAAGGAATCAGGTAAATCCTCTATCACAACATGATGTATCATGATAATAACCATTACCCAATGCATTAGAGCACTATCAGGGTGCACCCTTCATAATCATTTCATTCTCATGCTTAATTGTTCCATATAGAACATACAACATGGATTCATACATCATAATATTTTATTCTGTGATCATGGATTGTGGAATAAATATATTTAATTACCAAATAAATAAATATATGTTCATAAAGGTGAATACTCTTGATATAGAAATGGTTATGGTATTCACTACACAATTATTTTGGCATGGAAAAACGTGGTTCAATTTCAGCATCATAACGGTGTTATATATAAGTTCATAAAAATGGGTTAATGCTAGAGAAAATGGGATCTCATAATTTATAAATGAAATGAATAGTAAGGGGATATTTAATAATGTATACCAACATAGGAAAACGTAAATTAAAATACATACATAAAAGTAGTGCTTGATAAAAGAGGAGGTTGGAAGATTCCTTATAGAATTTCGGTATAGTAACGGGTGTACATAAGGGTTCATAAGAGGGATAAATGAGAGTGAAATGGGATCCCATAATTTAAACATAAAATAGATAGTAAGTGGGATAGGAAATAATGTATCCCCAACTTAATAAAATGGAAATATAAAGATATATCATAAATGAAGTGCTTGATAAAAAGAGGAGAGAGAGAACCTCTTATGGAATTTCAGCATAGTAATGGGTCAACATAAAAAATTATATGGGGGATTAATGAGATTGAAAGGAATAAATCATAATTTATACATAAAATTTATAGTAAGGGGATCATGTAACATCATATCCCATCATATGAAAATGGAATTTAAGAAGCATGATATAAAAGAAGTGCTTGAATGGAAATAAGAAGAGAAAAATCCCATACTTGAATGTGTGACTCCAAAGGCTTGGGAGAGGCCTCTTGAGAGCTTAGAAGCACCTTGGGAGGACTATAGGGAGTATATGATAGATTTTTTTTCATGCTATAATGAGTCTTAGTGAATAGAAATGGGATCTTGGGTGGGTTTATATAGGAAATTAGGGGGATTCCTTTATTATTTTGGTTTTAGACGCTACATAATAAAATATTCAAAACCAAAAACCATCACTTGGTTTTTTCCCATTGTTTCTATAAAAGGGTAGTGGATTAAATTATTTTATAATTCCAAATGTCGAAGATAGTAAAATAATGTCATTGATTATGTGGAGGTGAGTCACAGTTTCAAATAAATGGTTTTAAAATCTTAGAATATTTTATAAGTCTGGGAGGATTCACTAAGGATTTATAAAATAAATAAAATAAAAATAAAATCAAATTATTTTAAAGGTAAAAAATATATTTATCTGAATATACCTTTAATAGTATTTATTACATCACTATTGTACCATTATGATATCATAAAATACATCGTATATCTATACGATATTTTATTTTTACCCAAAAATTTGATTATCTTTGAAAATTATGAAAAATTCACCATTGAATAATTTTGAAATAATGATTCAAAAAATGATATTAATTTTATCTGAATAATTTTATAAATATTTGAATTTTCACTTTTAAAATAAAAAATGAAATTTATTGAATGTAATGGGTTTTTTTTTAAATAGCAATTTTTGAACCCTTATAAAAATTACATTTGACTTCATAAAAAGTATATAATCATTTAAAAAATTAATTTTAATAATAATATTTTATTAAAATATTATTATTTTCAAAAATCCATTAATTAATTAAAATATATTTCTTAATTGAATATGAATATTAACCAAAAATAAGATTTGTTCTTTAAAAATCATTTACAAAGTAATAACAGTAGGAGGAAAATATATACATTATTAAATAAAAAGATAATGTACATATTTATAATGCTAGGGTCTTAATACATATCCCTTTATTACACCATCATATTACCTAAGATTAAGGTGCGTGATTGTGGGACTTTCATGGGGTCGTTTAGTGAGAATGGTTAGGGTCATGATCTCGATGAGCTTTAACTTCTCCCTTTAACTGTTTTGCTTAGGCTTAAGTTATTGTATATCAAATTGGGATGGGTATAGGTAAAATCCTAGAAATTATATCTCCCTTATAAGATCTAATAGATGGGATCCAAAGGGTACGACCCTACTGGTTGAGTTCATCGCTTCATTTGACTATGCCAAAAGTATTTATTAAAACCCTATATTTATATTAGTCATGTGATCAATGTTCGATGGATATATTATCAATGATAAATATACTTAATAGTCATTTAAATTCAATTGGATATAATAAAACAAAATAAGTTCATGTGTTTTCTATATCCATAATACAAGTAATTAAATTAAAAGGGGGGATTTTATTCATAAAATTTTGAGTTGTTATAGATAGAAGGGTTGGAAACCCCACTTAAGGAATGCATAGATCATGGTATGGGTCCCCCCATTTCTTATATAGGTAGAATTGGAACATCCCCCCCCCCATACCCGCCTCTAGGAGTGGGTATTAAATCTATAAAGTGGAACCCTAATTTCAAAAATTGTGGGCATGGAATGGGTTCTCCATCCTTATGGGGTTGGTAACCCCATAATTTTTGACATGCCATTGGTGATGAATGATCCTACCATAGATCTAGTGAGGTTAACAATGTGTTATTGGCATCATGAAATCACTAGTTCTTAGATATGTAGATAGAATTTCCATTCTTAGCTAACAATAAAGATCAAGATTCTTCCTCTCTCTCTCTCTTAATTTGGTTTCTTCTATGACCATATATTTTTTTTGGGTTTATTCTCCCTTTTTTGGTTTGGGATGAATATTAATTTCTATTACTTCACCTTTGGTTTTTAGGAATTCCTATTGGGTATTTTTATACTCATCCCCGCATGATATTTTCCTACACATGTCATGTCTGATTCAGATGATAGGTAGTCAAATAGTGACTTTGTTAGGCCTAGTGTTGGTGGATATCAACAATACTCAGTGATAGTGATAGAAGGTGGTGGTTAGTATCGGAGTTTATGAGTAGGACCTTCCCCTTTATCAGTTATTAGGTTGGGATTACTTTTATTTCTAGTTAGTTGTATATTTTTTACATTTTATACTTTGGATATATTTTTATTGTTGTACTCTATTTATTATTATAGGTTATTACATTCATTTTTTCTTCTTGATTTGTATAGTTTATATTATCTTGCATGGTTTTGATATACTTAGAGGTGTATATATATACAAGAACATTTGTCTAAGGACTCCCATATATGTGATATACCAACTTGGCACTAGTCACCAGCCCCTATCCTATTTGAGGTAGTATTGGGTCATCACTCTTATCTTACCACTATTCTAACAGGTACCCCAAGGGTTAGTCCAGGATAGGAATATCTAGATACTTGAGGATATATTGAGATCTTACTATGTGGTCAATAAAGGATGTTGGGAACAATATATTCCTCTATTTTGAGTTATTATATAATAATAGATTCCACTCAATAATTCAAATAGATCCTTATTAATCCCTCTATGGGAATAAATATAGAACACCATTATATTGGTATGAAATTAGTGAACACAAGCTATTATGAGATGAACTAGTTGGAGAAATGGAAAAAAAAGGTCAAGGTCACTTAAAACACATCAAAGCATCACATGGGGTATAAGAGATATGATGATAATCATTAACAAGGTATGGAGTTTATGTTTATCGACAAAGTGTTCCTTTATATGTCTCTGTGGAAGTTAGTAGCGAGGTTTGGGAAGAAATGAAAGCTAAGTCTTGGATACATTGTTCCATTTCAGATTCTTGATTACATTAGAGTTGTATCCTGTCAACTAGTACTGCCACTAAACCAATATAAAGTGAATTATGTATTCTATATATCCCTCTTAAGAATGTTTATAATAGATACCTCACATTTAATAAATCTATAGGCAATATAGTTTGAGCATGATCTCTCTTATAAGGAGTAACCAGTTAAGATCTTGGACTATAGAGACAATGTTCTACAAAACAAGAAAACTCACCTGGTCAAAGTTATTTAGAAACACCAAAAGTATAAATATAAAAAAGGGAACCTGAAGAAGTAATGAAATTGAAGTACCCTCTTCTTTTTTTATCTTAGTGTGAGAAATGAAATTTTGAAAGTGAAATTTCTAAAGGGGGGAAGAATGTAGCAACACATAATTTTATAAATAGAGTTTTAATTTTGAATTAACATATGTATCATATTTAAGGATATAAAATAAAATTAATGAACTTTATTATATTAATTTATATCCTAGGATAATTATATAAAAGTTTTAAAAATGATAAATTAGATTTTTTTCACAAAGAAAGCATAATTTAATTTTTAGGAAAACATGTATATTTAATTTTTGATTAAATAAATTTTATGGTCAATTTATAATCATGAATTAATAGTTTTTTTCGTAAATGGTTTAATATATTTATTTATAAATTATAATATATTTATATGGAATCATAAGTAAGTTTTAAAAGGGATGGTAATTTGATTGTTTCATAAAAATAAGTATTTTCAATAAATAAGAATTTTAATTAAAAATTAAGTTTATCATATTTAAAAAACTATATTGATAAAATATATTTAATTTTTTAAATCATAATGTTGAAAAATAGTGAGAGTGAAGTTTTTTTATTTTTCATAAAAAAATATGAAGGTGAATAGTGAAATGTCATTTAAGTACAGTATAACTACCATATTTTGTAATAGTATATACTAATGTATTTTTTTGATCTATAGAAGTTGAATAAATATTTTATTGGCCCCTTTACTTTTTATTCATAGTCCCCATACTATTGAGTCACATGTTGGGTCAATATATGAAGATATAATATTTTATCCAAATATTTTATTCTAAAACACCCTCTCTTCCCCTTATAAATATCACCCATCACCATCCCATTTTTTCACATATTATAATCCTCATAGCTCACCCAAACTCTACTTAAATATCTCCCTATCCATTTTTCTCATTTCTTAGAGGATCTAGTCTCCCTATAAGAATAATCTTGGTAATATTAAGGCATAGTCTAACAATTTACATCCAAAGGAAGAGGTAACATTCTCAACTGAGTTATTTTAAAATTCTTTTCATCTTTTCCCTCCATAAGTCTAATTTATCAATGATAGTATAGAGATAAAAGTATTATTAATATACTAAAATGTTATTACACTTATAGAATAGAAAATATATAACTTATTCTCTTATATTATTTTAAAAATAAAAACATTTCACATATTATGGTGCGTTCACCACTTCAAGAGACAACGTATTTCATTTTCATCACCGCCTTACATGGTTGGTTGTAAAAATGTATTCAGTGGATAAATATAATATTTAAAACATAATTAAGATGCTAAAAAATGGATTTTATGATAATAAAAAAATAATTTTCATGGTAACTTTAATTGTCCAAAATAAGCTTACCAAGATACTTTCATAGTTTAAATCAATTTTGTACAATATACAGACCGTGATCAAAATATCAAAACAGATTTGAAGAAATTAATCAAAAAACCTCAAGCGGTTGATGTGAGAAAAATACTATGTAATAAATAAAGGATATATAATAACAAATAAAATATGAAAAATTAAATATACATGAAAATTTTCTTAAATAAATAATTTAATAAACATAATTTGATTATTCAAGAAATTAGATGCATGTACCAAGTGTGTTGGGGCCTAAGGTAAGGGTATTTCCAAATCACCCTATTTTCTTTTGGGTTTTTCATTCTCTCACTACCTCACTCTCTCTATTCTTCTTACTTAATTATTCTATGTTTTTTATAGATGTATCTTACATATATACCTAATTATTTTCCATTTCATTGATGGGGTTATACATTCTTTTCAAGTTCCATTGTCATTATATTCTTTAAATTGAACTCAATTAAATATAATTTTTATATTTTGTGTCTCTATTATTATACCACTCTTTTAAAGGTTTTAACCTTCAAATATTTCTGGAAAAATATAATTCTTATAAGGAAATGTATTCAATTCCATTTCTAGTTTTAAGGGAAAAACTATGTGTTTATTTCCTACAAAGTAACTTTACTCGTTTCTTAAAGAAAATATTTAAGAGGTTCATTCCAACACCAACTTCTCCACTCTTTTATTATGAATTTTTATCAGTTGAACTCTTTAATAATTATATATGATTCTTTACTCAATTATAAAAATTCAAAATACTTTAATACTTTATATCTTTGGAATCATTATGATATTTCATTTGGTTATTATTTGAGATAATATTAAAGGTTCTAGTCATATAAGAAGCACCTATTAGGTCATGTCCAACTCAATATTTTTTAGGATTTGGAAAATAATATACAGTTTATATAGTGATAAATGTCATGAACAATGGATTAAATACAATGGTGATTGAAAAAGATCCTCAGAACCAAGATAAGATATCTTTTCACATAAAATTTATAATTATTTTAAATTAAGAATGATTTCAATCATGAAAATTCTTTCTTTATAGAAGATATTGATCCTTCAACCCTCTATTCAATTGTACTATAATTTCATTGAGAGGATCCAAATTATAATCCCTATAGTGGTGATCCATATGTTCTCTTATGATCTTAAAGAATCACTTATGGTAATTTGGGTGTTATCACAGTGATATCGATTATCTTTTGTGACTATCTTGATCACTACACAATCCTTTTAAAGATTGGTTCTTATTATCTCATTCTTAAGAGGAGGAAGGTGGAAGCTCTCGGTTCTTAAGAGTGTTCAATATAATCTCCTCTCTAGTTTTGACAGAATCTTTATAGGGGGTGTATTGTATGTAACAAAATCTTACCCTAGTAAATGATATAACCAGGTATTTATAGATCTAGGTTAGAGGATAAATGAGTAAACATAGTCCCTTAATTATTACCTTAATCCCTAGAAAACCACATATAAAAAAATATTATTATTATTATTATTTATTTTACATGTGCTAAACTCTCAAATAAAATACATATCATTTATTTAAATTATATTTAATATATCATTCTTAGTGAACTTGATAACTCAATCTGTACTTACTCCTCCACATTTACTAAATCTCAAATAATAAATATTATTTATTCACTAAAAGAATAAATATTTATAATATTTTATTTATTTTGAATAAATATTTATTTTAATATTTAACTCACACATAAATATGGTGATTGAATATTTTTTTCAATAAATCCCAAACAAATATTTTTTTGTATACTAAATAATAATATTTATTCCAATAATTAAATTTAGATATAATTTAATTGAGATCAATAGAAACACTAAGTGTGAGACCCTCTAAGATTCTTCCTTAGTGGCATTAGGCAAGTTTACCTAAAGTCCAATATCAGTGTCTAGAAAGACATAAAGGCAACCAAGAGGAATAAGTTGATGACACAATATAGACAACCACATACAAATGATTACTATGTAATATAATCCCTTCATCAATATATCTCATTATATAGGTTTCATACTCATGTCATCAACCTATATAATTCATATTTATTTCTTTGGCTTCCTGAAATAAACCCAACCATACACCATGGTCATAGAATTTATTTTGAAACTTTTATTTCAATCAAAAGGCTGAGATATAATCTTTCATAAAAATGGAAGATACAAATAATTTATTATTTATTTATTAATAAATTATCATCTAAGATTCACCCAATATACCCTACTACACATAAAAGTATGTGATTCATGATATTTATTAACAATAATTTTAAATTATAAGGATCATTTCACATGATCTTAGACAAGAATATCTAACAACACATAAACATGCAGAATTCCTACCGAGGTTCTATCCTCATAATCTCCCATATTATAGATTAAAAAGTGTGAACTTCATGAGATGTGGTATCATCTACTTACAAGTACTCACACCTCATGGTTTTAATCATCTGTTTCCCATTAAATGACATCATATGACCATAGAAAAATTATAAAAATAACATCATATCATTTCAAGTTTCTCATCATAGTGGGGAACTACTTATGACCTTTTCAATGAGATAGATACTCTAGGACATTATCACATTAAATTAACATAGAATAAAAATAAACATGTCATAATTTATTAATTAATAATCATATATTCTAATATATGTGGTTAATATAAAGTAAAAAATAGTTGTAACTAGAACAAAAACTCAAATAAACTCTCACTTAGAATAGATCCAACTACTAAAAACTTTTAGTTCTCTAGTTTTCACATGATGTTCATGTTTCTACTGAGGTAGGGATTTAGTCAAAAATCCTTACACATTGTCTTTTGTAGAAACGTTTCTTGCTATAATGGTACCTATATGAGAAAAACCCCTCGAGATATGATATTTCCAGAGTATGTTCTTTTTTTGCTGATGTGGCATTGGCTTCTTTTAAAGATCAATTATTGTAGTATTATCACAATAAAGTGTTATACGGCCTTTTTTGTTGGGCACCACACCAAGATCATGGATGTAGTTTTGTATCCAAACAACTTATTTAGAAAAATCATAATCCACAACATACTTGCATTCTACTTTAGAATTAGTGAACGTGACTTGGTTTGAACTTTTACACCTCACACCACCTCTATTGAAAGTAAACATGCATCCTGATTATGTTTTCAAATCATCCTGCCCTATTTGGAAGCTAACATCTATATATCCCCTGATAACTAATTCCTAATCTCTTCTATAAAAAAGGAACATATCTGTAGTAAACCTCAGATACTTAAGGATAGTCTTGACTACCATCTAATGGAAGTCACTTATATCAACTTAATATATGCCTATTATACATAAGGTATAGGTAACATCTTTCTTAGTATATATTATGGCATACATGATTGATCTAATCACTGAAACATATGGAATCCTTTACATCCTCTATCTCTCCATGTGTGTTTAAGGAAATATTTTCATGGAAATATGAATTCCATGTGACATTTTCAATAATCCCCTATTGAATTGGTCTATACTGAATATATTCAATATTTTTTCAATGTACGTACTTTGAGTTAGTCTAAGAAGGCTCTTAGATCTATCACGATGGATCTTGATCCCAAGAATATATATTGATTCAACTAATTTATTTATGGAGAAGCATGTGTCTAATCATGTCTTAATGAACTATAAAACTAGTATTTCATTTAAAATAAGTAATATGTCATCAAAATATACTATTAAGAAAAAAACCACACTCCTTATAAACCACATATATACACAAGACTCTAATTCAATATTTATGAAACCAAATTGTATTATGGATTCATCAAAGTGAATGTTCTATAACCTAGATGACTTCTTTAATCCATAAATGAATCTTTGAAACTATCATACTTTGTTAGCTTTTGTTGGTCTCACAAACCCTTATGGTGGTGTCATATAGACATCTTCTTAAAAGTTCTCATTAAGGAAATTTATTTTAACATCTATCTATAAAATCTCATAGTCATGGTAAAATTCTATGAAAAGTAGAATTTTGATAAATTTTAGAATAGAAACTAGTGAAAAGGTTTCATATTAGTCTATTCCTTTATGATATTTAAATACTTTTACAACTAGTAGTGCCTTATAGGTACTAATTTTCCCATCCATGTCCACTTAATTATCAAATACCCATTTGAAAATAATGGTTTTTACATCAAATAAAGGATTTATCAAATTCCATACATGGTTTTGGTACATAGAATCCATCTCATAATTCATGAAATCTTTCCATTTGGTATATTCTATGCCACTTAATACTTCATTATTGGTAATAGGATCATTATTATTTATTCATAATGAGTATCCATCCTCAGTGACTAAAAAACCATATATTTTAGGTTTTATAACCTCTCTTGTAATCTTATGTGATACTTGTGACTCTATAATTTCCTCTTCTATGAGGATTTGTAGAATATATTTATGTTAAAACTCTTGGGTATCTTGATCCATGACTTCATAAAATTATATATCTCTTATACTATCTTCTTCATATATGTGCCCCTACTCAAGAAAAATGGTGTATCTTTCCACAATTACCCTTTTATATGATGATTTGTATAGGTAATATCCCTTTGTTTCCCTGTGGTGTCCCATAAAGACACACTTTGTACCTCGGGCTGAATGTTTATTATCTGAAGAGGCATTAAAAATGATTATCATCCTCGCATAAATAATTTAGACAACATGGATTTCCTTCTACACCATATTTCATATTAAATATCATTTTCCACTTTATTTGGTACTTGGTTTAGTTTTTATATTATTGTTTGTAATTCATATACCAAAAAGGATAATTAAATAATTTCATGACTTTTCATTGATATTTCCATGTCTTTCAATATGTGCTTCCTTATTTCACTTATGTCATTCCATTGTAATGTATAATGAGGAGTGAGCTAAAACAGAATCACAAACTCTTGTAAATATTCAATGAACTCTTAGTTAAGATATTCCCTACCACAGTCTAAGTGAAGTTTCTTTATCTTATTTCCAAGTTTATTCTAAACATTATTTTCACATACCTTGAATTTATTAATGGAATATAACATATAACTCACTAATTAGACATATCCATACCTACTAAAGTCATTAGTAAAATTTATCAAGTATGAGTATCCACCCACTGATTTAAATGGAAATGTCCACACACATTAGTATAAGTTGACTCAAGAATATTTATGTACCTTCCACCCATTTCACTAAATGGGTTTTTTATTTTACCTTATAAACATGTCTATCATATTCCAAGTAATTTTAGTTCAAAATAATCTAAATAATCATATTGAAATAATTTAGTCAAGTGATTTTCACATACATGACCTAAGGGATGATACCACAGTTAAGTGTGATATGATTCATGAGAACTAGATTCTTTATCAATCTTAATTACTTGGTTTCTATAATATAACATATAAAGGTCATTATTTTGGTGAGTCTCCCCATAACATGTGATATATTTGTAAATTAAGAAACATATTATTCTCAAATTTTAAAATAAATCTATATTAATCAATATTGGACATAGAAAAAATTGATAATTGGTGGCACAAAATAATAATTCCTTAAAACCAAGATCATGTCAGTCAAAAAAGTGGGGTGGTAATCTCAAATAGAAACTATAATGATCTCAGATCTATTAGTGGCTCATAGATCCACCTCATATTGTGAAAACCCGATGAATATGCTTAGTTATTTTATTTTAATAAAAATGTGAGAACTACATACTTTATCTAATACCCAATTTGTAGAAATAGATAAATTACACTTGATAGAGAATGAACCTAAAGCTTCCTCTTGATTCTTAGTTGTTTTTTGGTTCTTATTTTAGTGTATTTTATTGCTAAAAGATAAAAATATATCATATTATTCCCTTGTTTACTCCTTGATCTCCATTACCTTTTAAGGGTGTTTTAAATAATCCTTAGACTTGGTATCAGTCTTGGGTATTTTCTCTTTTCCCTTTTACATGTTCACTATAAGAATAGTAGTATCTTCATGATTCATGTCCTTGTTAGCTAGAAAAAGAAAAGTTGGTAGATCAGGTAAATACTTCTCAATTTTTTTCATATTGAAATTTATAATAAATCTATAGAAGATCTATGGAAGTGATGTAATAATGGGATCAGTGCATAATTCCCTATACATTTTAAACCCAAAAATTTCAATATTCTTGATATATCCAATCATTTTTCCTACATGAGTCCTAGATAGTGCACCCACTATAAGTTTTCTCATTAAGAGTTTCTTGTAGATCTCAAATCATTCTAATTTATCTCTCTCATAATTAAGATCATCAAGATTATTAATCATCCTATATTTATCCATTATCTCATGTGATTTCATGAGTTTTTTATACATTAATGAAAGTATCAAACACAAGATATCAATTACATAATCCATGTCTTTATCATAGATAAAGAACTCCTCATAACTCACATCATTAGTAGGAATATCAGGTATTGGGGCTTCTAACATTTAAATATTTAGTTCATGATGTAATATAATGTACTATCACTTATACCATTTTTGGAAGTTACTACCAGAGAATATATTTTATTTATCTATAATTGATCATAAGGATAATGTGGTTGGTGAACTTTTCACTTTACTAAAATAGTATAAAATAATATTGGTAATAATTTATTTGATTTTCAAAATGTGTAAAATTGAATTATTTAATTAGTCTCCCACTATTTTATTAATACTCAATGGGCCACACCATTATAATCAAAATATTATTTGGTGTGTAATTTCTAGTATCTAGGATCCATATTTACCTTCTAATAATTTAAGCAATAGCCAAGTCAATTACTCAAAGGTATCTAGGTGGGAGATTTTGCTAACTATAAGCTTGGAAATCCTATATCTATTGAGTAAAGGCCTCAGTCCTAAAATCCTTACTTGTATTTCCTAAACACTTGCCTCAATAATAAAACAATTCTAGTGAGGTCTAGTTTTTGTTAACGTTAACCTTTTATTTATTTATTTTTTATTTTTTTATTAGATTTTTTTTCTTTGAGTTTCAGGATGAGATTATTTGAATTTTTACCAAATTTGGATATTTTTGGCATGTTCATGGTTTCCTTACAGGGTCACACTGTGATTTGTTAAACTGTGTGGATGAACCTTTATAGATTTTTCATGACACATGGTTTAATTGGTAAAACCTATAGGTTTCCCTTATGTGTGGAATTATCAATTCATTTTTGAATGTGCATGGTCATTCTACACGAGTAGTATACTGTTAGGTGGAAACCATGTGGGTTACCCTTCTCTTTGTATTTTCTATAAAATGGTGTGTTCATGATTATTAGAAACCATGTGGAAATAGTTTTAGGACCTCTGGTTCTTAGAAAAGGGGATTTTCACGGTTGTTGCATGGTTTCCCAAACCATGTGGCCAAACTATGAGACTTAATAGTTTTTAAAAATCATGACTTTCCTATTATATAATACCCCTAAATAAACTTCAATCAATCCCCACTCCTCCTCACTCAACTAAGACATGTAAGGAGGCCCCTATGCACACATCCCTTACTTTTATTTTTTATAGTTTTCTTCCTCAATTCTTGGTGGTTTCCTTGAGTTAAGACCTTTTCTCCCTATCATATTCCTTCTTTATTATTTCCCCTTCCTCCATTTCTTGGGTTTAATATCGGGGCTAAAGGTTAGTGCTTTATTATTATTCTAGTTGTTTTAGGGTTTTCAAATCATTCCTTTGGTCTTTATCATCTCATATTTGAATGTTTTTTCATTTTTATAATCTATTTGAGATAATTGGTTCCATGAGTTTTCCTTTTCATCGCACACCACACATGATCAGGATTTCTAAAATTGGTTTCTCCTAAAATTTTGGTTGTTTTAGTGGTTTTGAATTAGTTTACAGAGAAAGTGATAAAAGGAAAGATTTTATTAATTAGTTTTAGAATATTTAAGTGTATTCCATATGTTTGATAAAATTCCAAAATAATTTTTTAATATGGATTTAATTTTTTGTGAATTATTTGGAATTTTGAGTGTTTTCATATGACTTTGACTTATTTATAGCTATCTTTAGGCTCTAGTTATTTTAATTAGAGGCTCTATTGTTTTGGTGAGTAACTTAAAATGGTTTTATTTGGTTTTACTTGGTACCTCCAAAAACAATTGGTGTGTTTGAACATATATATATATATATATTCATGTGTACATACACCTATATATGTATATTCATGCATATATATATATAAGCATATGGATATATATATATATATGATTTTATAGGATTCCACTATTTACTTTCATATTTCTAAATTGTCTCTTAGTTTTAAAAAGTGGTCTTTAAAATTGATTTTCAAATGAGACTTCCTAAAAAGGGACTCTTAGGCTCATTTAGAACTTTAAAAGTATTTTTCAAATGTCATTGAATTGTAAATGGGTTTTCAAAGTGACTTTTGAAAATATATGATTATTTTTAAATCTTAAATTATATTTGGAACCTTTGTTTTCATAAAAAAATAAGCATTTGTCATGGAATCCCCTCCCTTATAATTATTTCAAAATGTGATGGTATGATTTTTATAGGGGTCTTGAATGTATGGGCATAGAAATATAGGTTTATAATTGTATTTGGTTTTTTTATTCTTGATGGATATGTTGGATGTGAAGGATATTCTATCTCCCACATTTATTATCATTGTGGGATCTTGGGAATCTTATTGTGGGATAAGAGATGGTTACTAACTAGTCCTAATTAGATTTCATAGATACACATGGGGATGGATATGCCTGGGACATTGGGGAGTTCCACTGATGAGGATAGTTGAGAGAACCTGTTTGGTTATAGACATAGGAATGAATAAATAGTCTTGCAGATGGTACTGAACTGAGTATGTCTAGGGTCTCCTTGTGTAATGTTTAGGAATTTCCCATGATTATCTATTCTTGGCCATTTTTTCATTTTTTTTCTACCTCTATTTCACTTTATTTTTGTTATTCCTTTATAATATTCTCTATTGGTTATTCTTTGGTTTATTATATTTATTTATCTAGTGGTGTTTCCTTTATGGTTTATATTGTGATAATTTAGTGTGAGTTGGGTGTGTTTAAAGAAGGATTTTAAAATTGGTATTCTAGAAGTGATGGTTTAATATATATTATTAAGGTTTTCTCCAAAACAATTTTTGAGTTTAAAAGATGGTTTTTTAGAAAATTTCTTGATTGGTTTTTCACAAAATACTAAAACATAATTTTAATTTGTATTTCAAATAAGCATTTATTTTTTGTTTTATAAAATTAATGCATGGGCTCTCTGGTGATTTCTTACTAAGCTATGTTATGATCAAACCATACTTATTACACTCGATGTAAGTATACCAAAGGTAGCTTTCTAGGTTTAGGTATCATTTTGGGATTAATCGTGGAGTTAGTTATGGTATTATGGATGGATAGTAACCAAAAGATCACATAGAGATATTATTGGGTTTCCTTTGGTTTTATCTTGGGTTACGGATGTATCGACCATATCAGCCTTCTATTTTTTGGTTATAGTACATTTTCATTAATTATATATTTCTTTTATATGTTATGGTTATATGTTTTGAATATGATTCATTTAGTTTTATTATTATTTTATATCTATTTAATCTTATTATGCATAGACTTTGACATACGAAATGGTCATGTCATGCATCTGGGTAGAAACTCAAAGTCTATTATTTATCTAGGTAAAATCATTTCCATGAACTCTTATTAAATTTTACAGTTCTTTTCATTAGTACATAGGGATCAATAATGTCCCTTAGTTATGTTTTAAACAAGACCTGGTTCCCAATTTAGGGGATAGCATAGGTTGGTTCATGAAAAAATGGTATCAGAGTATAGGCCTTTTATAGACCTTGGTTATTAGAGAATCCTTTGTTATTTGTGGATTATTGTATATTGAATATTTAGGGTATCAAATCCTAAAAGGTAAGTATTAAAAGTGTTTCATTATCTCTTACTCATCCTACGTCTGGGGTTACCATGGGTTGTTGGGTGGTGATTCTTGAATTTTGGGATTTTCTTATTTATTTATATTGTATTTTTATTTTTATTGAGGTATTTTCAATTCCATAGGGATCAATAATGTCTCTTAGGTATGTTTTGGGCCAGATATGGTGCTCGATTTAGGGGATAGCATAGGTTGGTTCATGAAAAAATGGTATCAGAGTATAGGCCTTTTGAAGACCTTGGTTATTGAATAATCCTTTGTATTTGGGGAATCTGATAGATTGAATATTAGGGGTATAAAATCACAAAATGTAAGTATGAAAATAGTGGCATAAGCTCTTAATAATCCTTAGTATTGGGTTACCATGGGTTTTTGGGTGGTGAGTCTTGAATTATGGGATTTACTTATTTATTTCTAGTGTATTTTTATTTTTATTAAGGTATTTTTAATTGCATCAATGTTGTATGGGTATTTTTTATATTTTCTATGTTTTGGAGGTGAGTGGAAAGGGATAATAAAGAATGAAAAATTAACCTACATGGTCTATAAAACCATATAGATCCCATGTATATTGATCTTGTTTCCTTCTAGTGTAAGTTTCATTTTTGACACACACTTCTCCAAACTATGCAGCCAAACCATACATAGCCACTATCCTCCCTTTGAATTTTTTTTAAACTCACTTTGATATAGTTTCTTATTGAGTTTTATATGGATGTTATTGGTATAATTTAAAGGATTTTTTCATAGAGTTTAATGATAATTGTTTTGGTTTTAAATGAATTTTAAAATTTAAACTTGTTTCTCAAGAAGTGTGTTTTGTTTTTGGAAAATTTTAAGGGTGTTTCCTAAAATGAAATGGAAATAGTCTAAATTCAAGAATCGAGGAATGTTTTAAATAAGGAATTTTTTGTTTTTAAAAGTAATTTATAATAAGTTAATTAAATTTATAGATTAAGGTATGAAGTTTAAAATGGTTTTCAAGTAAAGTTTTTTATTTTTAAAATCTAAAAGGTAAAATTATTAAATGGTTTAAAAGAGAATTTTCAAAATTTATTTAGTGATTCTGATTAGTTATATGAAATATTATTTTGAATTGGGATTTGTTTTTAACTTGGTATGATTATATTGAATTATTATTGATTGGGTATTGTGTCTTTCTTATTATTTAGTGTATACCTCACAGAATATTTTTAAAGAATCATAGTGGCTTGAGAGTGTCTTGGTTTATTGACAACAGCACCCAGACTCGTGATAAAGTGGTGGATCCAGTTTACTCTTGGAGTTTACTTATTATTTGAGGTGATTGAGGTTCTTTATAGGTTGTGGAGTAGATTGATATAATTGATTATGTTTTTTAATCTTTAGGAACTCTTAAATCCTTGAGAGTGAGTATTGTTATGGGCTTGTTTCAATGGTTGATTTTTGACTGGTGGAAGATGTTAATCCTTGATTAGTTGAAAAATGGGATGATATGGGATTTATTTAAAAACTTGTTTGCTAAATTGTTCTTTCCATAGGAGTATAAGGAATAGAAATTGTTGGATATCATGAGTTTATAGATGGGTCAATGGATAGTGAAGGAGTGTATTGATCACTTTAGTGAGATGGTTTATTTTCCTCTTGAGATTGTTTCAAGTGACACCTTCAAGGATACCTTGTTCATGAAGGATTTTCATTTGGATATTAGTTCCATAGTTCTTTAATTTGGACTAAACTTGTTTAATTATTTGGTGGATGATTATTTCTTATCAGAGTCATCGTCTCAAGGGAAACCCATTACAAGTGGTGGCTCTGTCTCTTTTAGAACTAGTAAAGTTACCCCATCTGGTGGGGAGCGGAAGAGGGAAGAACCTATGTTGAGTGGAATTATTTTTCAGTTGATGATTTCTCAAGTAGAAGCATACCCTATTTTACTTCCAATGTGGTTAGTCCAGACATTATAATCCCTCTTTATTGAATGTTCCAAAGAGCCATCACCATTGTGGTTGATTAAGAAACCTATGAAAGTTTTTTAAATAGAAGAATCACCCAAAGATGAAATCCTTTTCAAACTCAAAATCATAATGGTGGTTCCTTTTTTATTTTTAAATGTCACATCATTCTTATTATTGGATGTTAATATCTAACATTTATTTTATAATTTGTAGAGTTTTGAACCAAATTAGAGAGTAAGTGGCTATTTTTAATTATGGATTTATCTTCGTTTGGTTTTGTTTTCTTCAGTATCCTTAGACAAAAAATTTGAGTAGTACCTCATTGTTTTTGTTTTGATCTACCATGCTATAGGATTCCTAAACGGTGGAGAGACCCACTATGGGTATCCCTCTCAAATTTTATTTATTGATTTAGTTAGGTGTGATTGTGATTTTGGAGATATATTCTTATTAGATGGTTTTGGTTGATTTCTATGAAATTTTTTGAAATTCGGTTGTAAGTTTATTTCTTTATTCACTTATAGAATATCTTATCCTTTTATCTTGATCCTTTTAGCTCATTTCCTTTTATTTTTGAACTCAATGTATTTTTGGGGGTAGAAAGAAGTATAGTGGGGAGTTTATCACATCCCGACCTATGATTTCTTTATTAAATTATTTATTTATTAGTATTTGATTTTTTATTTAAGTTTCAAGCAAAGACAGATTGATTTTTTTTTAAATAGAAGCTTTTAGAATGTGCATGGTTTCATTTCATGGTCATCTCATGATTTGTTAAATTGTGTGAATGATGCTTTAATAGATTTTCTAAGGAATCTGGTTAAATTAATGAAAACCATGCAGGTTACCCTTATGTAGGGTCTTCTTAGTTAATTTTTGAACATGAATGGTTAGTATGCATGAGTTACGCACTATTAGGGATAAATCATGTGGGGTTACCCTTATGTGATTATTTTCTAGTGCATATCTTGAACACAGTTAGGAGAAACTGTGTGGAAACTATGTGGGGAACTATAGTTCTTAGTAAAGGTGATTTTCATAGTTTTCATAATGTTTCTCCTAACTATGCGTAAATTGTATGCTAGAAAATCCTCATATAAGGGTAACCCCACATGGTTTCCCAATAAAACATTCATAAGAACTCCTCAACAAAAGAAGGTTTCATAATGATGACTAGACCAACACTTAGTTCTATGGTTATATTATTAATCAAGTAATGGAAGACTTATTCTAAATTAATATTTCTTTGAGGGATTTTATTTATTAAGAATAAATTTCTTTATTTTATCCTTTAACATGTTTTGTTAATATTAATTGGATTTTAGTTAAGTGATTAACCATGTGTTAATAAAATAATTACACAAAATCCTTTTATTTTTATTATATCTATGAATTATTGTTATTTAATTCATTTATTTATGTGATCATGATAGATCATACATAAAATAAAATAAATAACCATGAAAAATAAAATATGTGGCATGATCATGAACTTTATCTACCAGTTTGTTTATTTAGTAGATAATAAGTAAACCATTGGGTTGATTTCACCCTAACTCTATCTTGAACCACTTCTGATATCTTAGGAGGTCCATACTTACATATTCATTACTTATACATAGTTTAGGGTAACTAATTTAATGGTTACAGAGTTAACATAAAATAAATTGTGATCACGTGATTCCTTGCATAATAAGAGGAGGGGATGACTTCTAGTTTGTCTTTTTATTTAAATAATAATAATTACAAAAACCTATGAAACAATTAAATTAAATTAAATACATATCATATATAGGTTGTTTAGGATTATGATCATCCATGCATGAAATTAATACACATTTAATAAACAACCATTCATTTCAACAACTCTTAATTAAAATAAAAAAATGATCAAATTAATTAATTATCATTATTAATTAATTCATTTATCTTAATATTCATCCAAAAAATCTTTTAGATTCTCATCTTCTATAATTTAAAAAAAAATCAGTAAATAAATTTTTATTTAAAATTAATTATATACACAATGTGTACATTGATAAAACATGGTATGTTATTTTCTGAACTACCTAGTATAGTCATCATATACTATTCACTCATATGAAATTATCATACACAGCATGTCACATAATTACATGTCATGTACAATTAATAAATTGAACACTGATATGTGTAAATTATGTGGTGTATAACATTTTTAATGGATGAATAATACAGAGGGTGTAAAAACCATACATGGCATGTAGCTATGAATTTAATATAGAAATTAATTTAGAATTTAATATTATTACTAACCCATCATATCTCATGTATTCTCAAATAATTACATACAAAAATGTGTTGATTAGGTTTAAAGGTACTATTAATTTTATTTTCATGAAAAATGAATTACATGGAATACAATCAGGATTAGTGTGTACTTTTTGTAGATAGGTATGTCTTACAAGCTTTGTACAGAGGATACACAACATTTAATGACTTTTTCCCATGTTCATGATAAATTCTTAGGCACTAGGCGTGTATATCGATTGTGAACATTGATTGGGTACATGGTGTGTACACTAATTAAACATCATGTAAACTCGATGTTTCATGTTTTTCAGTCACATGTGTCATTCAATAAATACATAATGAATCTTTAATGATGTGCTTTCCATAGTGAAAATGCATTAACTACATGAAATGTACACTAGCTTCACATTTTTTAGCATTTCCATAGAGCATTGTTACTTCTCTTAAGAGATATAGAAGTAAAAATTTACACTCAAACATAAACTAACTAATTTAATATTATAGTTTAATAGTGGTCAAGGTTGATCCATATATAATGGTGTAGAAATGATTCAAAATGCTTAAGAAAATTTAAAAAAATAAAAAAAAAATAGATGATTGAATTGGTTGGTTTTTTGAGATTGATAGGAAGGATGTACCAATATTTTGTAAGTTTAGGTCTATGCCCTAGTGAGGCGTAAGTGTTGTGGTTTTTAATTTAAATGGTGTCTGAACTAAACTCCAATGAGTCTCTTCTTAGAGTTATCACCCTTTATGTTATGAACCTCCTTTCCCTAATCAGTTCTTAGGTTAGTTTATAGCTAAGTTTCTAGTACCATGTTTAAGAATAATTACCTCAAGTTCATACATTGGTCATTACATGAGTAAGGGTCACTGGTTGAAGAATTTAAAAGGCATACCCTTCTCTTTCATTAATTATCATACATGATAGATAAGGGTAAGAATTAAAATATGATATTAAACAATGAAAAAACCATTAAAATTTCAATCAAATACAATTACCTATACTATGTTCACTTCCCTTTACCTTACATAACTCAGCACAAGAAGATTTACCCACTCATTCTAGTAATGAGAAGTTTAGAAAAATATAAAAAAAATAAAGACATATAGTATCAGCACTCTACAATATAATATTATGATATATTATCTCTTGTTTTCTAGTTCCAGTCTCCTCTTAGCATAACAACTTCTCTCTATTTTATTCACCCATAGATAAGCATCCCTTTTTTTGAAATTTGAATTCTATTTCTACCTATTTTATTTTTTTATATCTCTTATATTTTTATTTCTTTGATTTTTATTCTCCCTTTCTCACTCTTGGCCCAAAGGTTTTGACTGATAATTCTAGGTTGAATTTTGGTCACTCAACCAAATCCCCCCTTTATTTTTGGGGTGTTTTAAACCCCCTCTTTTATTAGTGAGGCCATGTGTACTATTTTCTATTTTTTCTCTCATTACTCGACTTAAATTTCACATATATCCTATAGATTGTCTGAGAAGATTAGGTATTTGAAATTATAGTAGCCCCCACTCTATGTAATGGATGTTTTCTCTACAAAATAGCCTCTACATAGCCTATATAGTCATGGTGAAGCATTAGAGGCTATGGTGCAGTGGAAGCTTCTTCATTTTTCATGATTTATCTTATTTTTGAACCACTACATCAATGTGAAATACTTATGGCGTAGCACCTTCTCTATTATCTTATTCAAATTATCCCACGGTGCATCACTTTGGATGACTTCATAGGATTGTTCTTTCTCATTCTAAAAAATAGTGGCTATAGGGTAATAGTGAGCCATGCTATATCTCATTTTCATCAATCAATCTCCCTTGTCCACTATGCCGCATAGCCATGGTTGCGGTGTAGTGGAGCTCAAAATGGAAGTGGGACCTGAGATCTTTATTGTCAATCATAGTGGGATTATAGTGAATTAGTGGTGGATAGAGGTTTAGTGGGTGTTTCCAAAAAAGACAATGTGTTTCCCTATGAGAAATAGTTTCATCCTATTAATTTCACAGTAAACTGGGGGAGATTCGCATCCCACATTGAAAATCTTGGCATGTTGGATCCACTATTTATATTATTATATCTCAATGCCTAAGAATCAATATAAATGGGTGTTGAAGGACTCTTGATGCCATCGTGTACCTCCTCATGCTGATAAATCCATCATTTCATCATCATATAAACTTGATCCCCACTCATCGGTGCTCACCCTCGCATGCATACTCATATTCCCCTACGCCAACCCATACAGGGGCCTGTCCATGTCTTTCTCTACCATGTGGTTGGATCTCCCTATGGGGTGGCTTTTTCGGTATATTGGGCCTCCTAGCTGTCTCGTTATCCCATGGGTTAACTGCTATCCACTAGTCCATTTTTTTTCTAAGTCACGTCCTTCCTTTACTAATTTTTTTATAGAACACAGAAAAATTATTTAGAAAATTAAAATATGTTTTATTTTATATTTTTATTTATTTTTCAAAATTACCATCAAAAACTCAATGTAAAAAATATAATATTAATTATTAAAACACGGATATTCCTAGTTAAAAATATAAGACACTCAAAAATTAAAATTTTAAAATTTATGTACAAAAATGAGCTCATAAAATCCACAAAACTTATAAAATTCTTATCCTCAAGAATGTATCTCCATAATGTATTAAAAAAGAAACCCCAATTCTACTAATATTTAAAATTCAAAATTAATAAAACAAAAAAAATCATTGATTGAAAGATAATTTCCAAATTTCACATGAAAAAAAATTATTTTAACTAATCACTATACACAATGTATTTGATTCTTCCAATGAAAAATTATGGAGCCTCTCGTCTCTTCAATTCAAGTTTTTTTATTCATAATTATTAACATTTAAAGTTGTTATCTACCTCGTAATTTGTTTTTTCTTCTCTCATAACTCTTGGTAAAATATAAATGTGACATTTTTTAATACCTTGAGAACATATACCATACTTGTCAATTTGAAAATGATCTATATTTTTCACTTATTAGAGAAAAAAATCACTAAAAATCATGAGGACTTTGAAAACAAGGATCATATGATTCTAAGGTTTAAGGGTGGTATGAAATTGAAGAAATAAAATATTAAAACCAAAAATAATTTTAATATCTATGTATTAATAATGTTAATATAAGTAAAAAAAATAAAATATCCTCATAGAAATTACATTTTTCCCACATGTCCAATCTTATAATGAAGGTCAAGAACAATGAGGCTTAGTAAATGAGTTACCCCTCTAATTTTTCTTTATTTTTAAAAATTTTAAATTTTAAAAAAAAATGATCTAGGACAAGTCTCACATCCACCATCCTTCCCAAAATGACGAAAATCAATGGTCAAGTGATGGTGATTGTTACCCTCCATAACTCAACCAAAATTTTTTATTCATTGTTTTTCATTTTTTTTAGAGTGATAAATAATAAAAATAGTTAAGTAAACATGAAATTTCTTCTCAAAATCTTGTGTTACATCCACAAAATATTCTCTCATAGAAGTATATCCATTTTTTCATGAAATCACTCTCCCCGTACACTTGAACTTTGGACATCATAAAAAACACTATAGTATGGGTAGGAATGGATGATTTGTCTTGAAATGTGGCTATTTCTAGCTAATTCCATCCATGGTCTCTAATGGATAAAATGAAGATAATGTTAGGTATGTCTCAAGTATAATGGTTAAAATAAACAAAATTACTCAATCATTTTTAAAGTAAATTTTTTACAATCATCACTTTTACAAGTTCAAATTCAAATCCTAATAGGTATCATGACCCAAGTTTTCTCATGAAAATTACTAAGAATGATTAGAAAATTTTGTTCTAGAAAACTCTTAAGAATAAAATCATGTAATTTGAGTCAATCACTCATGTAATGTATCATAATAAATAAATCAATTAACATGAACTTCTGAAAATCAATGTAAAATATGGAAGGGGATTTTTAGCAATATATAATTAAAAAGATTCATTGATATAAAGTTATAATGGTTCACTCTAATCATTCAATTCCCTGTCTTACTTGTTAAATTATATCAACTCAACAATTAAAACATGGTATCATGGGATTTCTAAAAACCCTAAGTGACATTGATCAAAAAGTAAATAAAATATCTAAGTATGGACATGAATGTTTTCATTAAAGCTCCAAAATAGATTCTAGAAAATATAAGGGATTATAAGTAAATACTAAATTTTAAACCATGATCCCCTTTTTATAAAGCTCTAATATTATTCCCTTTGCTTACTATAGTAGGTCCTTGCACCTTGAGTCTTCATGGACCCAAAAATCTAATAATATAATGACCCAAGCTTTGCATACAAAGATATTACATATTTTTAGATGAATATTAATTTCATTATACAAATACATGTCTGAGGATCATAAAGGCCTGGTGCCTTTGTAAACTAGGAAACATAAAAAAAATATTGCATAAAATATATACATAATCTCCTACTTATTCCTTCATAATTAGATCTCTTTTAGCATATCACACTTAACACCTTTCTTCAGATCATGTGGAGAAGAAACATAAGAAAAGGGTGATCTCGGATGCTCAATAAGGGTAAATATGGAAGATATCAATTTAATATCTTATTAAAGAATACGATATTAAATATATGTATGTGTTTATGAACATAAGATTAAAATTTCATACCCAACCTGTCCTGAAACATAAACACAAGTTATGGCATATAACCTTAACATGAACCATAAGAATGAAACTTCATCCTAACTCATTCTTGAACCATATGTTCAAGTAATAAATGTGTGTGGAATCATAATAAGTATATATAACCATTTAATATATCATTTTTAACTACCAAGACTCTAGAATCAGGCCTTTCACCTATTTCCCTTAACGAATCAAGCACATAGACTTGTTTCCCATCATGAATCAAGTGCGTCGACTTGTTTCCCTCAACTATCTCATTAGATATAATTCATTATCCAATGTATCGGAGGTAGATATAGTAACCACCTATCGCATAATGAAATCCATACATATGTGTTCCACGTGACCATAAATCATTCATCACATCAGAAAAAAAAAATTAAATAAATAAGCTTCACAAACATCATTCAATCTGTCACGACCTGTCCTCGGGGTCCGTGCCGTGACTACCCCAAGCCTGCCTCCCATAGGCCAGGGGCTGGCGACTAGCACCAAAGGCATAACTCCCGAGAAAAAGGGGAAGGCATTTCCTTTATAAAGTAATCAAACACCACAGAGTGAGCAAGAAGAAGTAAACACTAGTAAACTGAGTACAACAGTAAGTGCGGAAAAATAAGTGGGCCAGAATACAAACTCAAACTGAAGTAAAGTACAACTAAAAAGGAAGTACATCAACTGAAAAGTAAAGCAGCAATGCTGATCCGTCCACTGGAAGTCACACCTAAAGGGTAGGTACAGATAGCCTCCTCAGCTCCTCAGGTCCAGCAATCCGCTCTGTGTAGGTCCCGCCCAGTGGTCCACCTCCAGGTACCGACCTGCTCCACAAGCCTCAACCACAATCAGCGTTGTCCGTCGTCTGCATCCAACACAACGTAGTGAGGACATAGCCCGTGCAGGGGTGAGTATACGCTACTCAGTAGGGACCTTGAGACCCCCGAAGGTCTCCCAGAATCCACAAAGGATAATCCACAAAGGAAAGATACAATCACGAAGTAACAACCAACACTACTTAGGTATATGCCCATACATATACCTAAGTCATCAATCTAGTTTGGCTTCAACATCTGAGCCCAAGTTTGATCAAGTCCACATAGGAGTACAACACAATCCACACAGGATAACACAACCCAATCCACATAGGAAAGCAATTCAATCATATAAAAGATAATGATTGAAAGTCAAGACTCATCTCACACAGGTATACTTCTTCGTAAGGTGATAGAGATAATCAAATATAGCCACTGATTCATCTAAGTTAGGACCCACGTAGGATACTAAACAAGCTAAGTTGTCGGACCCACATAGGATACAGACTAGCGACTCTGCCAGACCCACATAGGATAGCAAGAACAGAGTTAGAAACTTCCAGACCCACGTAGGATACAAGAACAGTATTCATTGTCGTCGAACCCCCTGAGGATTTCAGTACGGTCTTCATCGTTGCTGAACCCACGGAGGATTTCAGTGCAGTCTTCATCACCGTCGAACCCACGGAGGATTTCAATACGGTCTTCATCGCTGCCGAACCCATAGAGGATTTCAGTGCAGTCTTCATCGCTGTCGAACCCACGGAGGATTTCAGTACGGTCTTCATCGCTGCCGAACCCTCAGAGGATTTCAGTGTAGTCTTCATCGCCGTCGAACCCACGGAGGATTTTAGTGCGGTCTTCATCGCTGCCGAACCCACATAGGATTTCATTGCAATATTCATCACCGTCGAACCCAGAGAGGATTTCAGTACGGTCTTCATCGCTGCCGAACCCACATAGGATTTCAGTGCAGTCGTCACAGTTGCAGCCAGCTCTAGGGTTCCCGCACAAAACATGCTCTTTTCCGGGAGGGTCCGCTCCACGAGACAAAAAGGGGTCGATACATCAACTGACACGTAGTCCGGAGTTTATGTATCCCAAAGTTCCCTCTTGACAAGAGGAACTCAACGTGACAGACGGTGCGTCAAACGGACGCCCGGTCTGAGAGTTATTGGCTTTTTCGTTCTAGGGGCCCGAATGGTTTTTAAGTCAAAACCAACCCGACCGCACTCCAACGGCATCCAAACCTCGAGCGGAGTAATCCAAAAGTTCCGTCTCACTAAGAGGAATCAAAAAAAGTCGACGGAACGTCAATCGGACGTTCGGAGCTCAAGTTATAACTGTTTCCGCTCCGAGGGCCCGGTTGGTTTCGCGTTCGAACAAACCCGGACATACTCAAAGTTCTCCGAAACCTTGAGTGTAATATACCAAAACGACTGTCTCATTCCAAGGATCTCCACTCAACTGACGTTACATCGATCGGAGGTATGTAGCCCAAGATATGGGCAAAAGAACGAACCAGTCCGGTTTAGGGGGTTTTGGGCCCGGACCGACCCGGCCCGAGACCCCCCCCCCCCCCCTGGGTCGGCCCGAACCGGATCAACCCGACCCGGGTCCGGGTCCGGCCCTTTAGGGTGCATCTCGGCCCAGGGGGCGTGGCCCTGCCCAACCGGCGTGGCCCGGCCCAGTGCGGCCGGTTGTCCTGGCGCGGGCGAGCCCCACACGGCCGGTGCTGGCCGTGCCGTTGCAGAAAAGGGGGGCGGCTTCCCCTTTTGATTGAAGTTGTATCCCCACATGGGGGCCACTCCCTTCAGCCATCAGACACAGCGCTGGGCACCGCGTCTCCCCCAGGTCCCGCGCAGCCGCTGAACCGGTCGCCTGCCGCCACAGCGGTCTCTCCTGTCGGCGCGCCGGGACGCCGCCGCCTCCGGGCAGCCGGCCGGTGCCGGCCACCGCCAGTGAAGTCTGCGGGCCACCGGAGCTGCTCTGGTAGTCCGTTCTTGCTCTCGTCTGCGCCTGGGGTCGTCTCGGAACCCGTAGATTATTGTGACGGCGTCCAATTGCTCAACGGTCCTGTTTCATCGTCGCCCAACGTTCCGCGCATCAAGAAAAGAGAATCGGTGGGTTTGGACTTGTTCGTTGGTCCGCACCCACAGCGTTAGTGGTTCAAACGACTTTCAACAATTTAATCATATGTCTAGGATATAATCCAAATAAATTAAATAAAACCAAACCCCCTACCTCAAGGTGTTGATGAACGAAGATCGTCGCGAGAAAAGACGTCGGGGGAGATGGTGTCGCGGAAGAGGATCATGGGCGTCGCGGTACACGGCGTCGCGGGGAAGAGGATCGTTGGCATCATGGTATACGGCGTCCTGTCGTCGATCTCTGGGGAACTTGCATTCTTCATCATCTTTCTTTGGAGGTTGGCGTTCTTCGTTGTTCTTCGTGTTCTTCAACGAGGAAGGGCGTTCTTCGAGAATGGAGTAATTCCTCCCCAAATCTCTCGCACAACACAACAAATATAATAAAATAAGGCGTTGCCTTATTTTATTACTCATGCCATCTGTTTTTTAATTTAAACATTAAATCACGATTTAATTATCGAGTGTTGAACAATTAATGTGGCGTTTAATAATCCAATTAAACGTGAGAGTTGACTTGGCATTTAAGAGGGGGTGCGGGTGAGTTACCAAATTAAATACACGTGGGAGGTAAAAGTAAATAAAGGGGGTGGGGCTCGTGTGGGCCCCACCTCACTAATATCCTACCTAAGAGTTAGGGTATTAGTGAGTCCCACTCCAACAGACCCTTCATGTCTAGGTTATCATTACTTAGAATAAAAATAAAATTGTAGCACAATATTTTATTTTTATTCTTTAGTTAACCCAATTAATTAATAACCTCACCCGAGAAAATGAAATTCCGGAAAAGGTGTTATTAAGAAATTACCGGTGTTGTGGATCCATCGGTGCCCTCGGATTTTGATTCCGAGTACAGGTTTAAAATTTAGAAAAAACTCGCTCACTCGTTCACTGAACGTACCCGAGCTAAACTTCTAAAATTGATTCTGGGCACACCGGGTCTCAGAATCAGGTGCCGTCAGAAACTGTGTTCTTGTAAAATCCAAAATAAAATTAAGAAAAAAATTTCCCTTGAATTTTTATGGGTCTTTACACTACTCCCACCTCAGGGCTTTACGTCCCCGTTAAGTTACATCATAAACTAGGGGAACAACTATGGGTACTGAGCATGCATCTGAGCCTCCCGCTCCCACGTTCTCTCCTGGAGGTTCCCGTGTTTCCATCTGATGCACACTAAAGGAATAGAACACCCACGTAGGACCCACTCCTATCGATCCTCGATCTCCACCGGGACCTCCACAAAAGTCTCCCCATCGTCAATGTCTAGCTCCCGATGGTCGATGATATGTGTCGGGTCGTGCACGTATCTCCTCAGCTGAGATGCGTGGAAGACGTCATGCACCCGGTGCAACTAAGGTGGTAGAGCCAGGCGATAAGCCACCTCGCCTACCCTGTTGAGGACCTGGAATGGTCCGATGAAGCATGGAGATAACTTTCCACCTCAGCCAAATCTCTGTAATCCACGTCGAGGTGAGACCCGCAAGAAAACATGGTCGCCATCCTCGAACTCTAGTGGCTTCCACCTCTTGTCAGCATAGGACTTCTACCGGCTCTGAGCTATCCTAATCTGCTCCTGGATGACCTGGACCTTCTCTATCATGGCCTGGACCATCTCCGGTCCCATAAGTGCTGACTCCCCAGGGTCTGTCCAGCACAGAGGTGATCTGCAAGGTCGGTCGTACAATGCCTCATATGGTGTCATCCCGATGGTGGAGTGGTAACTGTTGTTGTAAAAAAACTCCAACAAGGGTAGATGGTCCTCCCAGCTGCGACCAAAGTCGAGGACACATGAATGGAGCATGTCCTCGAGAGTCTGAATGGTCCTCTCCATCTGACCATCCGTCTGAAGGTGAAAGGCGGTGCCCAGACGTAGCTACATCCTGAATGCCTCCTACAACCCTTTCCAAAGCCGGGAATTAAAGCTAGCATCTCGATCGGAGATGATAGATGATGGAACACCATGAAGCCGTACAATCTCCTAAATGTAGAGACGTCCCAAGATCTCTACTAATCCCTGCTCTCTGATGGGTAAGAAGTGGGCTGACTCGGTGATTCGGTCGACAATCAACCAAATGGAGTCATGACATCTAGAAGTGTGTGGAAGTCTAGTCACGAAATCCATAGATATCCCATCCCACTTCCACTCTGGGACCACCAAGGGTTATACCAAGCCTGCTGGTACCTAGTGCTCTGCCTTCACCTGCTGATAGGTGAGGCATAGAGAAAGGAACTCAGCTACAGCCTTCTTCATACTCAGCCACCAGTGCTGACGTCTGAGATCCTGGTACATCTTCACCACTCCTGGATATACCGCTAAAGGGGAAGTGTGAAACTCTCTCAGCACCTCCTCTTTTAAAGAAACGGGTACCATGGTACGACCTCTAAAAAGGATGATGTGCTCTCCTCCTACAGAGAATCCATCAGGTGCCTGTCCTGAGGATATCTGCGCATGCCGCGTATCACAGTCAGTGTCCCCACGTTGTGCCTCTCTGACCCGCTGCAGTAGTGGAAGAGTGACTGTGAGTGACTGAAGAAAATCTTCTCCATCCCTATCCATGAAGGATATCTACAAAGCGGCTAGCTGCTCTGTCACCTCCCCAAGTAGTTGAATGATCGTCCTCCTGCTAAGAGCATTGGCTACTACGTTCTCCTTTCCAGGAGTATAGACTATCTCAAATTCATAGTCCTGGAGGAACTTGAGCCATCACCGCTGTCTCAGATTCAGGTCCTTCTGCGAGAAGATGTACCTGAGACTCTGGTGGTCAGAGTAGACTGTAAAGCACTCACCCATCAGATAGTGTCACAACATCTTCAGAGCAAAGACCACTGCTGCTAACTCCAGGTCATGGGTAGCATAGTTCTGCTCATGTTGCCTCAACTGATGTGATCCATAGGCGATGACAGACTTCTCCTGCATTAGGACACATCCGAATCCAGTCCCTGATGCATTGCAGTAGACTATGTACCTTAATCCCTCCTCCGGTAGCCTCAAGATAGGTGCGCTGGTCAATCTCTGTCTCAGCTCCCGGAAGCTCTGCTGACATCTGTCTGACCACACGAAGGGTTTCCCCTTCTTCAAAGCTGAGAGTGGTACCGCAACTCTAGAGAAGTCTAGCACAAACTTCCGGTAATACCCAGCTGGACCCAAGAAACTCCGCACCTCTGTCACGCTCCTGGGTGGCTCCCAAGCTAGCACTGCCTCGATCTTTGCAGGATGCACCGCAACTCCCGCCTCAGAGATGATGTGTCCTAATAAGTGGACCTCACGTAACCAGGACTGACACTTCGAGAGCTTTCCATAAAGCTGGTTCTCTCAGAGTGTGTCTAGTACAACCCGCAAGTGGTAGGTGTGCTCCTCCTTAGTGGTCGAGTATATCAATATGTTTTCGATGAATACCATGAAAAATCAATCGAGGTATGGCTGAAAGATCATTTTCATGTGACCCATGAACACTACTGGATCTTTGGTTATGCCGAAAGGCATAACCAAGAACTCATAGTGTCCATGCCAACATATGAAGGTCGTCTTCTACACATCCTCATCTCGAACTCTGAGCTGATGATAGCCTGATCTAAGGTCTATCTTCGAGAACCACCGTGCTACCTTCAGCTGATCGAAGAGGTCATCAATCCTCGGTAGTAGATACTTGTTCCTCACTTTCACCTAGCTCAGGCGATGATAATCGACACACAGTTGCAAGATCTCGTCCGCCTTCTTGGCGAACAATATCGGGGAAGCCCAGGGTGAAACACTGGGTCGAATGAATCCCTTTCTCTTCAAGTCCTCCAGCTGTACCCGTAGATCTCGAAGCTCAGCGGGGCCCATCCAATATGCTGGAGTGGATATCGGGGTTGTCCCAGGGTACAGGTCAATATAGAAGTCTACCTCTCTACGAGGAGGTAGTCCTGGGATGTCATCGAGGAAAACATCCGCATACTGATCCACTTCTATAGGAAAACTCGAACTCCGCACATCAATTGCTCCTAGGATGAGGCTATCCAACTGATGAGTGATGGGTTTTCCTATCCTCTGCGTGAGTCCATCCTATGCTGCAAAGGCTCCCTTCTCGCCGGTGAAGGTGAGCCTGATCCCATCGGTGTGAACACACCGCACCTTGCGCCTAATACAGTCGATCTGAGCATGGACTGTGGATAACCAATCCATTCCTAAGATGACGTCGTAAGGCCTCGACGCCGCTACAAGAAGATCCCAGCCAAAGCTCTCTCCTCCTAGAGTAAGCTCACACTACTAGAACCAGGGTGTAATCATCGAGTCTACTCCCGTAGAAGTCTCTAGCCGTAAGGATCGAGCCAACAGCTCCGTCGGAATCTCCAAGCTCCGAACAAGGGTAGCGGCAATAAAATAATGACTCGCTCTTGTGTCTATAAGAACTGCAGCAAAGGTGGGGTAGACACAGATAGTACCTTGAATCATCTCTGGCGCGCCGTGGTCGTAGGCCTCCACTGCTTGAAGCTGAGGCTGTCTCTGTCCGCCAGCTCACTATAGTCGGGGTGGACCTCCTGGTGGTGGTGGTGGTAAAGCCTCAAAGCATCACCCACCACCTGCTGCTCGGCCAGCTCCCCTGCCTCGTTCGCCTGCTCTCGGCAGACCGCCACGGTCGACCCTCTGCCTCTGCCTGGGTGGCCCCTCAATCGTCTGCTGCTCCTATGCACAGCAGTTCGGGAAGTCATGAGCCATGTGGCCCTGCCCGCTGCATGCGTAGCACTGCCTGCACCTCGGAAGGCTGGCTCTGCTCCCCGTGCCCCTCACCTCTGAGCCAGTGTCCTAAGGTCATCCGCCAGATGGTCGGGTCCGCCTGGACCCCTGTGACATCCGTCGACTACCAGCTACAGACGAATCTGCTATGTGCCTCCCTGTAGTAGGTCTCGCTGCTGGTGTAGGCTCAGCAAGAAATCTCTCAATGAGAAGGGCTCTCTCCAGTACTCCTTCCTGCGTCGGAATGCTGAGGGAGATCACTGATGCCCTGATCTCATGCCTCAGTCCCTGCTCGAAGGTCTGGGCCTAGAATAATGGGTCTTGTACCATGTCCATCGAATAGCGTGAGAGATCGGTAAATCTCACCGAGTACTGGGCAACCGTCATGCTGCCCTGCCGTAGTTGTAGTAGCTCCTGAATGTGCACTGCACGGAGGGTGGCTGGGACGAACTCCGAGAGGAAGAGGCTCTCAAATTCCGTCCAGAGGAGAGATTCCTTGTCGTGTACCTGAAGCATCAAGCTCCACCATCTTCCTGTTTCCGCATGCAGGAGGCTCGCTGCGAGGATCACCATGAGGTCGGCTGGTGTCCCCACTAACCTGAAAACTCGTACAACCGCCTCCAGCCAATCCTCGGCTGCCTGAGGGTCCATCTCCCCACAGAACCTGGGCGGTCTCTAATGATGAAACTCGTGCAGTGCACTAAGGTAATGTGCACTATCAGCGGCTGGGTCTGGTAGCATCGGTGGCTCGGCGGGTAGAGGTATCGTCGATGCCTCCACTATCAAAGTGCCCTGCACCGAGGCCTCGTCGCTCAGTGGGCTGTCGTATCGTTCAAAGCTCGGAACCCTAGCTAGCTGCCATCATGGGGCCATCCTGAAAAGAAATAGGTGTGCCACGGTCAAAACTGTATACCTGGTGAGCTAACACAAAGTAATCACAAAGAAAACTTTTGAAACACACATGCAATCAATGTTTTTGTGCATTGAGTCGGAAATCAGAAGTTAGGGTCCTGGTGTACGGATACGTCGGCCACCGCACCAACACTGGACTCCCTGGACTGATAACCACACTCAATACCCTTAACACTATTGCTTCACATAGAAGAAAGATCAGAGTCCAGAGTTCTGCGGTAGAACCGAACTCCTCTGATACCAATTTGTCATGACCCGTCCCCAGGGTTCATGTCGTGACTACCCCAAGCCCACCTCCCATAGGCCAGGGGCTAGGGACTAGCACCAAAGGCGTAACTCCCGACAAAAAGGGGAATTCGTTTCCTTTATAAAGTAAACAAACACCACAAAGTGAGCAAGCAGAAGTAAACACTAGTAAACTGAGTACAACAGTAAGTGAGGAAAAGTAAGTGGGCCAAAATACAAACCCAAACTAAAGTAAAGTACAACTGAAAAGGAAGTACAGCAACTGAAAAGTAAAGCAGCAACGTCGAGCCGTCCACTGGAAGTCCCACCTGAAGGGTAGGTACAGATAGCCTCCTCAGATCCTCGGGTCCAGTCGTCTGCTCCGTGTATGTCCCGCCCAGTGGTCCACCTCCAGGTACCGACCTGCTCTACAAGCCTCAGCCACGATCAGCGTTGTTCGTCATCTGCATCCAACACAACGTAGTGCGGGCATAGCCCATGCAGGGGTGAGTATACGCTACTCAGTAGGGACCCCGAGACCCCCGAAGGTCTCCCAAAATCCATAAAGGATAGTCCACAAAGTAAAGATACAATCATGAAGTAACAACCAACACTACTTTGGTATATGCCCATACATATACCTAAGTCATCAATCCATTTCGGCTCTAAAATCTGAGCCCAAGTTCGATCACGTCCACATAGAAGTACAACCCAATCCACATAGGATAAACAACCCAATACACATAGGAAAGCAATTAAATAATATCAAAGATAATGATTGAAAGTCAAGACTCATCTCACACAGATATACTTCTTCGTAAGGTGGTAGAGATGATTAGATATAGCCACTGATTCATCTAATATGGGACCCACGTAAGATACTAAACCAACTAAGCTGTCGGACCCACATAGGATACAGACTAGCTACTCTGCCAGACCCACGTAGGATAGAAAGAATATAGTCATACACTGCCAGACCCACGTAGGATACAAGAACAGTAGTCATTGCTGTTGAACCGATGGAGGATTTCAGTACGGTCTTCATCACTACCGAACCCACGGAGGATTTCAGTGCAGTCTTCATCGCCGTCAAACCCACTGAGGATTTCAATACGGTCTTCATTGCTGCCAAACCCACAGAGGATTTCAGTGCAGTCTTCATCATCGTCGAACCCACAGAGGATTTCAGTACGGTCTTCATCACTGCCGAAACCTCAGAGGATTTCAGTGCAGTCTTCATCACCGTCGAACCCACGGAGGATTTCAGTACGGTCTTCATCGTTGCCAAACCCAAATAGGATTTCAGTGCAGTATTCATCGTCGTCAAACCCATGGAGGATTTCAGTACGGTCTTCATCGCTGCTGAACCCACATACGATTTCGGTATAGTCGTCACAGTCGCAGCCAGCTCTAGGGTTCCAGCACACAGCATGCTCTTTTCCGAGAGGGTCCGCTCCACGAGCCAAAAAGGGGTCGATACATCAACTGACACGTAGTCTGTAGTAGATGTATCCCAAAGTTCCGTCTTGACAAGAGGAACTCAACATGACAGACGGCGCGTCAAACGGATGCCCGGTCTGAGAGTTATTGGCTTTTTCGTTCCAGGGGCCTCGTTGGTTTTTAAGTCAAAACCAACCCGACCACACTCCAACTGCGTCCAAACCTCAAGAGGAGTAAGCAAAAAGGTCCATCTCACTAAGAGGAATCCAACAAAGTCGACGGCACATCAATCGGACGTCCGGAGCTCAAGTTATAAGTGTTTCCGCTCTGAGGGCCCGGTTGGTTTCGTATTCGAACCAACCCGGATGTACCCAAACTTCTTTGAAACCTTGAGTGTAATATACTGAAAAAACCGTCTAGTTCCAAGGATCTCTACGCAACTTACGGTGCATTGATCGGAGGTCCTTAGCCCAAGATATGGGAAAAATAAAGAACTTGTCCGGTTTAGGGGGTTTTGGGCCCGGACCGACCCGTCCCGAGACCCCCCCCCCCTGGGTCGGCCCGAACCGGGTCCGGGTCCAGACCTTTAGGGCGCAGCCCGGCCCAGTGGGCGCGGCTCGGCCCTGTGCGGCCGGTCCGGCCTGGGCATCCGGTTGGCCCGACGCGGGCGCGCCCCGCACGATCGGTGCTGGTTGTGCCGTTGTGAAAAAGGGGGGCGGCTGCACCCCTTTATTGAAGCCACGACCCCACGTGGGGGCCGCTCCCTTCGGTCAGAGGATGCGATAATGGGCACCGAGTCTCCCCCGGCTCCCGTGTGGCCGTGGAACCGGTCGCCTGCCGCCGCGGCTTCAGTCGCGGCGGTCCCTCCCGGCGGCGCGTCGGGACGCCGCCGCCGGTGAAGTCCGCGGGCCACCGGAGCTGCTCCGGTGGTCCGTTCTTTCTCCCGTCTGCGCCTGGGGTCGCCTCGGGACCCGTAGATTACTGTGATGGCCTCTAATCGCTCAACGGTCCTGTTTCATCGTCTCCCAATGTTCCGCGCATCAAGAACAGAGAATCGGTGGGTTTGGACATGTTCGTTGGTCCGCACCCACCGCGTTAGTGGTTTAAACAACTTTCAACAATTTAATAATATGTCGAGGATATAATCCACATAAATTAAATTAAACCAAACCCCCTACCTCAAGGTGTTGATGAACGAAGATCGTCGTGGGAAAAGACGTCGTGGAAGACGGCGTCGCGGAAGAGGATCGTGGGCGTCACGGTACACGTCGTCGCGGGGAAGAGGATCATCGGCGTCACGGTATAAGGCATCGCATCATCGATCTTCGAGTAACTTGCATTCTTCTTCATCGTTCGTCGGAGGTCGGCATTCTTTGTCGTTCTTCGCGTTCTTCAACGAGGAAGGACATTCTTCAAGACTGGAGTAATTCCTCCCCAAATCTCTCTCACAACACAAAAACTATAATAAAATAAGGCTTTGCCTTATTTTATTACTCATTCCATCTGTTTTTTAATTTCAACATTAAATCACAATTTAATTATCGAGCGTTGACCAATTAATGAGGCATTTAATAATCCAATTAAACGCAAGAGTTGACTTGGAATTTAAGAGGGGGTGCGGGTGAGTTACCAAATTAAATACACGTGGGAGTTAAGAGGAAATAAAGGGGGTGGGGATCGTGTGGGCCCCACCTCACTAATATCCTACCTTGGAGTTAGGGTATTAGTGGTTCCCACTCCAACAGACTCTTCATGTCTAGGTTATCATTACTTATAATAAAAATAAAATTGTAGCACAATATTTTATTTTTATTCTTTAGTTAACCCAATTAATTAATAACCTCACCCAAGCAAACGTAATTCCGGAAAAGGTGTTCTTAAGAAATTATCGGCATTACGGTTGCATCAGTTCCCTCGAATTTTGATTCCGAGTACCGGTTTAAAAGTTAGAAAAAACCCACTCGTTCGTTCACTAAACGTACCTGAGCTAAACTTCGGAAACTGATTCCGAGCACACCGGGCCTTGGAATCAGGTGCCATCAGAAACTGCGTTCTTGTAAAATCCCAAAGAAAATTAAGAAAAAAAATACCCTTGAATTTTTATGGGTCTTTACACAATCATACATAACCCATGAAAAGAAATGGGTTTCATAAAGATCATTCCCTCATAAAAATAAACCATTATAAGAAATATTAATAACGGTATCCTTGTTTAATATCCCCATTAATACATAATTAACATCACATAATGTCATATTATTCAAAAAAATGCTTTTTGAAAGACTACTTCTTGACGAAAATATCATTTCCTTTATGAAATCATTTTATTAAAGAGCTGTGAAATTTTAAAGGAAATAATTTTATTTTAAAATAAATTTATAATCTTTTAAGGTGATCCTAAATTAATTAAGACATCATGAAATCATATAAATACATTAATTCCATATAATTTTAAAAAATCCTTTCTTACTTTTGTCAAAAAAGTTACAAAGTACCTCGTTTAAAAAATGAAAAAAAAAGATTCCTTTAAAACCATTTAGTAAATAGTAAAACATTGTTAAAAATAACATAAAATATACATAGGAAAATAGTAAAACCTTTTTTAAAACATTTTTGAAAACATGGATGTGGAAGATAAATATTCACTAATGGATATTTAAAATGAAATAATCTTGAATATTGATGAGATTGTGAAATAAACCCTTGTAACTTTATAATCAGTAGAATCATATTCCCCAAGAAAGAAAGGAAATTATGTGGATATAAAAATACCATAATATATTGGATAATACTCCTAAAATATATTCATTGGTATTAAATACACTATGTAGAAGAAACAAGAAGAGTATAAGGCAAGTGTCCCACATAAATAAAAGTGAGACAAAAAGCCCTTACCTCAAGTATCATCTTTCCTTGTTCATTTTAAAACCTCATGTATAATAAATATGGATTTATTATAAATTTATTACATAACCATATATCAATAATACTATTTATGATTTTTTTATAACATCTTATCACCCATTTATTAATTAATTAAAAATACTATTTTATGTGATATCTGGTTCATTTACAAAGCATGTTTCAGTTTGGCAGTCCTAGTCCTTATAATTTGATCATTGTAACATCAATTATAGAATCAATATTATGTTATATATATCATATATATTCATAAAATTCATCCTTATTATCACCCATATGAAATATATATGAAAATATAATCACATCACAATGTGGAGATGGTAAACCATATATACGCACGAGCGATATTATCATTTCAAAAAATATTAGGTGGTAAAAAGGTTGATATGATATTATAATTAAAAAAGTATAATTATGTCACAAATATCATATATAAACATTAAAACCATCATAATTATCACTCATAAATTATGGTGATGAAAAATGAATTGTATCGCTGCGTGGAGATGGTAAGTCGTACGTACACACGAGCGATACTTTCACTTCTTGTTTGATAAGAAAGAAGATTTATAATGGTGTGTTCATAATCATAATAAAAATTAAGAATATTTATGATTATTAAGTTATTATTTTATGATATATATCATATATTTATAGGAGGTATATAATATTAGAAAAAGAGAGTGGTCGGTACGAGTGATTACCTTTTTTTAAATGAATCATTTAGATCTCCTCTAAAGGACACTAAAGTTGGTCCTTTGGGGATACCATAACCTATATAATGTGTATAGGGAAGTTGATGAGATAATTTTATAGATTTTTGTAGATATATAAGACTAAAAGTGGTTAAATGAGATGAGGTAGAGCTTTCCTTTTATGATGAAGGTGAGAGGCACTTTTGTAATCTCCAAAAATATTAATTTATAATAAATTCAATCTCAATCCAAATACCTAAAAAAGGAAATATATTAGAATATAACATGATATAGGGTTTTAATATCCTAATCCAATATATATTAGATAATTTTTTGTATTATTTTTATCCTTATCATTTTGATTAACCCTTATTTAACCTATTTTAATTTTAACTATAGTAACAATGTTTTCAATATAAAAGGTGAATATTTGTACTTATAAGGTATAAAATGGACCGTAATGGTCAATTTATAAAATTTTAGACCATAATTTATCATATTTTTCCTTATTTTGTATTTTTATGATTTTTAACTAATTTGATAAAATATTATTTTCATAAAATATCATTAGTATCAATTTTGACACTATTCATAATATTGACTTTAATAAAATAAAAACAGCAAGATAACTTCTAAAAAATAATTTAATATACTCATACTATTTAATATTTACCTATAAAATTAGTTTATAACCTTAATTAATTCAAAATATATTTATTTTAATATTTATAATATCATTTAATTGGTTGTTTCATTAATTAAATAGTTATTGTATCACTATTGTGTAATTATTTAAGATAATTATTTATTCACTAAAAAATATAAAAAAAATATTATGTTTTTAAACCTAATATATTTAAAAATAACATACATATTAGATAATATCTTATACTTATTCACATATTAAAAATATTATACTTATTAAAAGTAAGAGTGTGGCATTTTGTCACTCTCTCTGATTTTAATAATATCCAAGTCATTTTCATTGAAAATTGCCCATTAAATTATTAAATTTAAATCCTTATGTGTTAATGTTAGTATTAAATTAATTAAATAACATTTTTTAAAGTTTCATGTTAGTTTTATAAAATTTATAATATAATTTTTACCCTCAATTTACCTAATTTACCCTTAAATGAGGTAATAAAATTTACTAAAGTTAATATTCATATTGACAAAAAATAAAATGGGATTATTTAATAAATTTAGAACATATGATTCCAAATATTTAACCCATTTTTAAAAATTAAATTTAAATAATTTTTATAAATTAATTAAAAATTAATCCCGTAGAGGGACAAAATATCGAGTTTTTAAAGTAAAAATGTTCAAAAGTTTGGAATATTTTTTATATCCAATTTCAATGTTAAATTAATTAAAATGACCTAAATTGTATTAATAGATATTAAATATTACTAATTATACTTTAAACCCAATTTAAAACATAATTTAACTATATAAATAAGTTATACAAAAAATCATTTTTCAATTAAAATTTAGTATTTTTTACTATTCATCAAAACATAAAACTTCTCAAAAAATACCAAAAACTCATCCAAATTAAATTTTTATATCCTAATTTCAAATAATAAGTTAATTTTTTCATATAAAAATTATAAAAGTATCAAAATTATATTTAAATTGTGTTCTCCATTAAAAGGAATAAAAATGCCTTTTTAGAAAAATACTTCATTTACGAGTAAAATTGGATTTTTTTATATATCCTCTCTAGAAAACACATAAGATGGATTTTAAAATATTATATATATATATATATATATTTCCTTAATATAATCCAACATGAGTGATTTTTTTATTTATCGGTATAAAACACACTTGTGCATAGTTTTTCAGAAAAACATTTCATTAAAAAAAGTTTTACATTTTATAGTAAAAGAATTATATATACAATTGAAAACCAAAATTTCATAATTCAGTTAATCATGTTCATATCCACAATTCTAATAGCCAGGTTATAATTGTCTTGTTTAAATAATTACAATAATAAAGTGAAGTTTCATAAAAACTCAGTGTTGCGTGTAATGCAAGCTAATCCAATGATGTGTATAGCACAAGATTAAATTGGTGTCATGTATAACACAAGATCTAAAAGAAATTTAATTTATTAAAAAAATCATAAAAATTAAAGTTGTTACATTCTACCCCCTTAAAATAAAATTGTCCTTCAAAATTCTTCACTCGGATACAAATAGATGGTGATACCTCTACCTCATCAAATCCTCAAGCTCCCACATAGCTTCCTCTAACTGGTGGTTTCTCTACAAAATATTGGCTAGGTGAGTGGCCTTGTTTGGTGAAACTTTCTCTATGAGATCCATAATTTCAACTAGTTGTTCCTCGTAAGAAATATCATGCTTTAGCTATATAACTTTTGATTTTAGTACATGTGAAGGGTTGGGTATATACTTCCTCAATAGAGATACGTGGAACACATCATGGACTTGAGATATATTTGGAGGAAGTTCCTAGTGATAGACTACCTTCATAATAAAATCAATAATTTCAAAGGAAATGATATACATATGGATTAGTTTCTCATTCTTCCCAAATATCATAACCTTATTCTGTGGAAAAATTCATAGGAATACCTTCTCACTAATATCAAATTCTAGATCATGTCGACAAATATCAATATAACGTTCCTACCAACTTTGAACTACATTGATATGCTGATGAATTCATCTAAACTTATCAGTAATTTCCTCATCTATCTTAAGTACCAATAGTTTTCTTTCTACAAATTCGTCTCAGTGTGTTGGATCTATAAATTTCATCCCATAGAGGGGTTCATAAGGTTCCATCTGAATTCTCAAGTGAAAGTTATTATTGTGAGAACACTCAACTAAAAGGAAGTTTTTTATCCAACACAACTTTAAAAACTAGAGAACAAAATATCAAAATTTCCTATATGGTTTGAATTGTTCTTTCAAACTGACCATCCATCATAGGATGATAAGTAATGCTAAAACATAGCTCTGTATTCAGATCCTGCTGAAGACTTCGCCAGAACTTTGAGGTAAACCTCAAATCCCAATCAAATATAATGAAAAGTGGTAATCCATGAAACCTTGACACTTTTTAAATATATATTTTTGGAAATTTTATCAATATATAAGTCTTATCTAATAGAAATTAAGTGTTCATACTTTATAAGGTGATAAACTATAACCCATAGAGCATTATGGACTTTAGATGATTTGGGAAGTCCAACGATAAAATCCATAGTGATTTTTTCCCATTTTCATTCAGGTATGGTTAATGGTTGTAACATCCCCTTTGAGTTTTTTCTCTCAACCTTATCTTACTGAAAAACCAAGCACTAAGAAACATACTCTGTAATATCTCTCTTTGTTCCATCCCACCAGAAAAATTCTTTCAAGTCTCTATACATCTTTGTACTTCTAGGATGAATAGAGAATGATGAAATATGAGCCTCATCCAATAGTTCCTTATTTAAATATGGTATAGGGGAAACACATATACGATTCTTGAACTTTATTATTCTATCACAATCATGGTTGAACTCAGAAAATTTTTCACCATATTTTATAGCTCAACATCTTCCTTTTGTACCTCTTTAATCTTTACTTGGATAAATGGTTGAACATTTATTTGGGACAGATATTATTTTTACCCTTACTTTATGATTTCTATATCTATCCTTTGAAAATCTAGAAATATTGAGTCTTTTGTGATCCTCATCATAGATAAGATATCATGGTCCTTTCAACTCAAAAATATTCCACCTTGTTCTCTTTACTAGGGTGGTGATGTGTTGAGAAATCATAATCATTAGTCAGTTCTAACCACCTTATTTGGTGCATATTCAACTCCTTCTATGTGAATATATACTTTAATCTTTTTTGATCAGTATATATATCATACTTTTATCCATAAAGATAATTCCTCCATATTAATAATGCAAAAATTATTGTAGCTGACTATAAATCGTGAGTTGGGTAATTTTTCTCATGAACCTTTAGTTATCATGAGAGATAAGCTATAACTATATCAATTTTCATAAGAACACATCCCAATACATTTTTGGATTCATCAATATAAATTATGGACCCTTATCCATTGTAGGGTAATTTAAGAACAGGGGACTGACTTATATTCTCTTAAGTTGCTTAAAATTTCTTTTATATTCATTCATCCAGAGGAGTTTGGCACCCTTCTAAGTTAACATGGTGAGTGGATTGGACATTCAAGAGAGATTTTACACAAAGAACTGATAATATCTGGAAAAACTGTGGAAACTTTGGATTTCACATACCGTTATTGTTCTAGGATATTTCTCAATAAATTATATCTATGAAGGATCTACTAATATACCCCCACTTGAGATTATATATCCTAGAAATGAAACTTTCTAAAGCCAAAATCCACACTTTGTAAATTTTTCATAAATATTCTCCTTTCTCAGGGTATTTAGAACAATCATAATTGATATTCATGTTCCTACATTCTCTTTTAATTTACATTAATAACATCTATAAATACTACCACAAACTGATCAATATAGTCTCTAAATAATCTACTTATCAATTCTATGAAGATAATGGGGGCATTAGTAAGACCAAAAGGCATTACTATAAATTCATAGTGTCCATAACTTGTTTAAAATGTCATTTTGGGTATATCTTCCTTGACCCTAAATTAATAATATCCATAATAAAGGTTAGTTTTAGTAAATTATTTATCTCCATGTAGTTGATCAAATAAATCATCGATATGGGGAAGAGGATACTTGTTCTTGATTTTAATTTCGTTAAACTCTCGACAATCATTGCAAAGACACATTGATCTATATTTATTCTTAAAAAATAGAATAGGTGCACCCCAAGGTGATGTAATTGTTTGTATGAATCCCTTATCAATATTCTCCTAGAGTTTCTTCTTTAATTCCTACAACTCAATGGGGGTCATTCTATAAGGAGTCTTCGAAATAGTCATATCACCTGGTATGAGTTCTATTGAAAACTCAACTTTTTGATTCAGTGGAAGACCTGGAAAATCTTATATAAAAACATCAACAAAATCTATTATAAGAGGTGTATCCTTAATATTCAGTTTCTCCCCAACCAGATGAGATAGATAACCTTCATTTATAGGATTTAATACCTACAAGATGGAAGAAATTTACATTGGAATTTCATACTCATCGGTACATTGATAAATGATTATAGGTTTATTTAGAATATGGAATTTTAATTCCCTTCCACACAAATTAATATGATATTTATATAGATAAATCTAATATATTCCAATAATCATATCGAATTAAACTATAATGAAAATCACGAGATTTGTAGGAAGTGCATTCCCACAAACTTTAATCAGAGAAGAACTATAACCATGAGATGAGACCATTATTCAATTAGGATTCTTCACAACTAACTCAACATCTAATTGTTCAGGTGATACTATGATACCCTTAGTAAATTCTTTAGAAATAAAAAATTGGGTGTATCCAAAATCAAATAAGATATTAGTTGTTTTATAATGGATGATAAGTGTACCTTTCACAACGTCGTTCTCGTAACCCACTTAGGAATTCATGATCACAAGAGATTTCCATTTTTCTTTGGGATTTATAAGTTGTCGTCATTGATCATTAAAAACCTTAATATTTTATCACTGATTGGCATAATGTCTATACTCCTTACATTAAAGCATTTGAGCATGGGTGGTGCATCAGTTGGCATCTTCTTTTACACTATTGTATTAACCAGTTTGTTCATTGACTTTTGACATTAATGGGATTTATGAACCACCTTTTCACATTTAAATCACTACCTAATTCTATTTAAACACTTATATTTATGTTTCTTACCACATTTCGGGCATGTAGATGGATGTAATTTCTTTCCACCATGTGATTTATTTGAGTTTTCATGAGACTCGATCTTTCATTTCTTATCAAATCCATGGGAATGGTGGGTATCTCCAATTTCCATTTCCACCTTAAGAGTGCATATAACAAATTATTCTTATTTATAGAAGTCTCTTATGGATAAAACCCTTATAATACTTGGTTTTAATCCATTAAAGAATCAATCAATCTTAATTTCAGGTTGGATAATAATACCAAAAGAATACCTTGTAAGTTTTGTAAAATTTTCTTCATAGGTACCAACGGATTCATCATCCTTTTGATTTAGCTCAAGTAACTCTTTTTCAATATTCATATAAATAATATTATGAAATTAATTATTGAAAAATAAGTTCTTGAACTCATCTCATTCCATGGATTCAATTTCTTTCTCTTGTCTCATATTTTTGAAAAGATTCCACCATTAATCAGCTTCACCTTCCAGATGATAAACATCTAGGACAAATTTTTCATGTCCCAAGAATTAAAGAATAGAAAATATTATCTCAATGGTTTTGATCCATTTCTCAACCAATAGTGGGTTAGAAGATCCACTAAAAGAAGGTTTATGTTTTCTCGTTAATGATTCAACAGTATCTTGTTCCCTTCTTTGATCATTTAGAAAATCTATATAATTTATAGCCTGAGAAAGTTTCATTATCATAGTAGTAAGGTTATGTATTCCAACTCCCATAACATTTATCTTTTCATGTGTATAATCATTTAATTTTACATTACATTTTTCATTAATATGATTCCTTAAAGTTCCATCCATTGACTCAAACCAAAAATCATATTGTGAGAAATAACAACCATGACTATGAATCATTAAAAGCATTTATAAAATGTATTAAATAATTACACCATTTATGAATCATTAGTTTTTAACCTAGTTCATTCATAATAATTAACAAAACTATAAGATTTTATCTTATACATAGACATACCCTTACGGTTCTTAATAAGGTTTTATTATCCTAGTTTCCAAAGGTTAACAAAACCCTTGCTCTGATACCAACTATAACAACCGAAGATTTCCATAAATAAATATTACATCTTTTTATATGAATATTAATTTAATTATAAAAATACACACCTAAGGGTCATAAAGTTCTAGTTACTTTGTAAAATATGAAACATAAACAACTAGTTCATAAAATATCTACATCATCTCCCACTTATTTCTTCATAATTATATCCCTTTTAGCATATCACACTTAACACCTTTATTCATATCCTATAGAGGGGAAAATAATAAAAGGGTGAGCTTAGATGATTTGTAAGGGTAAAAATGGAATATATTAATTTAATATATTATGAAATAATAAGATATGAAATATGGGTATGTGATCATGATCATAACATTAAAATTTCATAGCCAACCTGTCATGAAACATAAACATGAGTTATGGAATATAACATTAACATGAACCATAAGAATGAAACTTCATCATAACTAATTATTAAACCATATGTAAAGTTATAAATGAGTTTGGAATCATCATAAGTATAGAATCATTTCATATTTCAAGGTTATCTACCAAGACTCTCAAATCATACCTTTCACCTATTCCCCTTAATGGATCAATCACATCGACTTGTTTCCCATCAAAGATCAATCACATCAACTTGTTTCCCTTAACTATATCATGAGATATAATTTATTACCAAATTAATTTGAGGTAGATATAGTTCCAACACATCATTTAATTAAAACCATACATATACATTCTACATGACCATAAATTATTCATCACATCAGAACCCATGTAAAGAAATGAGCTTCATAAACAACATTCAATCATATATAACCCATAAAAAGAAATGGGTTTCATAAAAATCATTCCATAATAAACATAACCAATTAATAGAAATATTAAGAATTTTATCATTTGTTTATATCCCCATTAATTCATAAGTAAAATCACATGAAGTTATCTTATTCGAAAAAATGATTTTTGAAAGATTACTTAAAATGACTCTTGAGGAAAATATCCTTTCCTTTATGAAATCATTTTATTAAAGATTCGTGAAATTTTAAAAGAAATAATTTTATTTAAAAATAAACTTAAAATATTATAATTTAATCCTCAATTAATTATGGTTTTATGATGGTAGATAAATCCATTAATGTCATATAAGTTATAAAACATTCCTTTATTACTTTTTTCGAAAAAGTTACAAAGTACTTTGTTTAGAAAATGACAAAAATATTCCTTTAAAACCATTTAGTAAAAAGTAAAACATAGGTAAAAATAACATGAAATATTCATAGTATAATAGTAAAACTTTTTTCAAAACATTTTTATAAAACCTGTACATAGAAGATAAATATTCTCTAATATATATTTAAAACGAAATAAACCTGAATATTGATGAGATTGTGAAATAAACCCTTACAACTTTATAATCAGTAGAATTGTATGCCCCATGAAAGAAATAAAATTATATGGATGTTAAAATACCATAATATAATAGATAATACTCATAAAATACATTAATGGGAAGTATATACCCCACATAGAAGAAACAAGTAGTGTATAAGGCATGTGTCTTACAGAAATAAAAGAGAGACAAAAATCCCTTACCTCAAGTCTTGCCTTTCTTTGTTTTCATTAAAAACTCTTGTATAATAAATATTGATTTATTATAAATTTATTTTTTAACCATATATCAATCATACCATGTATTATTTTTATATAACATCTTATCACCCCTTTATTGATAATTAAAAACACTATTATAGGTGATATACGCTTCGTTTACAAAGTATATTTCAGTTTGGAAGCCCCGGTCCTTATACTTTGATCATGGTATCATTAGATATAGAATACATATTATGTTATATATATTATATATATTCATAAAATTAATCCTTATTACCAACCATGTGAAATATATCTGAAAAATTAATCACATCATATCATGGAGATAGTAAGTCATACTTACACATGAGCAACGTTATCATTTCCCAAAATATTATGTGGTAAAATGGTAGATATGATATTATCCTTAAATATGTATAATTATTACATAAATATTATATATAAAAATTAAAATTATCATAATTCTAATTCATAAAATAAGGCGATGAAAAATGAATTGTATCGCTACGTGGAGATGGTAAGTTGTACGTACACACGAACGATACTTTCACTTCTTATTTGATAGGAAAGGGGATTTATAATGGTTTGTTCATAATCAAAATAAAAACTAACAATATTAATTGTTATTAATTTATTGTTTTATGATATATATTATATATTTATAGGAGGTATGGAATATTAGAAAAAGAGAGAGATCAGTTAGATTGATTGCCTCTTCTTCGAAACGGATCCTTTAGATATCCTCTAAAGGACTCTAGAGTTGGTCCTTTGGGAAGACCAGAACATCTAGATTGTGTACAAGGAATTTTATAAGATATTTCTATAGAGTTTGTTCAATCTATAAGACTAAAAGTGGTGAAATGATATGAGGGAGGAGGTGTCCTTTTGTAATGATGGTGAGGGCACTTTTGGAATTTCCAAAAATATTAATTTATAATAAGTTCAATCTCAATCCAAATACTTCCAAAAGAAAATTTATTATAATATTAGATTATATATGGTTGTAATATCATCATAAAATATATTTTATATAAGTTTTGGTATTATTATTAACCTTTTCATTTTGATTAACCCGTAGTTAACTTATTTTAATTTTAACTACGGTAACAACATTTTCAATGTTAAAAGCTGAAGATTTTTACTTATAAAGTGTAAATTGAAAAATAAATGCTAAATTTATGATATTTTAGACCATAATTTATCTCGTTTTCCATTATTTATAATTTTTAATATTTTTATCTAATTTGATAAAATATTATTTTCATAAAATATCATTAGTGTCAATTTAGACACTATTCATAATATTGACTTTAATAAAATCAACATAGAAAGATAAATTCGAAAAAAAAATAATACACTATAAAATTATTGGATAAAATTAATTAATTAAAATTATATTTATTTTAATATTTCTAATATCACTTAATTGATTGTTTTATCAATTGAATAACTACTACATCATCATTATGTAAATATTTATGATAATTATTTATTCATGAAAATTTAAAAATAAAATTACATGATGTATTTAATCCTCTTATATTTCATAGTAATATACATAGTTTATAATATCTTCTATTTATCCACATATTAAAAATATTATACTTATTAAAAGTAAGAGTGTGACATTTTTTCACTCTCTTTGATTTTAATAATATCCAAGTCATTTTCATGGAAAAGTGTCCATTAAATTATTCAATTTCAATAATTATGTGTTAATGGTATAATTAAATTTATCTAATAACATTTGGGAAATTTTTATAGTAGTTTTATTATATTTATAATATTATTTTTACCTTCAATTTACTCAATTTACCCTTAACCGAGGTAATAAAATTACTAAAATTACTATTCATATTAAAAAAATTAAAAGGGGCCTATTTAATAAATTTATAACTTATAATTCCAAATATGGAATCCATTTTTCAAAATTCAATTTATATAATTTTCAAAAATTAATTAAAAATTAATTCCACAGACAGAACGAAACAATGGGTTTTTAAAGTAAAAATGTTCAAAAGTTTGGAATGTTTTTTATATCCAATTTCAATGTGAAATTCAATATAATGACCTAAATTGGATTAACTGAGGTAAAATTTTACTAATTATACTTTAAAACCAATTAAAAACATAATTTAACTATATAAATAAGTTATACAAAAAATCAATTTTCAATTAAATTTTTTTATTTTTTCACCATTCATCAAAACATAAAAATTCTCATAAAAATACCAAAAATTAAGCCAAAGAAAATTTTGGGATCCATATTTTAAAGAAAATTTTGAGTTTTTCATATAAAATTTATAAAATTTTCAAAAATATATTTAAAATGGGTTCACCTTTAAAAGGTGGAAAACTCGCCTTTTTAGAATAATAGTTCTTTTATAAGTAAAATTGGATTTGTTTATATATCCAATCTAAAATAAAATAAAATGGATCATAAAATATTTTATATATATATATATATATATTTAATTTATATAATCCAACATAATTTATTTATTAGTATAAAACACACTTGTGCATAGTTTTTCAAAAAAACATTTCCTTAGAAAAAGTTTTACATTTTATAGTCAAATAATTATATATAAAAGTGAAAAAAAAATTATAATTTGGTTAATCCTATTCATACTCTCCATTATAATTTCTTGGTTATAATTTTCTTGTTTAAATAATTATAATAATAAAATTCTGTTTTGTAGAAACTTAGTGTTGCATGTAACGCAAGTTAAGCCAGTGTTGTGTATAGTACAAGCTTAAATTGATGTAGTGTATAGAACAAGACACAAAAGAAATTTAATTTATTCAAAAAAAGTTCATAAAAACTCAGGGTTTTAAAAATAAAAATAGGGAATTTTCAGGCTCATTCTCATGAAAGTTCACAAAATAAAATTGAATGCACTCCTAAAATAGTTCCTAAACAGAAATGAAATTAAAAAAAATCCTAAAGCATAAAAAATGTAGGTTTTCTCCTAAAAGAGATTTGGTTATTTTTATTGAGCTAAACCTTACCACTTGAGGTTATCTTATTAATATTAAGAAGGAGGTTACCCAGTCCAAATCTAAAAAATGTTGAAACTGGGATACTTCCATGTAGAAGGGTCCTCTCTCTTTTTTAGAAACAAATTTCACTTTTCCTTTAAGAAACACTTACTCAAACTCCATGGTCCCAATATATCAGTTGTTGTCCCTTCTTGAAAAATTAAAGGTAATATCACTAAATACCCAAACTTCCTACCCTTCTTTGAATTCTTCTTTGAAAACAGTGTCTCCACCATCTCTATATTTTTCTCAAAACTTATTATCCGTATTCACATATTTTTCATTTTATTATTTCCTTTTTACAATAGCATGATCAACTCTTATTACTTAGGTAACAGTGTCCTCAACTTCTAGAAACTCATCTTCTCTCAACTCATCACTTTTCTCATCCAAATTTTTCATCACTCGGTGAAGGTTGAATTTCACCTCTTCTCCACCAACTCTTAAACATAATTATCCACTTTAGACATCAATTGGTGGTCTTTATGTTTCTAGTAAGGGTATTACCAATATTATTGGGGTATTCTTGTAAGATATTGGGTTTTCTATTGAGGTGATGATCTTTTTTTTATTTTAAATACTTTTTTATGGCCTAGTGAGAGTACCCAATGTGATCGTGGGTGTATCAGGGGTGTTCAGGGCTTATTCGGAGCCCAAATCCTGGATTTTTTGAAAAAAAAAGATAGGTCACACAGTTAGTATAAACCATACGGGGCATGCCACATGGTTTTTCTAATTGTGTCAGGTCTGGATTTTAACAACTCAGTTACTTATAAAATACTTTTTTCATTATGAAATTAAATAGTAAAATTCATTATAAATGTATAAGGAAATAAGTGGTATTTATAGAAATTAAGAAATCTATAATAATAGAATGGTAACCTCACCTATGAAAGTATAAATAAAATTCAAGTATCTTAAAATTGAAAATATGATATAGTTATATAATAAAATAAGTTAATAAATTTTTTGAAATTGATAAATTAAGTGTTGATATATTTATGAAACATTGATGTTTATTTATAATTTTATAATTAATTTAATGATTTAAAAAATATCTTCATAAATTAATATTTTTTGTCTTATGATTGAAGGATAATTTTATAAGACCTTAATTAATTTTTCAAAGTGTTATAAAAATCGATTATAATTTTAAAATTGGAATTTTTTGAATAAATAATGATTTTAATTAAAAATTAGATTTATCATATTTAAAAAATTAATTTTATAAAATGGAGTTTATTTTTAAATTATACATGTCAAAAATGGTTAGGTTTAATTTGTTGGATTTTTCTAAAATAGTTGAATTTTTAGTGAATAATAAAATATGGTAATTTACGGTATTTAACAAATACATGGTTTATTGATTCATAGATGATGTATGGCTGATGAAATCCCATAATATCAAAATATAATTCATTATTTTAATATATTTAGTGATAATTTTTAAAGTAATCATAGTCTTGAGCCAAAATAATAAACTAATGAATAAAATAATCAAAAAATACCCCCTCTCCTCCACTATAAATATCACCCCTCGCCACCTCTTCTCCTCACACATCAAAGCCTTGAAGATTGTTTAATTTCTACCCAATTACCTTCCCAAACCTCTTCCCCACATCCAATACCTATTGGTCTCACCAAAAGGACAAAACCAAGTTTCATAAAGAGGTTCTCAAGGAGAAGAATTCAAGAGGTAAAATCCACTTTCGTTTTATTTTATTTTCGTTTTAATTTATTGTATTTTCTTTTCTTATTCTCTCTTCACCTACCCTTATCAAAGTGGCATGGAAAGTCCAGTATATTATATATACTGGAATTTTATCATGTTAATGTAAAACTCATCATCAAAATCCTTCTCCACTCCCTTTTATTCTAAAAATGAGAACATCATCTGTGATGTTTCGATTTACCACCATCGTGGATGATACAATTTTATTTTTCATTACTAATTTTAGGGATGGTCATAAAAGAATTATTATGTTTAAATCAGATTCTATTATACATATTATAAGTTATATAATTGTAATGTCTTGTAATATCCTTGTAATTTTTTTTAAATTGTATGGAATTATACTAAGACCACGCGCTCTGACGGCATGTGATTCCGAGGCTCGGAGATCCTGGAATAGAATTTTGAGATTTTTTATGGTATATTCAGTAAACGTGTGAGAAGTTTTTTCTAACTTTTAAACCGGTGCTCAGATAAAAAATATGAGGGCACCATTGAACTCAAAACGATGGGATTCACCCAGAAATGACATAACCTCGGCCGACAAGGGCCGAGCAGAAAAGTTATTTTTCGTAATTTTCAAGAAAAATAATAAAATAATTTAAAATAATTATTTCATTTCTTTTCTCACCATTTAGTAGAGGACAGAGGTGCAATGGTTCAATTATGAGGATCATTATTGGAGGGTTATTAATGGCTTGTTTATGACCGTGATATTGTTATCTTAATGGATCATTAAACGTTTCTCATTAATGAAGGCAATGTCACTACACGTATTATATTTAAATATAAAAAATTGTTAGAGTTTTGTGATTAAAAATGTGGTGAATCTCTGATTAACTTCTAGTGGAACCCCTCTCCAAGGAAGAATGAAGAACGAAGTGACGAATGTTGGAGAATCAGATCTAAAGGTTGGAAAGTGGCAATGAACGCCAACGACTGTGGATCGAAGATGATATGAATTGCATCCTTTGTCATCAGTGGATCCAACAAATCCAAGTAGGGTTTTATGCATTCTTTGTAATTGATAATTATTTTCTCATTCTTGAAATTAACAATGAACGCAGATCAACAGAATAACGGGTTGTTCAACGATTCGTTTGTTTTTGCAGGAGGTTCTAATGGAGGGATTTGAATTGGGGTATTAATTTTTCTATGTGGTTAATACTTTCCCCCATTCTTAAACTCTAATACAGAGGGTACAGTCTTACACGGACAAGGCCTAAGACCTCCAAAATATTTCTTTATTGTGCATTCTTCATAGATTATTTGTCGAGATGGCGGAAAATCAAGTTTTTAAGTTGTCGCAAAGAAGGTGATGGCCTAATGATTTTTTAGATGCAAGCGGTTCGAGAAACAAACCATCAGAGTGGCTCTAGAAGTCTGTTAAAGGTACCACCGGTGCACCAACACTGGAGGTAGTGGCTGTAGTTGAAGGGTGGTGGCGCACCCATCGGCGCGTCACAGCGGTAGGAGGACGCGGCCAGCTAGCCATGACTGGAAGGAGGCACAGCGTCCGTCGGCACTGCATGGAGGAGTGGCCCACCCAGGCTGGTCAGGTGACCTGGTGCACACGGTCCATTGACCACGTGTAGGTTTTAGGCTAGCCAGCCTGGTCGGCCACGTAGCACTACCGCGATCACTTGACCACGGTGGGGAGACTGCCCTACGTCGATCGTGGGGTGAACGAGAGGTCGGACGCGGCTGTCTGCTGCATCCCGGCTGGGTGGGCCAAACCCACACCACTGGGTCAGAACCATGGCCCCAATGGGCTGGCTGGGCTAGACCCATTCTGGACCCACGCTGAACTCCCGAATAGGGTTGGGTCATGTCGGTCCAACCGGGTCGGACCGGCCCCGTTTCATTGAAACAATCGTAACTTGAAGACTGGGTGTTTGAGTGATACATCGTCTGCAGCGTAGGGAACCTTGCAATGAGGTGGTCCTTTTAAGATACTCCACTTTAAATTTATAAGAATTTAGAATATGGCCGGGTTGGATTGGACTCGAATCCAACCGGGCCCTTTTTACTAAAAAGCCTATAACTTACAGATTGGGTGTCTGGTCGATTCACCATCTGTTGCGTTGGAACCCTTATGACAAGACAGTCCTTTGGGTTACCTCTAAGTGATACTTCATGGAGATTGAAATATGACCAATGTCTCGAGGATAAAATCCTTTGGAACACATATGTATAATGTGCAGGAATCCAGTGGTTGGCTGTCAAGTGAAGAGCGACCCTCTATGGATCGACAAGAGAGTAACCCTCTATTGATCGACAATGGTGCAACCCTCCATGGATCAGCAAGAGAGAGACCCTCTATGGATTGGAAATAGCGTGACCCTTTGTGGATCGGTAAGAGAGCGATCCTCCATGGATTGGAAATAGCATGACCCTCCATGGATCAGCATGAGAGTGACCCTCTGTGGATCAGTAGTAGCATAACCCGTCATGGACCAGCCGTAGAGAAACCCGTCATGGATCAATGGCAGAGCGACCCTTTTTGGATCGGCAGTAGATCAACCCTCCTCGGATTAGCATCTAAGCCTATCAATAGAATAAGATGATCTGGCTTATGACTAAACATCTTTATTCTTATTCTTTAAGTTGTATACCTGGTGTGAGCTGTCTTTTACTTTGTACTTTGTGATTGAGATCTTGATTTGTGGTTTACCTTTTTGCATTTATGAGAGACATTCAGGGGTATCAGGGTCTCTACTGAGTATTGTTATACTCACCCCTGTACGGGCTTTTCCCACACCTATTGTGTCTTGTGAAGATGATGAACAGCTTGACCGAGACTTGGGGATCCAGGGCTAGATGGTGCTCAGAGGTTATTGATAGATTTGGTGAGATGAAGTGACATCAGATAGTGAGTTAAACATACTCCTCAGGTAGGATCCTTGGCATATGATCTCTATATGTTGTTTTTCTTTCCTTTTGTTGTATATTTCTTTCATTTTGGATTGTATACTCGCCCCTTTACATTTAGTACTTACTTTTACTCTCAGTAGTGGTGCCTTGTGTTCTGCTTTGTGTGTGTACTATGTCTGTGTTCGTATAGGTTTAAAGGCAATGCCTTCCCTTTTTGGGTTACGCCTTTCCTGTGCTAGTAACCAACCCCTGGCCTATGGAAGGTGGGATTAGGGTAGTCACATTACAGGCTCCGAGGGACGGGTCATGACAAAGTGGTATATAGGGTGTTCGGTTCTTACAGAAGAACTAAGAGTCTATAATTTTCAATGGGGGAAATATTTTCAAGTGTCTTGATTTCATCTTTTAGTCCAAGGAGTCCAGTGTTGGTGCGGCAGCCAATGTATCCATACACCAGGACCCTGAATTCTTTTTTCTGACTTGGTACATGAAAACACTAGTTGAATGTGTTTTGGAAATCTTTTTCTCTTGATCTAGTTTGAGTTAGCTCACTAGGTATAACTTATTGACTATGGTGCATCTCTTTCTCTACAGGATGCCTCCACAAAGACAGCCAGCTATGATTCCAGTTATAGAATATAAATATGGTCCACTGAGCAATGAGGCATCGGTGTAGGGACTACTTACTATGATAAAACCTTCAGGTGGTGCACCAGTATCACCACCACCCATATAGAAACAGATTCTACCAACCCCACCAGTGAACAATGCAGGCCGACTGAGCACACTGCATGAGTTCCAGAGACAGAGGCCTCTAAGGTTTTGAGGTGAGATAGATCCTTAGGAAACTGAGTACTAGATGGAGGATGTGGCATGAGTTTTTCTCTTGGTAGAGACACCAGCAGATCATATGGTGATCCTAGCTGCTATCCTTTTTCAAGGCATAGTAGGGAGATGGTGGAACTTCACGCTATAGACGCACAAGGAGTTAGACCTTGTTCTAGAGACAGAGGCCTCCAAGGTTTCGAGGTGAGACAGATCCTTAGGAAGCTAAGGACTATATGGAGGATGTCCACTACTGGAAAACTGCCCTATACACACGGTTCAAAACCATGGGTATAGCCCCCAAAACCGTGGGTATAGGCTATACCCATGGTTTTGGGAACCATGGGCTAGAATGGCGTCGGGAGAGGGGGTCGGGCAATACCCACGGTTTGGAGAAATCGTGGGGAGAATATTTCCACAGCATGGTAGGTTTGTGGCCATGCTGGCAAAGTGTTGATCCCACGGTTACCGTGGGGATTTAATTTTCAAAAAATTCCGCCAAAGGGATTCGAACTCAAGTCACGCGCAACGCCTGGAAATGGAACCCCACAGAAGAACCAACCGATCTGTATATTTTATTTTTTATATGTAAATATATATGCGCATATATATTAATCCAATGTATTTAAATTCTAAAAAAATCGCACAATGGGGTTCGAACCCACGACTCGCGCTAAGTCACGCAGTAGCATAACCAACTGAGCTGGAATTTTTATATGTTATTTATGATTATATCTCGTTATATATATTAATATTCCGTATTTAAATTCAAAAAAACTCATGCTGGGTTCTGAACCCTCACCTCGTAAAGATCCTCACTACCGCATCTAACCGATGAACCAACCGAGCTATATGAATTTTGAAAGATTATATTTATATGTATATAAATATATTGATGTAAACCGTGAAAAAATTGTCTTCCAGTCAAATATTTTCCGTCTCCCACCTAATTTTATTTCCCCGCCATAACGCGGGAAAGATATACCCACAGTTTTGGAGAACCATGGGTATAGGTCTTCAAAAAAAACAGCAATGCCTACGGCTTTCAAAAACCGTCGGTATAGGTCTTCGAAAAATACCCTATACCCACGGTTTTCTTCAAAACCGTGGGTATAGGTCTTAAAAGAAAACTATACCCATAGTTTTTGGAACAACCGTGGGTATAGGTGGCCTATACCCATGGTTTTGGAAAACCGTGGGTATAGGTTCACCTAGTACCCCTATACCCACGGTTTTCCAAAACCATGGGTATAGGGGTACCCTATACCCACAGTTTTTTGAAAAACTGTGGGTATAGACCTATTTTCCAGTAGTGGTGGCATGATTTTTTATCTTGGTAGAGACACCAGTAGATCAGATAGTGATCCTAGCCACTAGCCTTTTTCAAGGCATAGTAGGGATATGGTGGAACATGATGCTCTAGAAACACGAGGAGGCAGCCCTTTCCTGATTGGACTTCAAGAGACTCTTTAGGGTGGATTTCATACCAGCTACACTATGATTTGTGCATATTCAGATTCCACTGCACCTACAATAGGGTAGTTTGACTGTGGCCCAGTACTCTGTGAGGTTTACTGACCTCTCCCTCTACTCCATCGATATGGTGCAGGACCCTTTCTTCAAGTTCTGGACCTTTTAGGAGGGACTATGACAAGAGATTAGGGTGTCAATTATTTCAATCAACATTCCAATGTAGGCCGTAGTGTTAGAGCGAGAAGAGTTTCCTTGTCAAGCAAGCACCGATAGTGAGAACCACCACCGAATGAAAGGTAGCCGAGTCATCTGTAACAAGAAGTAGGCATATGAAACAGAGGCCAAAATGGGCCAGACCTTCTATAGGATGACCCTAGGGTATAGGGTCAGAGGTACAGAGCTCGATAGGCATAGGAGGTCAATATAGGAGAAAATTGTTCTACTCGTATGGTGTGCAGGGTCATATGGCTCGCAACTACCCAACTTGTCATACTAATGATTAGCAGATGGTCAAGGGACCACTGAGGCAGAGGCAGAGATTCAAGCGAGGAGGTCTGTAGGGCGGCGGATGTGGCAGGGGAGCAGTCTGAGCAGCAGGCAAGTGGGAAACAGTTTGAGGTGTTACTGCCACCACCCCCAGGTGGTCCACCCCGACCTTAGGGAGCAGGTGGATAAGGGTGAGCACAGCTCTAGGCAGTGGAGGTTTATGACTATAGTTCTATAGAGATGATCTGATGTATGATTTGTGTCTTCTTCACCCAAGATAAAGTTCTTATAGACATAGGTTCTAGTCACTCCTTCCTTTCCATGGATCTCGTTCAAATTTGGGTTATTCTGGTGGAGTCATTGGATCGATCCTTATGGATAGAGACTCCTACAATAGGGGATTAGATTATTACACACTAGTTTCTGTAGTGTGAGATTACTCTAGGAGGCAAGAGTTTCGGCTAGGATCTCCTATTAGCAATGTCAATACCTTAGGAAGTTATCTTGGATATGGACTTCTTATCCATAGTCCATGCTCAGATTGACTATTTTAGATGTACAGTACGGTGTGTTTGTGGAAATGGTACCAGGTTTTTCTTCACCGATGAGAAGGAAACCCTTGCAGCACAGGATGGGATTTCTCGAAGGAGGGTGAAGTCGGTCACTCACCAGTTTGCTAGCCTCACCCTCAGTGTAGTGAATGAGAGGAGCCCAATATTTCCTTTAGTGGTATAAGAGTATGATGATATTTTTCCTAAGGATATTCTGATACTACCTCCTCATAGGTAGGTAGACTTCTGCATCGACCTGTACCCTGGGATGGCACTGATTTCCACACCATCATATCGGATGGCTCTCGTGGAGCTTTACAATCTGAGGGTACAGCTAGATGACTTATAGGATAAGGGGTTCGTAAGGCCCATAATTTCACCATAGGCATCCCCAGTTCTTTTTTCCAAGAAATAATATAGTATTTTTATGTTTTACATGGACTTTAAGTGCCTGAATTAGGTGACCATGAAAAATAATTATCCCCTATCGAGGATCGATGATCTCTTCGACCAGTTGAAATGAGCGAGGTGATTCTTGAAAATAGACCTTAGATCAGGATATCACCAACATCAGGTATGGGATGAGGATGTGCTGAAGATATACTTCAGGTGCTGATACATCCACTATGAGTTCCTGGTGATGCCTTTCAGCGTTACCAATTCCCCAATAATGTTCATGGGACTCATGAATAGGATCTTCCATCTTTATCTTGACTGGTTCATTTCGGTCTTCATTGATGACATCTTGGTGTACTTGGCATAAAAGGAGGATTATGATACACACCTGCGGATAGTCTTGGATACACTCTGAGAGAACCAGATTTATTAAAATCTCTCAAAGTGTTAGTTTTGGATTCAATAATTCAACTTTATGGGAAACATCATCTCAGAGGATGGAGTTATAGTGGATCCAGAAAAGATAGAGGCAGTTCTTGCTTGGGAGCCTCCCAGGAGCATGAATTAGGTGTGGAGAATCTTGGGGTCGGTCGGTTACTATCGGAGGTTTGTACTGGACTTATCCAGAGTATAATCAGCCTTATCTACTTTGACATATAAGGGATAGACCTTCGTGTGGATGGATAAATGTCATCAGAGTTTCCAGGAGCTGAGATGGAGACTGACTAGTGCCCCCATCTTGAGGATACCAGAGGAGGGAGTTGGGTATATAGTTTACTACGACACATCAGGGACCGGACTAGGATGTGGCCTAATGAAGGAGTGAGCAGTGATCACCTATAGCTCACAACAGTTGAGGCGGCATGATCAGAACTACACAACCCATAACCTAGAGTTAGTAGCAGTGGTATTTTCCCTGAAGATATGGTGGGACTACTTGACGGGTGAACAGTTCACAATTTACTCTGACCACAAGAGTCTCAGGTATATCTTCTCCCTGAAGGACCTAAAACTAAGATAGCGACGATGGATAGAGTTCCTCCAGGACTATTACTTTAAGATAGTCTATACTCGTGGAAAGGGGAACATGGTGGAAGATGTGCTTAGTGGGAGGACCATTTTTCAGCTGCTGAGTGAGGCAACGGAGAAGTTAGCCGCGATGCAGGTATTCTTCATAGATGATGGTGAAACATCTTACCTTCAGATGATTAATGTTACTCCCCCACTCTTATAATGATTCAGGGAGGAACAGATGGAAGATGATGACTGTAAGGCCCAACATGATCAGTTATCCTCAGGATGAGATCCTATTGGATTTTTGATAGGTGGGGAGCACGTCATCCTTTTTAGAAAGCACACTGTAGTGCCATTGATATTGCGAGAGGAAGTATTGAGGGAGTTCCATACATCCTTTTTGGTAGTACATACTGAAGTGGCGAAGATGTACCAGGACCTCTGACGTCAATACTGGTGTCCAGGGATGAAGAAAGCAGTGGCCGGGTTCATTTCACGATGCCTCACTTGTCAGTAAGTGAAGGTCGAGCATCAGGTTTCAGCAGTCTTGGCCTAGCCACTCGAGGTACCATAGTGGAAATGGGACGGTATCTTGATAGACTTCATGAAAGGGTAACCACACACGTCTAGGTGCCATGATTCTATCTGGGTGATTGTTTACCGACTCACCAAGTCGTCTCACTTCCTACCCATTAGGGAGAAGATATCAGTAGAGGGATTGGGTTGCCTCTGCATCTAGAAGATAGTGCAGCTTCACAGGGTGCCTTCAATGTTTGTCTCAGACCATGATGCACACTTTACATCCCAGTTTTGGAAGGGTTTATAGGATACGTTCAGGACTCAGCTGCGCTTAAGCACAGCTTTTCACCCCCAGACAGATGGTTAGACGGAGTGGACCATACAGACCTTGGGATACATGCTTTGTGCTTGTGTCCTAGATTTGTTCATAGTTGAGAGGACCACCTACCACTGTTGGATTTTGTGTACAACAACATCTATCACTCCACTATTGGAATGGAACAATTTGAGGCCTTGAACGAGCGGCCATGAAAATCACCTCTATGTTAGACAGACCCAGAGGAGTTAGAACTCATGGGTTCGGAGTAGGTATAGGCTACCACCGAGAAGGTTCAAATAATCCAAGATCATATGAGGATTTCACAGAGAAGGAAGAAGTCTTATACTGACAAGAGACAGAGACCCTTGGAGTTTGAGGAGGGTGATCATGTGTTCCTTTGGGTCTCACATCAATGAGGATTGTGGAGATTTAGATGGGGTGGAAAGCTGTCTATGAGGTCCATCAGAACTTTTTAGATCCTGAGCAAATTTGGTGAGGTGGCGTACCGCCTACCACTTCCCCCAAAAATGCATCGGTTGTATGATGTTTTGCATGTGTCACAGCTAAAGAGGTACGCGTATGATCCATCCCACGTCATCGATTGGGGAGAGATGGACATTGATGATGGGGTGACGTTTGCAGAGTTCTTGGTGGAGATAGAGGATTGATAGGAGTGGGTCCTACATGGGTGGTCAATTCCTCTAGTGTGAGTTCGGTGGTAGCATGGGAATCTCCATGAGAGCACATGGGAGTGGGAGGCACAGATTCATACTTAGTACCCCCAACTATTTGTATAGTTTTTGTTTTGGCTTTCAGGGAAGTAAATCCCTAAGGTGGGGAGAATATAATGTCTTAGAATTTACGTGTATTTTTTTAATTATATGGAATTATTCTGAGACAACATTCTCTGAAGGCACGTGATTTTGAGACCCAAAGAGCCAGGAATGGAATTTTAAACTTTTTTTAAGGTACGTTCAGTAAACGTGCAAGAGAGTTTTTATAACTTTTCAACTAGTTCTCAGATCGATAAACTGATGGCACCATTGAACTCAGAATGTCGAGATTATCCTAGAAATGGATTAACCTCGACCGGTAAGGGTCGAGCAAAAAAATTATTTTTCAGACTTTTTGAGAAAAATAACAAAATAATTTAAGAGAAATACTTTATTTCTTTTCTCACTGTTGAGTAGCGAACAGCAGCGCGGCGGTGCAACAATGAGGATCATTAATGGATCATTTGTGATAGAAATTTTGTTGTCTTAATGTCTCATTAAACATAGCTTATTAATGAGTGTCATTAATGGTAGAAACGTCGCTACACATATTTTATTTTAATATGAAAATGTGTTGGAGTTTAGGGATTAAAAAATCTGGATAATCTCTAATGAACTGCTGGTAGAACCCATCTCCAATGAAGAACTAAGAATGACGAATGAAGTGATGAATGTAGGAGGATCAGATTCGGAGGTTGGAAATCGGTGACGAATGCCAACGACCGTAGATCGACGATGATGCAAATCGCATCCTTCATCGTCAATGAATCCAAAAAATAAAGGTTTGGGTTTATGCGTTATTTTTAATTGATAATTCATTCCCCGTTATTAAAATTAACAATGAACATGGATCAAATGACTAAGGGGTTGATCTGTGATTCGTTCATTTTTGTGAGAGGTTCTAAGGCAGGGATTTCAATTGGGGTTTTACTTTTGTTGTGTGGTTAATAATTTCCCTCATGCTTAAACTCTAATATAGAGGGTGCAGGATGACACCAACAAGGCTCGAACCCTCTACCATAGTTTTTTATTATGCATTCTTCGGGGATGATTTCTTAAGAGAGTGGAAAACCAAATTTTGAGGTCGTCGCAGCAAAAGTGATAGCCTAATGATTCCGTAGATGCAAACGGTTAGAGAAACGGACCACCGGAGAGACTCCAGCGGCCTATAAAAGGTACCGCCAGCGGCCCGTGGCGGCAGCTGTGAGCGGAGGGTGGTGGCACGCCTGTCGGCGCCACGTGGAGGAACATCCTGCTCGAGCCGCTCGGGTGAGCTGGTGCATACGGTTTATCAACCGTGTGTAGAAGTCCAGTTGGCCAGCCTGGCTGGCCACGTAGCGTCGTCGCAGTTGCTTGACCGTGGTGCGAGCAGGATGCTGGATGCGGTTGTCTTTCGAGTCTCAGTCGGGCAAACCAGTCCGCCTGTGGGGGATCGGGTCGGCCAGTATGCCAGACCCACAACTCAGTGGGCCAAACCCGCAGTGCCGGGCTGGACCCATGTCGTCGAGTCAGACCCGTGCCACCTGGCCGGACCCGTGCTGCCAGAACAGACCAATGAAATACCCATTCCAGACCCTCGGATAGGGTCGGGTCAGGTTGGTCTAACCGAGTTGGACCAAAGCCAGACCCACCCAACCCTATTTCACTAAAACAATCATAACTTGCAGAATGGGTGTCCAATTGATGCACCATCTGTGGCGCGAGGACCCTTGCCACAAGGCGGTCCTTTTTATATACTCCACTTTAGTTTTGGTAGAATTTGGAATATGGCCGGGTTGGATCATACTCGAATCCAACTAGGATTGTTTTACTAAAATTCCTATAACTTACAGATCAGGCATTTGATCGATGCGTCGTCTATTTTGTTGGAACATTTACGACAAGACGGTCCTTTGGATTACCTCAAAGTGAGACTTTGTGGTGGTTGAAATATGACTGATGGATCAAGGAGAAGAACCTTCAGAACTCATACGTACAAGGGGTGGGAATCTGGTGGCTGGCTATCAAGTGAATAGAAACCCTCTGTGGATCGATAAGAGAGTGACCCTACATTGATCGGTAATGGCACATCTCTTCGTGGATCGACAAGATAGTGACCCTCCATAGATTGGCAATAGAGATACCCTCCATGGATCGGCAAGAGAGCGACCCTCTATGGATCATTAATAGCGTGACACTCCATGGATAGGCATGAGAGCGACCCTTTGTGGATCAGAAGTAGTGAGACCCATCATAGACTAGCCACAGAGCAATCCTTCATGGATTAGCGGCAGAGCGACCCTTTGTGGATCAGAAGTGGAGCAACCCTCCTTAGATTAGTAGCTGATTCTCTCAACAGAATAAGATGGTCAAGATTATGAATAATCATCTTTATTCTCGTTCTTTAAGTTGTATACTTGGTGTGAGTTGTCTTCTACTTTGTTCTTTGTGATTGATATCTTTCTTTTTGGTTTACCTTTTTGGATTTTTGAGTGACCTTCGGGGGTCTAGGGGTCCCTATTGGGTATTGTTATATTCACCCCTACATAGGCTTTGCCTGCACCTATTGTGTCTTGTGCAGATGATGAACATCTTGACTGAGACTTGGGGAACCAGGGATAGATGGTTATTAGAGGTGATCGATAGATGTGGTGAGCTACAGTGATGTTGGACAGTGAGCTATATCTACTCCTCAGGTAGGATCCTCAGCAGACGATATCCAAAGCTTGTTTTTCTTTCCTTTTCTTGTATATTTCTTTCAGTTGGGCTTGTGTATTGGCCACTTTACTTTCAGTACTTTTACTCTCAGTAGTGGTTCCTTGTGTTCTTCTTTGTGTGTGTTCTCTATCTGTGTGCGTACATGTTTAAAGGCAATGTCTTCCCTTTTTGGGTTATGCCTTTCCGGTACTAGTCACCAACCCCTGGCCTATGGAAGGCGGGCTTGGGGTAGTTACGGCACGGGCCCCAGGAGACAGCTCATAACAATAATGTTCTGTAACCAATATATAAACATGATATTAATGAAAATGAAATGAGTTTTTGATGGTTATAAAAAACCACCAAAATAAATTAAATCATTTTCATTAACATTTTATCTAATGAATTATCCTCATATCGTAAAAAATGGTATATGGTATTATTTAAAATTATTTAAACATATTAACACCATTTCATCCCACTTCTTTATTTTTTATTCCATTCGAAAAGAAAATCTATAATGAACCAACCAAGGAAACTATGAAAAGAAGGCAACCGAAATGATGGAAATAACAAAATATTATTAATAAATAGGTGTAAAATTGTTATAATATAGTCATATAAAGTATTATAAACATTAATATAGTTCTAAAATATATTAATAACACTCTTTAAATAATTATATAGTAGTTTTGAACACATTTTAAGTAATATGAACCTGATATAAGGGACTTTTCTTTAAAAATCCTCTTTTAAATTTCTATTTTACAAAATTCAAAGGGAATAATTTTATGATGAAAGTATTCATGTTTTATGATTATTTTCTAGTTCTTAGAAATTTTTTATGATGAATGGTGGGACCAATATCTCCCTCCAATGAATTAGGTTTGTTTATGTTGGAAGTTGACAGTAATTATTATTCCAAGTATAATTGTGATAGTTACACCATAAGGTAGCTATAAGGGTCACATTATAATGTAGTTATGAGGGTTAAAAATAATATTTTAGTCACGAGGGTTACAATTTTAAGTAATTAATTCTATAATTTATCTATATGGTTTTATTTATATTTTCTATATTATATTTAAATCTCTTGTTTTCACGGGTCAAGTATATCATACATTATGGGCAAGAAGTATGTATTTGTGAAAATTAATTCGTATGTTTATAAGTATTCATGAAAAAATTCCTTCATTTATTTTATGTCTCTTACTAAAATTTTTATGCTCATCCCAAGTTTTTAAAAAATAACATGGTTTAATGATGGGTAAGTGAAAAGGATAATCCCAGATGAATGTTGTGAATACTTTTCATGAAATTATTTTATATTTTATAAAAAAATGTATTATGGAAGAAATGGATATTATTATAGTAGTAACAACTTTTTATTATTTTGGGTTGATATGTATGAATTATTTTCTAATTAACTTAAACTCTAGACTATAAATATCTTTGGGAATGTAATAAGTGTATTTTATTTGAATTAACTAGATTATATAATGTTTAAGGTTGGGTCATTATAGTTGTTAATAAAGAACGGTTTAGATAAATTTAGGGGTTATGATGATGTAAATAGAATACCATAAATAATTTTTACTCTATGTTTAATTTGAAATGATATATCATTTGAATATTACCATGTTGATTCATCTAATATATGTATGTTTAGAATTTCTTTCCATAGAATAAATAGGGAAGTTGAAGTGGGAAAGCATCGAGAGGATGATATGTTTTCGAATCCACAACTTGGAATAGTGGGAATTGGAACCGATCAGTTTGTGATAGTAGTGGATTAGTTTATGCAGACTATAAATAGTGGTGTAATCTATGAAAGATAATAGATAGAGCTTCCACAAAGGAACATGATGATAGTAGAACACTTTATGAGGCAACACCCACCTGCTTTCAGTGGATCTTCTGACCTAGTGGCGGTTGAAGGGTGGATTAAATCCCTTGAAAATATATTTGATGTCATGGGTTGTTTAGATAATCAAAAGTTTAGTCTTGTTATTTACCATTTTGAAGGTCAATCCAACTAGTGGCGGTCAATGTTCAAGAATATATGATATAACGAGTTGATTTATACCTTAGAATGGGATGAATTTAAGAATCATATCCTTTGAAAAATATTTTCCTAAGGTGGTTTGACTTAGTATGGAAAACAAATTAATTGAATTGAAACAAAAAGGGGAGTATTTAGTAGCCATATATGAATAAAACTTCACTTTTTTGGAAAGGTATGCTCCAAATATTATTTGGGATCTTGACAGAAAAATCAATCATTTTTACTCAGGATTGAAGCTAATATATCAAAGTTCATTGGCCTCTAGTGAATTCAAAGGTTATGAGAAACTTTTCTAATGTAATGAGAGGGTATAAATGGAGTTTTTTAAAGATCACATGTACATTGAAAACAAGTATAAGAAAAGGACTAGATGGAAATCAATGGGTAATAATCAATCAAACAAATATGAAGGTATCAAAGTCCATTTTTCAATTTGTGGAAATTGTGGTAAAAAGAACCCTAGGGAATGCCTTAACAAATCCAATAAGTGTTTTCGATGTGGTAATTTTGGAAATATAGACCTATATTACAATGAAAAATATCTTAGTTTTTCTATGTTTAATTTTTATAAACAAATGGTAAAGTGTTTCAAATATGGTGAGATGGGTCATTATGAAAATACTTCCCTAAAGAAAGTTATGAATGATGGGAAGCATCCAAAATATAATAATAAAGGTGCATTGAAATCCTTTGAAACTATTTTAGTAGATATTGGTCCATTCAATGAAGTGGTATCAAGTATTTTGTTTGTTTACTCAGATTTTTCTAATGAATTTTTTGATATGAGGTTTACACATTCCTTTTTTTTAAGAATTTTTTGGTAAATTGGAAATTTCACCTCATGAAATGAAATTAGAACTTATGGTAAAAACAACAGGTGGAAATATTGAGGAAAAAATTCGTTGTAATAATCTTACTGATGTTGTCTATGGAAATACATTACCTGAAAACCTTGTTTTTTACACTTAGTAGAGTTTAATGTTATTTTAGAAATAGATTGGATTTCTATTTATCATGCTAAGACTAATTGTAGAGATAAATAAGTTTTTTTTTAGAAAAAATTTCAGTTTTTATACAATAATGAACCTATACCATTTATAACATATCAAGAATCGTAAAAACTGTTAAAATATGGAAATAAAAGTTATCTTGCACATATTATTGAAAATAAGGGAACTATTCAGATTAACGATGTGTTGGTGGTAAATGAAAACCTGAATGTTTTTCTTGATGATTTGCATAGTGTTATACCTAATCATGAAGTTTAATTTACCATTGAATTAGTTCTTGATGCTAATACAATTTTGAAACCCCCTTATCGAATGGCTCAAGTGGAACTTATTGAATTGAAAAATCAGTTACAGAATTTACTTGGTAAAGTCTTTATTCATCCTAGAACTTTACCATGGGGTGATCCTATTTTTTTTAAAAAAATAAAGATGGTTACATGAGTCTTTTCATTGATTATAAAACTTGGAATAATACTACTATTAATAATAAGTGTCAACTAACTCATATTGATGGATTATTTGATTAGATCTAGGGAGCACAGTGTTTTTCCAAGATTGATTTAAAATTCAGGTACCATCAACTGAATTTGAATTACATTAAAAAAACATCATTCCTAACTAGATATGAGAATTATGATTTTTGTGTTATTCCCTTTGGATTAAAATTTTTTTCTATTTTATTAATAGAACTTATGAATAGAATATTTATTGAATACTTGGATGAGTTTTTTGTTGTTTTTATTAATGATATTTTTGTGTTTTTTAAAATTTATAAGTATCATGAAAATAATTTAAATATTGTTTTTAAAACTCTCAAAGAAAAGAAGTTATACAGAAAATTTATCAAATTTGATTTTTGGTTACAACAAATTTCTTTTCTTATGCACATTGTAAATAAAGATGGAATAATGGTTGATCTTGCTAAAAAAAGTGGTTGATGAATGACCAAGACCTAAAAATGTTATTGAGATTCATAGTTTTCTTATATTAGTAGGATATTACCAACAATTTTTTAAAAAAAATCCCAGTTATCTATCCCGCTAACTATGTTAACACGAAAAGGGGTTAAATTTATTTGGACAGAAGACTATGATGTTTTTTTTCAAGAACTGAAAATAAGATTGGTGAATGATCTATATTTAGCCTTTCCATCCAAAAATTTTGATCTTGTTATCTACAATGATGCTTCATTGAAGGTAATTGGTTGTGTTCTGATATGGAATTATTAGCTAATTGTTTATGCTTCAAGACAATTGAAACCTCATGAATTAAATTATCCCACCCATGATTTGGAATTATTAGTTTTGTTTTCACCTTGAAAATCTGGAGACATCATTTATATGGATAAAAATATGAAATATATACTAACCATAAAAATTTTAATTATATATTTACTTAGAAGTAATTGAACATGAGGTAGAGAAGATGTCTTGAACTGGTAAAGAATTATGATTGCGCGATTAATTACCATCCAGGAAAAGAAAAAAAGTTGTGGTTTCCTTGAGTTGAAAAAATCATGAATCATTAACTATGTTATATTTGGAACATGATCCCTTGGTTTATGATTTTATTATCTTTGGATTGAAAGTTGTTGGTATAGTAAATTCCTCTGTTTTGTTTCATGTGTAAGTACAGTTGTCTCTCTCAAATAGAAATAAGCAAGCATGGAAGGAAAACCATGAGTTATAGAAAAAGTTAGAATTTTTTAAGGTAAATTTCCTAAATTTAATATTGATAAAGATTTTGTATTGAGATTTAGAAAGAGATTATGTGTGTATTTTGATTCCCAGGTGAAGAAATAATTGTTAAGTAAAGCTCATAGTTCCCTGTTATCAGTTCATCCGGGAAGAACTAATATATACAGAGACCTTTGGGAGTATTACTAGTGGGATGGAATGAAAAGATACATTGCTGATTTTACAATGAAATTTTTTTTTCAATAGGTTAAAGTAGATAAATGACTACTAAAGGGGATTATTCATCCTTTTTTAGTGCTAGAGTGGAAATAGGAAAATATATCCATAGACATCATGATGGGACTACCAAAGGCTTATCGAGGTGAGAATATTATTTGAGTTATTGTTTACTGAATAGATAAATATTCTCATTTACTTCCTATTTGATATACTATTTCTCTATATAATCTTTCTCAACTTTATCCCAAATAGATTTTCAGGTTACATAGAGTTCTTATCTCTATTTCATCTGACTGTGATCCCAGTTTCACTTCTAACTTTTAGAAAGACCTTAAAAATTCATTGGAAGCTAAATTAAACTTCATCACAGACTTTCTTCCTCAATCTAATGGATAGACCAAGTGAACAATTAAAACATTGGAAAACATTTTATGTTATTGTTCAATATATTATTAGGGAATTTGGGATCAACATCTTTATTTAATTTATTTTTCTTATAATAAAATTTTCAATTCTAGTATACAAATGGAACATTTTGAGTCATTGTGTGGAAAGAGGTGTTAAACTCTATCATTTTAGGATTAAGTCATAGAAAGGATATTTATGGGACTAAAATTAGTATAGGAGGTGGCTGATAAAGTGAAGATGATCCATCAACATGAGGACAGCTTGGAGAAGGTAGAAAAGTTATAGAGATAATATGAGGAAATAATTTTCTTTAAAGGTAGGTGATCATGTTTTCCTTAAAATATCTCCTTGGAAAAGTGATATGTGTTTTGGTAAGAAAGGAAAAATAAGTTCATGGTTCATTGGACCTTTTCAAATTATAGAGAAATCTAGACCAATTGCCTACCGAGTAGCCTTGCCTCTGATTTTATCTCAAGTACACAACGTTTTTCATATTTTGATGTGGAGAAAGTATGTTCCAGATTCATCTCATGTTTTGAGACCAGCATTAGTATAGTTAGAAGAAAAATTAACTTATAAGGAGAAAAATTTTCATATTTTTGATCATAGAGAACAAGTATTGAAGAATAAGGTAATTCACCAGGTTAAGGTTTTGTGGAGAAACCATATAGTTTAAGAAGAAACATGAGAATATGAAAATATTACGTGGGAAAGGTATCATCACTTGTTTAATAAGTGAATAAAAATTATGAGGATGCAATTTTCAGAATATGGGCAGAATGTAACAACCCGGGTACTTATAAAGTAATTTTTTTCATTCTGAAATTAAATAGTAAGATTCATTATAAATGTATAATGAAATAAGTGGTATTTATAGAAATTAAGAAATCTATAATAATAGAATAGTAACCTCAACTATTAAAGTATAAATAAAATTTAAGTAACTTAAAAGTAAAAATATGATATATTTATATCATGGAATGAGTAAATAAATGTTTTGAAAGTGGTAAATTAAGTGTTGATATTTTTATGAAACATGAATGTTTATTTATAATTTTATAATTAATTTAATGATTTAAAAGAAAATTTATCTTCATAAAATATATTCATAAATTAATATTTTGTTGTCTTGTGATTATAAGATAATTTTATGATACCTTAATTAATTTTTCAAAGTGTTATAAAATCAATTATAATTTTAAAATTTTTATTTTTTGAATAATTGATGATTTTAATTAAAAATTAATTTTTTCATATTTATAAATTTAATTTCATAAAATTGAGTTCATTTTTTAATTCTACATGTCAAAAAATGTTTAGGTTAATTTTTTTTGTATTTTTCTAAAATAGTTTAATTTTTGTGAATAATAAAATACGCTAATTTACAATATTTAACAAATACATGATTTATTGAGTAATATATGATGTATGGATGATGTAAGCCCGCAATATCAAACTAAACTTCATTATTTTAATATATTTAGGGATAATACTCAAACTATTCATTTTCTTGATCCAAAATAATAAACTAATGAATAAAATAATAAAAAAACACCACTCTTCTCCACTATAAATACCACTCCTCGCCACATCTTCTCCTCGCACCTCAAAGCCTAGTAGATTTTTTAATTTCTTCACAATTCCTTTATCAAGCCTCTTTCCCACGTCCAAAACCTATTGGTCTAACCAAAAGGCCAAAACCAAATTCCTTAATGAGGTTCTTAAGGAGGATAATTCAAGAGGTAAAATCCTCTTTCATTTTCATTTATTTTCCTTTTAATTTCTTTTATTTTATTATTCTCTATTAACCTCCACTTATCCAAGTGGCATGAAAACTCTATTATATTATATATAATGTAATTTTATCATGTTTATGGAAAAAATAATCATCAAATTCCTTCTCTTATCCCTTTTATTCTAAAAATGAGAACATCGTCTTTGATGTGTCGATTTACCACCATTGTGGATGATACACTTTCATTTTCCATTACTTCCTTCAATGATGGTCATAAAAACATTATTATGATAAAATAGGATTTTATTATACATATTATAATTTATTTAATTTTATAGAACAAATATATAAACACGATATTAAATAAAATTATATGAGTTCGTGATGGTCGTAAAAAACCACCAAAATAAATTAAATCATTTCAATTAATGTTAATGAATCATACTCATATCATAAAAATGGTATATGGTATCATTTAAAATTATTTAAATATATTAAAACCATTTCATTCTACTTCTATATTTTTTCTTCCATTTGAAAAGAAAATCCATAACGAACCAACCATGGAAACCATGAAAAGAATGCACCTGAAACAATGGAAATAACAAAATATTATTAACAAATGGGTGGAAATTTGTTAAAATGGTCAATAAGGTAGTATAAACATGAATATAGTTCTATAATATATTAATAACACTATTTAAACAATTATACAGGATGTTTTAATATGTTTGTAGTAAAACAAAGCTATGGTAGGGGACTTTTCTTTAAAAATCCTCTTTTAAATTTATATTTTACAAAATTAAAAAGGAATATTTTAATGATGTAAGTATTCATGTTTTATGATAATGTTATGGTTCTTGAAAATTTTTTATGATGAATTGTGGTACATATATCTCCCTCCAATGCATTGGGTATGTTTATATTGGAAGTTGACCGTAATGGTTATTCCAAGTGTAACTGCGATGGTTACACCGTAACATAGTCATGAGGGTTACATTGTAAGGTAGTCATGAGGGTTACAAATAATATGGTATCTTTGAGAGATAAAATCATAAATAATTAATACCTTAAGTTACCTATATGATTTAATTTATTTTTTCAATGTTCTATGGAAATATCTTGTTTTCAAAAGTTAAGTATATGATACTTTATGGGTGAGAAGTATGTATTTGTGAAAATAATTTCATATGTTTATAAGTATTCATGGACTAATTCCTTCCTATCCTTTATTTCCCTTACTAATATTTTTGTGCTCATCCCAAATTTTAAAAAAATTTCTATAGGGTTTAAGGATGGGTAAGAGAAAAATATAATCCAAGATGAATGTTGTGAAAACTTTTCATGAAAATATTTCATGTTTTATTAAAAACTTTGGTATTATGGAAGAAATGGATACTATTTTACTAGTACCCAATTTGTATGATTGAGGGTTGATATGTATTAATTATGTCCTAATTCAATAAAACTCTAAATGATAAAGATATTTGGTAATTTAATAGGTGTATTCTAGTTGAATTAACTATATTGTATAATGTTTAAGGTCAGGTAATTATATGTATAGTGGGTTTTAGGAGCCCATATGGTTTGTAGAAACCATGCAGAAGGAGGTGCATGCCTATGTGATCTTATGCAGTTTTTGAATAGTGGCTAAGACATAGTTCACACATGGTTATGAAAATCGTGTGCACTAACTGTGTGAGTTTCTACTTGAAATAGTAAAGGGAACATAGTTGGTACACGGTTTGGAAAATCATGTGTCCAAAACATATGGCCCCATATTTATTGGGGAAATTAATATTTCTCCCTTAATGAGTTTATAATTTGAACCCCCTTTTCCTTTCTTTCTCTGGGGGACATCCTTCACATGTGAATAGCTCCTTTAATCCAATTTCAAAGATTTTCATCCTATTTCTTCATCCGAACTCGAATTCAAACATTGTCTATCTTATTGGATTCATGTTAGTAAGTTCTTCAATTATATTGTACTATTATTAATTTGAATTCATATCGATGGAGTTATTTAGGTGCAAGATAATATGCCCTATTTTTAGGCTTTTCATCCATACTTCATTTTTCTTCTGATTTGGATCAAATCGTGAGATAATATTAAACGAGAAATCTTTTATGTTCTTGAGGTAGGTGTTTTATACCTTTCCCTCAGGAATTGGTGTTTTATATTCTTATTTTCAATTATTCCACATGACAAATTTTCTGGTGGTGCCCCTAAAATAAATTTAATGTCATGATTAAATTAATTACAACCTGTTTGGGTTTCCCTTTATTACTTTTGAGATTTTTAGAGGTTTTTTCCCCAACCCAGGCCACCCATGGGGTGTTCCCTTGTATCTACCCTTTTTTATACAACCTTTGGGGTGCGTATGTATGTTCTTAATTAGACGAAGCCCTTAATAAATTTATCAGAATTGAATTGAATGTTATGAGAAGTTTTCCCTAATTTTACATGTTATCACGTGATGTGAATTGATTTTATTATTAAATTGAAAATGTTGAATGAGTGGGTAAACTCATTAAATGTAATTTTTTTATGAACTGATGAATGTATAGATTGATGATTTGATATTTTAGTATATTCCTTGGTTGGTACAAATTGGATTCTAGTTTCATTAGACTCCATGGACTTTTCTCTCATGTGTCTTGATCACGGTAGTGGATACCTTGGATTATATTTCTCTTTAGGTCTTTATTCCATGGGATTCCTTGGGCCTTTATACCCATTAGGTTCATCTTACTTGGAATCTCATAGGATATGCTCTATTGACATGATCCTAGTACTCCACCCAAGTATTTACTGAGTTTCTATTGAGATTCTTTTGTGACTTGACACACTCGGTTGTACGGTGGGGTTGTAGTGGTTATTTTTTGTTTTTCTTTACAACTTACTTGTTAGAGGATCTTGACCCTTGTTTTTCAAGGATCCTTGTTTCACTTGACAGTTTCTCTTACCTATATTAATTTTTCCATGGGAATTTTACTTGTACTAATTTTATACCTAACATATACTTGCACACTGATTTAGCTTGTATTTCACAACCTGGATTTTTTATATAAACTATTGGTGGTGGCCTACTGAGTGTTATCTCATACCCTATTCAGGCCACCATTCGTTACCTAGAAAGACTATATGAATGCATGTAGGGATTGGGTAAATCACTCAAAGCTTTATTCTTGATTTGTTTTATGATTATGATAAGGGGATAACATGACCAAGCTGAGGCCCGTGATGCTAGTTGGGATAGTTCTTTTTGGTTATTTTGGTATTTTGATACATGCATTATACTGGATGCATGTATTCCTATTTTCCAACATTTTTGAGACATGACATGACACATAATTGTATATGATATCACTTTTGGATTTATTTATATATTTCTATCTTGGATGTTATCTTATATCTAGTTTATTTGCTACTTTCACTATTGATTAATATTATCATTCCACTATGTAACACATTGACATGAGGGAATATTATCCCCATGAAAATAACCTATTACCTAGATACTATTCCTCAGCCTCTGGATTTTAGGGAGATTCACTTGAGTCCATGTGACCCTCCAGCTCAAGGTACCATTCAGTGGCATCCTCGTCGAGATGTTACAAAGTAGAATCTGAAAAATTTTATTTTCTTTATTACTATTTTAAGAAAATAGACAGATGATTAAGAAGGAATTTGGATTTTTTAGTGATGTTTTCCTCAGAATAGCTAACCCACATATAAGAAAATCCAAATTTCCTAGAATAGAAACTGTTGTTTTCTAGATTTTGATTATTATAGTTGATTTTATTCCACTTTTGGGTGATGCACTTGTGGTTCGATGTTTATTCTGATTCGAGATTTTTTTATTGCCTAATGAGAAGGGAATTCATTTTATACATCATTTTAAGAACTTTACAGGATTCACATGTCATTCATTATGCCATACCATTTGGGTGCATTTCCACTAATGTTTGAATTGTTGACATTTTTCTTCAATAGCTCATTTTGTTTGATGCCTCTACCAGCGTGAAGGATTTTACCATACTGGCCTCATGTACTTTACTATGTATAGATTTTTTGAGGCCTTTGGGAGGGTTTTTTTATCTGTGGGAAATGTTCAGGAGTGTTTGAACCTATTTTTTCATCTTTTTTTGCAGTTGTGTGTGCTATTTTCTCTCCCGTAGGGCTATTTATTCCTACTATATGTTGAGCTAGTAAGGTGAAGTCACATGTTTAAGACATTTTTTTCAATGATGTACTAGAAATCAGGGGCTACTATGGGATTGCAGGGATGTTTGAGGTTTAGGTGTGGACGAACCTGGAAGCTTCTTTTGATAAGTAATGGAAAATCGGTTCACTGTGTTGGATTCATTTTTTTTTGTCACTAGATGGAATTATTGCATGCTAGGATTTAGATAGACTAATTACCATCTTTTCATGTTTCTTTTGGAGAATCCTCGTACATGGGTGGTTGCTGCTCTGGTTTGTATGTATGCATGCCAAGAACTCTTATGGATTTGCATGGATACTTTTGAGGTACTTCTTGCCAATTTATTTCTTATTTTAACTTTTTTATCTTGTTGGTACAAGCTCGTTTTACCTCATTTAATCACCTGAATTTTATATTTTTTTTAATAAATTTTGGAGAGCATGGGTTCTACTCATGCTCTGAGCCTTTCTGAGTATAGGGTGCATTGATCAAATGCATGAATTTGTGATATGTGCATTGTATTATATACCTACTATTTAATAAATGATTTTTGTAGGGGATTGAGAAACATAGTTATTACTTAGAGTTCATGTCATAACCTAAACAGTTTTTTCCTGATTAGGCTATATAAGACACCCTAAGCAGTCAACTATGGTATATTGAGTCATGGACCACTAATCACATGGACTGAAACATGTTATAGTGTGGATTAAGTGGAATCCATATTTCAGTTCATGAGGTGTATGGTACCATATGGATAGAAGTTCATGAACTATTTGTTTCAACTATTAAAATTTAATTATGAATGGAATGAATTCAAAAAGAAAAATTGAATTGTGAATTAGAGAACTTGACCTTGAACTAGCTTCTAAGTGGGAAATAGGCAGTGTCTCTAGCAATGTTTATAACTTTTCATTTTTTAAAAATCCAAGATTTAGGAGTAGGATGAGGGGTATGACTCATTTATTGTAATTTTGTTTACCTGTCCTATGATTTTATCTGTGATATTTTGGTTATTGATATTTTATTAGGTGTGTGTTTGGAATTGTAGAGACATGCCAACATGAATACCTACAGTCGTACACTATGAGGGTGGTGGAGACCATTCTCTGAAGGTAGTGGTCCATGGGCTGCTAGTGGATCCTCATGTAGTGCCTATTATTTAACTATCAGTTTTAGCACATGGGTGATGAGGCATAGTTCCAAGAGGGGTTTTACACTATATTCATACTTTTCAAGGATCACTATAGCTTGCCTCATTGATGTAATTGTTGATGCATGTGTTCCAGAAATAGTATATTCCCATGTTTTCAGGGTATGTAGGTCCACAGACTGCTAAGATATGGATTGAGACTACTTTTTCAATCTTTGAGCATTTGGATACACCTTATAATAGGAGTGTGAAGCTCACGACTTACATGATTTAAAGAGTAGTAAAGCACTAGTGAGATGTTTTGAACCAGGATTATAGGATGTGAGATATGGTTTGTGGTGATTTCATAACCAGGTTATATGATTATTTTTTTCTTCAAACTCTGAGAGTAGAGAGAACCAGTGAGTTCATGTGTCTAGAGTAGGGCATGATGACTGTTATGAGATATTCAGAATGCTTTATAGAGATGCAGTGTTTTTCACCAATATATATTTCTAATGAGACATTGAGGGAAATACACTTCAAGTAAGGTCTCATAAATTTCATTCAATCTCAAGGAAACATGTTCTGGTTGAATATTATTAATAAAATAGTAAATCAAGAACTGATTATAGAGTAAAACATGAGGGAATATAGGGGCGTAGAGCAGAGTATTGTAGTCTCTCGAACCAGTGGTTCAGTTTACAATGGAATTAACTTACATTTTGAGGCTTCCCATGAGATAAGTACCATCTAGGTTCTTATTGATAGTAGTGAAGTTTTCTGTAATTAGTGTGGAAAATGGGAACACATAAAAAATCAGTGTGAATGGGACCAATTCGAGTGTCAATGTAACACCCCAAGATTTTATGAAAAATATTCTTTTAATTTCATTAATGTCTTGTGTTGTATGCTACACCAATATTACCTTGCGCTATACGCAACACCGTATTAGCTTGCAGTATACGCAACACTATTCTTGGATCGTGTTACACACAATTTTGATAATAGTTAATCTACGCAACATTGAGTATATATATATATATATATATTCAATGTATAAATGAAATATGGTTGGATTATGTTATACGAAACAACAAAGGATTCTTTCACAGCACGCAACCCTGACTTGGCTTGCATTACACACAATCGCGACCTTCCTTGATAGCGTGTGTTGTACGCAATACCGGGTTTACTAAAAAACAATATATTATTATAATATTATTATGAACTAGCCATTATGAATATTATTAACTAAATTTTGAATCTTATAACATTATTATTTGTCTTACACACTTTCTAAAACATGGTATAAGAACAAAATAAATTTTTTGGGTAAAATAAGTATTTTTAAAAAAATGCAGTTTTGCCGCCTTTTGATGGCGCACCCACTTTAAATCTAGTTTTTGACATGTTTATAAGTTCAATTTGACAAAATAAAATTCTTATTTGGAATCATTAAATAAAAATTTACTTTGGATAAATTTTTCATATTATTCTGGTAACTTTCATATTTTGATGAACAGTAAAAACATGCTATATTTTAATTAAAAACAACTTTTTTCATCGCAATAATTTATATGGTTAAATTATAATATTGAATGGTTTTAAAGTATAAATATAATATATTTTCACCATTTAATATAATGTATGTCATTAGCATTTATTCTACCTTGAATTCGTAGGATAAATCAATTCAATCTTTTGCAATGTTTTAAAGAAAAACCCGTTTTCTTTCGACAACGGGATTAATTTTAATTTAATTTCTGCAACTTTTTTGTATTGAATTTGGAAATATGGATTCCATATTTGGAATCATTGTATCCAAATTATGTTAATAAGATACTTTTTATTTTTGGGAATTATGAATAGTAACTATGGTAAATTTTATTTACCATAGTTAAAGGTAAATCGGGTAATTAAGGGTAAATATAATATTATAAAATTACCCTAGCACATGTAAAAATCCTATTGTATGACTAAAAGTCGACCCATATCACCTAAGGGTTATATTAGATTCATTTAATGGACTTTTTTCCATGAAAATAATTTAATTATTATTAAAACCAAAGAATGTGACAACATGTCACTTTCTTAAATCTTATAAGTATAATAATTTTAATTTAGTGATAAACTTCATGAAACTTTGAACATGAATAATCTTCAGAAATCTAATACAATTATAAACATCATAGGAATTTATTTATAATTTTTATGAATAAATAATTATCATTTATTATGACACAAAGATGATGCAGTAATTGTCTTATTAATGAAATATTGACATAATTGATGTTATAAATACCCAAATAAATATAATTTAAGACTTTTTATGAGTTACACTAATTTTATATGTTAATATGACATGTTATTATTGATTTAATTAACTTTTTTCTAACTAATAAATCTGTTATGAGTTTCACAAAAATCAATTACTAAATAGTGTCAAAATTGACATAAAATAGTTTTTAAAAAAAATATTATATTATTAATTGTTATTTTATTCCTAAAAATCTAAGGTTCGGCCAAATGGCTTAGATAAGGTTATATATATTAATAATAAACAACTTGGGGTTTTTTTGACTTTATATAGTAAGTTTATTAACCTTATAGTGTAAGAAAGCAAGAAGACACGGTAAAAGTTAAATTATCTAACTTAAAGTTAAATTTAAATGATAAGGTTAAAATTGATACCTAAACTTGTCTAAATTATATTTTATGAGAGGATTTAGACCCCTACCCACATTATCTTCTAATTATATCAATTTTGAGCTATTAAAAACCGAATTTTACTTTATAATAAAATAATATTTTTAGTTATTCCAAAGGTGCCCCTCTCCTCCCTTATAAAAGGGAACCTCCTCCTCCCTCTTCCTTGCACCACTTTGAGCCTTCAAGCTCGGCCAACCCCTGCCAATTTCTCCTATACACTTCCCTAGAAACATCCTAGAGGTTCTGGTCTTCTTCAAAGACCTATTTTAGTACCCTAAAAGGAGGTCTCAAAGAAGCACTTCAAAGAAGAGGTAATGTCCGTTACCGATTCTTTCATCTTTATTTATTCTTCCACTTATTCTTCTTTAGTTGTTTAATTATTAAGTAATAACATCATTATCACTCATATAATTATATGTTATTATAAGTATGAAACAACCCTATTTCACCATCTATCCATCCTATGGAAAAAGAAATCACCGCGCGTGCGTACGTACGGAATACCGTCTCCACGCCGTGGTGTAATCTATTTTCCACCACCACATTACTTGGATGGGTATAATGGTGTAAATAATGACTATATATGACTATTAAAAATTTATATTGATTCTGAAATAGTATAAATACACTCCAATACAGTTCCACGATCATGGGAACGATATCATCGCTCGTGCGTACGTACGGAATACCGTCTCCACGATGTGATGTGATTCGTTCTACATGATCTTCATTGCATAATGATTATATAAATGAATGGAATAAATTAATATGATATATATTAAAATAATACCATTCTGTAAATGAGGTATCTATAACCTAAAGATAATAATAAGAATTTATTCGACAAACACGCATAAGAACAAAAAAGTGATAAACACCTGAATAACAAGTAGTAATGAAATATTACTAATAATAAGCTAAGAATATGAACATATATGATATCATAACAATAAGTATGATTCTGGAATAAGTCAATAACATTATTTAAATCATTATACAGGAGGTTTGGACACTTACGAAGAAAATCGTACCTAAGGTAAGGGAAATATCACAATCTCATTTTTATCTGAGATTGTTTATACTTTAGTATTTACTGGGGTGTATTTTATCATCCACATCCATGTTTCCTCAATATGTAATAATATTTACATCCACCTACAATTTTTTAAATCCAATTTTACCCTTCGGTGAGATTTTAGTAAAGGATATGAAAGGAATCTTTTGTCGTTTTTCGTATGAGGTACTTTTTGAATGTTCCGACAAAAGTACGAGAAGAATGTTTTCTTTTAAATTATACTGCATGAATGGATTTTTAAAACATTATTTCCAATAATCTTCCCTTACAAGTTTTCAAGTTTATTTTTAATCAACTTCTTTTAGTTAGAATTTTATGACATGTTAAGAAAGGAAAAGTGTTTTTAAAGTAGAAAGGATATTTTCCTTAAGAATGGAGTTCAAGTGTTTTATCAAAATTATTTTCCATCTAAGATAATAAAGGGTTTTGTTTCTATCCCTATTATTACATTGATTTGATTATGTTGTGATGGAATTATTTTTATGAATTCCTTTATCTTATATGAATTGTTTTATGATGTCACGATGTTTAAGAATCCCATTTTTATTACATGGGTTATGCTATGATGTATGGTATATGATTTTGTGGCACACATAAGAATGGTATCATTATGAGATGGGTGGGACCTATAAGTCCCTCCAATGCATTGGGTAAAGATTTTATATCTCATGAGATATACATGGCTGGAACGGTAGGTTATACCGGTTCAGTGAAACAGGACTGAAACGAGGAATGAACTCGGTTCAGAAAGGGACTTTGTCCACTAAGATAGTCTTGGCAATGAGTCTTGACTAATAAGAAATGATTCTCTATGATTATGTGTGTATGCCACAAAGTTTCATGTTTTAAGTTATGATTATTGGGATTACATTTCACTACTATGATTTATCCCATGTTATGAAATTATGATCTCTTTTGCAGGTTAAGATTTCCAAAAGATATGTTCTTATGAATATGATGTGATTGATATTTCTTTTGTTTACCCTTACTGAGCATTTGATCTCACCCTTTTATGTTTGATTTTCCCCAGGATATAAAGAAAGGTTTTAGGTAAGAAAAAAAAAGGGAAGATCTTTATGGGAGATGTTGAAGATCTTTCACCATGATTAGATGATTACATTCCGAGTTTCCAAAGACACTAAACTATTACGGTCCTTGTGTGTGTGTGTTTGTTATGTACTAAGTATTCCGTAAAAGTAATGTAATGTCCATGTACGTCAAGCTTTGGGTCTCTACAGTCAAACTTGCATCAGGATGGGCCACGTGCAACATTTTTACAGGACCTCCCCTAAAGTAGTTAGTGGAAGGGAATAATCTCTAAATATAGGTTTAGAAGAATGATTTATAGCTCTTCTTCATGTTGGGATATTGAGAAATACTTGTGGTTTAGGCTGAGCTGGTGGTCATGGCTGATGCATCCGGGCACCAGTTGTACCTAGACAGTAGAATATACTTGCTCTAAGTAGTGAGGTTGTGTCACATGGCCTTAAAGCCAGATATATTCTATACATCCTACCCCTGAGGAGCATAGTGTTTGTACTTCTAGAGTGAGAGGTATGATCTTAGTATCTTTTTTATTGTATCTTCTCTTTTTAATACAGTTTCATTACATAGTTTCATATTTGTGCTTGTGGTGGAGATCCTTGGAATCATTATTCAATTTTTTTAGGGAGTTATGATGCTTGATACTCCATTAAGGGGTCATAATCAAGAGTGTATGCCAGTTTAGGGAGTACCCCTTGAGATTGGTTGGTGTCACTTTATATGGGATCTTTTTTTCCTCTAGATGATAGGGTTTGACATCATAATTAGGATGTAGTGGATAGTTTATTAGAAAACCCATTTTGATTAGTATTGTCAAATGGTGACGTTCACATCACTAGAGGGAGGAGTTTTTTATTCACAAGGGTTAATGGGATGTATAAGTAAGCTGAGTTAGACCATAGCATCATGGGATGGGTAGGATGATAGATCAGATTTCTAGTTTATATATGGATGATCAGGGATCGTGTCAAGAATATTTCCCTCCAATGGTTTATCATTTCAGGTATTTTTTTTAGATGAATTTTGTATTTTACCTCTTGAGAGAGAGGTGGAGTTCTCTATCAATCTAGTTCCAGGAATTGTACCAGTGTCTATTCCTCCTTACAGGATGGCTATAATGAAGTATTAGGATCTCAATAAGCAACTAGAAGACTTAGATTCAAAGGGGTTTATATGAACTAGTACTTATCTGTGGGGTTTTTTAGTCCTTTTTCAAAAAAAATAGGATGGTAACCTCAGGCTATGTGTGAATTATTGAAAATTGAACCATTTTATGGTTAAGAACTAGTATCCCTTTCCATGGATAGATGACCTTTTTTATCAGTTCTGAGGAGCTATAGTTTTCTTAAAAATTGAATTTATATCTGGATATCATCAGGTACGTATTCTACTTATACACATATGATGCAGGGGGGTAGATTCATGGCATACAGGTCTTGGCAGTTGAGGTCTTATTAGAGGAATTACCTGATGCATGGTCTCAAGTTAGCTGTAGTTTTTCATGCTTTATATTGTTGGAGATATTATTTACTTGGAGATAATTTTGTGGTATAAAGTAACCAAAAAATCATTAAGTATATGTTTAAATAGCATGATATAAATTTGAGATAGTGAAGGTGGGTTGAGTACCTATAGTCTTTTGACTTTGATCTTGCCTATATGCCTGGAAAAGGAAATGTAATAGCTGATGCACTGAGCAGAATGACTCAGATATAGGATATTCAAGAGGCCAGTAGTGAGTGGCATATTATAGATTTTTTTTAGATATTCACATGGAGGTATAGGATGGATAGGGGAATAATTTTATTTCATCCTTAGTTGTGACCTCTACCCTTTTGTATTAAGTGAGGATGAGGAACCTATCATATTTTTAGTGCCTAGTCTTATGGGAGAGTGTGTCAGGTGAGGACTTGAATCCTTTTTGGACTATTGGTGAGGATGAGATCCTATGTATACATGGTTGCGCTTGGGTTATAGTGGAAATATGTGATAAAATAATGTGGGAGTTACATGCCTCAGTTTGGGAAGTGTATCCCGACATTACCAATCTATATCATGTTTTACGTCACCAGTATTGGGGGCCGGGGATGAAGCGTGAGGTTTTTGGGATTTTTATGAGGTGTTACACCTATCAGTAGGTAAAGGTAGAACATTAGTGGCCATTTGTACTTTTATAACAATTACCCATCCATGATTATAAATGGGATAATGTTATGATGGATTTTGTGACTATTTTTTGAGTTCACCTCGAGATAGTGATGTTATTGGGTTGTTGTTGATAGGCTTGTGAAGGTTTCTCATTTCCCATCGATTAGAGACACCCTATAAATGGATGATATTGTGAGTTTTTATATAATTGTGATAGTATGACTTCATGGTATTTCTAGTAACATGGTATTGGATAGGTATGCCCTGTTTATGTCTCATTTTTGGCATTTTTTTCATAGGTTGTTGGGTAAACAGGTGCTTCTGAGTAGAGTGTACCACCCACAGACTGATATCCAGTTAGAGTGTATGATTCAAGTTCTTGAGAAAATTCTGATAGCATTCATCCAAGATTTTGGGGGCTTTTACGAGAGGAATATTCCCCTAATTGTGTTCACCTACAACAACAGTCATTAGGAAACTATATAGATGTAAATTTATGAGTATTTGTACAGTAGGGAATGTTTATCACCCCTATTCTAGTTAGAGGTAAGTTAGTAATCTTTACTGGGATAGTGTCTCATGCAGGATACTTTTGAATAGGTCCATTTGATCAAGAAATAGATAGCTACTGCGTAGTATCGACAAAAATATTACATCGATTTCTATCGACAACCTCTAGAGTTCGAGGTCGGGGATAGAGTATTTTTACATGTCTCACTAAGGCTGGGATACGTATAGATCAAGAGACAAGATAATATTTCACCATGATATATAAGTTCGTTCAAGATTCTGGGTAGAGTCAAGCAGGTATCATATCAGTTGCAGTTACCTCTAAGGTACTAGGCCATGCATGACGTCTTCTACATATCTCAACTATGTCATTATCATTCAAACCTATATCATTATTCTCAACCTGATGTGGTTGTGTTATAGGTAGATGCATACTTTGAGTAGTATCTTATTCATATCATTAATAGGTGCATGAATTTTCTCTAAGGCTGGTTAGTTCCTCTAGTAGAGGTTCTATGAAATCACTACTATTTATAGGATGAGACTTGGGAGTGGTATTCCAACATATGACCTTAGTGACTGGAGTTATTAATAAGCAATTCTTGACCATCCTTGAAAGGGAAATATGAGGGAAATGATTTAAGGGGTAAGATTCTAAGATCCTGAGTTTTTTGTGATGTAAATATATTTTGTTTTTCATTTTAAATGATTTTTTATGGCTTAATTTGAGTAACCAATGTGATCGTGGGTGTATCATGGGTTTTTGGGACTTTTTTGGAGCCTAAATCCTATATTTTTGGAAAAAAACAAATAGTCTACATGGTTAGTAGAAACCATGAGGGGAAGGAAGCATGTTTTGTCTAACTATGTGAGTCTTGGATTCTGGGCTTCAAGAGCCCACAAATTTTGAGGAAATCATACAGAAAGAGGATCATGCCTGTGCAGGCCTCTAAAGTTTTTGAATAGTGGATGAGACATGGTTTATGCATGGTTAGGAAAATAATGTGCACTAATTGTGTGAGGTTCCTCTTGAGATAGTGAAGGGTGTATGGTTAGAACATGGTTTAGCCAACCATGCAGCCAAACCATAAGGCCCATTATTTCTTGTGGAAATTACAATTTCTCCCTTAATGATTTTATAATTTTAACCCCATTTTTATTTCTCCCTCTGGTGGATAGACCTCATGTTAGGAGAGATCCTTTGAGCCAATCTAATATATTTTGATCTCGTTTCTCCATCTGAACTTAGATTCAAACACCATTGGTGTCATTGGATTCGTTTTGGTAAGTTATTTGATCATCTTATATTGTTCTTTGTTTGACTTCATATTGATGGAATTATTTAGGTGCAAGATAATATGCCATATTTTTAATATTTTCATCTGTTATTTATTTTTCTTCTAATCTGGACCAAATCAAGAGCTGATACTAGATGAGTACTCTTTTATGTGCTTGAGGTAGGTTCTATATACCTTTCCCTAATGGTTTGGTGTTTTATATGCCTAGTTACATTTTTTCTGCATACTATACTTTCCATATGTTCCCCTAAAATGATTTAAATGCCATGAGTAAATAAATTATAACCTATTTAGGTCTCCCTTGAGTACTTTTGAGATTATTGGAGGTTGTTTTCCCAACCCAGGACGTCCATGGGGTGTTCCCTTATATCTTCCCTTTTCTTATACCACATGTTGGGTGCATATTGTCTTTTCTAGTTAGAGAAATCCCTTTATAAATTGATGAGAATTTAATTGAATGTTAGGAGAAGGTTTTCCTCCTTTTCCATTTTATCACATGATATTAATTGATTTGATTGTTAAATAGAAATTGTTAAATGAGTGGGTAAACACATTAAATGTAATTTTTTTGAACTATTGAATGTATGAATTGATGATTTGAAATGGTAGTGAATGCCTTGGTTAGTACACCTTGGATCCTAATTATATTAGATACCATGGATGTTTCTCCCATGGGTAATGAAAACTGTAATGGATGATATGGATGATATTTCTCCTTAGGTCTTGATTCCATAGAATGCCTTGGGACTAATACCCCTTTGATCCAGCTTGCTTGTAATCACGTAGGACAATATCTATTGACATGATCCTAGGACTCCACACAAGTCTTTATTGAGATTCTCTTGGGACTTAATAGGGATTCTTTGGTCTTTTATACCTTGGATCTGGCCCTTCATGGTCTCACACTTTACATTATATGATGTGACCATGATGGATGATTTATATTATACATTGTGGGCATGATGAATGATTTAAAATATAAAGTGTGTTTATGGATGATATGATAATTTTTTTGTATAGAATGGGTGTAGTTAACTTGACACACTCAGTTGTATGGTGTATCCATTATAGTTATTTTCTGTTTTTCTTTACAGCTACCTTCTTAGAGGAGCTTTACCCTTGTTTTGTAGGGATCCTTTTTTAGATTGATAGTTTCACTTACTTATATTACTTTTATCATGCGAATTTTACTTATAATACTTTTATACCTATCATATACTTTCACACTAATTTAGCAAGTATTGCACAACCTGGATTTGTTATAAACATCATTGGTGGTGTCCTGCTAAGTGTTATCTCAAACCCTATTCGAGACATTGTTGGGTACCTAGATAGACTATATGTATGTAGGTAGGGACACTTTTGGGTACCTTAGGAGCAAGGGATCACAAGACTGATCTAAGAATCGTGATGCTAGCTGGGACAATTATTTTTGGTCTTTTTGGTATTTTGATACATGTACTATACTGGATGCTTGTGTTCCTATTTTATATCTTTGTAGAGACATTACATGACATGTCATTGTATATGAGATAACTTTTGGCATTATTTGTATATTTCTTTCTTGGATGTTATCTTCTGTATAGTTTATTTACTTCCTCTTCTATTAATTTTTACCATCATTCAGGTGTGTTACACACTAACATGAGAGAATAGTCTCCCCACAAACATACCCTAGGACATCACTGCTAGTCATAAGACTTTAGAGTTTGGGTACATTCCCTTGAGTCCATGTGACTCACCGGCTCAGGACACCATTTAGTGGTATCTGGGTTGGTACATTACACTTCTACTCATCCATGTCTATCATAAATAAATTTGCTAGAAAGTAGAACCCGTCTACCTTGATAATGACATCCTAAAGCAGTCCTTAGAGATGTATCACTATTTTGTCTTTTTAGTTTAAGCATAACTATATTTGGATTCATCTCACTCAATCCTATGATTTTGAATGTAAAATATGACATAATGTTTACACTTGTACCTAAATCATAAAAATCACTACCAAACTCTTTAGAATAGATGTTAATTCGGATAGAAAGACTACATGGATAAATTTTTTTCTTTTGTATTCTTCTTGATACCATGGATGAACACTCCCTTATTAGTGGTATGGTTCCAAATTCATCAATATTTCTTTTTATTACATAAAATCCTTCATGAAGTTTTCATAGGTATCCATGTTCACAATTTCCTCAATGAATGGTATGTTGATGTGAAATTTTTTGAACATTTCCAGAAACATTTCCCTCTTCTTTTCAAAATTCACTTCCCTTAATTGCTCTATAAATGGTGGTTGTGTTTAGTACTGTAATAGATATTATTATGAACATGTTTCTCAGCTTAATTTCCTTTTTCCTTGTTCTATTTCACTAGTTTTATTACATATACTACTTTTTCATCCTAGTTTCTAGATTTTTTTAGTAACTCGTGATGTTGTATTCCCACTCCTCAAGGTGATGTATTTTATCTCACCATGTCTTGTAATTTTTTTTCACTCGATAAAACTCCTCTTGGACTCTCTTTTAATTAGTTAGCAATCTTATATATTTGGATTTCTAAGTTCCTCATAGCTACTCTTTGTTTTCTTGAGTCATATTTTAATTAACATATGGTAGTACCTTGGTATTTATAATAGACTATAAACTCCTTGATTTTATCTCCTGTTGTGGTCATGAAACTTTCCAAGGTCTCCTTTAGTGAATGGACCTGACATATGAGTGTTGGGCCTTGGTGTTGGGGATTAAAACCATTTTTTTTTTTGCTAGAATCATTGTCCTTGTGCTTTATTTTTCTGTTATTTTTGTGGTGTTTTTATGGACTCCATCTATATGCATAATTTTTTCAATTATAATTCAATTAATTGAAATATTTTCAATACATACCTCGGTGCTATTGATTAGCCACTATCATGTCAATTTTCTTTGACATAGTGTTCATTTGGGTGGAAACCCAACTGCTATCCACCATGTAAAATCCTTACACTGGTACTCCCTTCAACTTTCATTGGAAACTACTACTGGACATTTCATATAATAACACATAACTCTCCCCATGTGACTTCCTCATTAGTGAACCTATAGTAGCTACATCAACTATAGATCTATTTCCCTATGATAATCCCTTATAAAGGGTTTGAATTAGAATCCAAATTTTGATGTCTAAATGAGGGAATAATCTAATTAATATTTTAAAATTTTCTCATAAACTATATAAAGACTCTTCATTTAACTATTAAATGTTTAAAATACTTACCTGTGGATCCATGGATTTTGAGGGTTGAAATAACCTTATCAAAAACTTCCTTACCAGATCTTCCCATGTTGTTATCGAGTGTGGAGGTAGACTCTAAATCTATTCTAGTGCCTTTTCCTTTAGTGAGAATCTAAATAGTCATGGTGTAACAGTTTATCTTATGAAATTATTGAATTGGAATGTGTCGCACAATTCCAAGAAACTCCTAATGTGAGAATTGGGGTCTTTGTGAGGTATCTCAATGAATTAAACTGAGTGTGTGATCATTTCAATGGTTACTGGATTTATTTTAGAAAATCTGAAAATGATGTGGGTACTATGATTCTTGGATTGACCCCACATTTTAGGGTCTTTCGTAGTTGATTAGTTCTTATACCCTTTGGTTTTATCCTTATAGTTCTCACGCTACTCCCTTTCTAAATTATTGTACTGCTTCTTGTCTAACTTATCTTCCAACCATGCTCTCTTCTTGTGTATTTTTCCTCTTTTTATTATTTTTATTTCAATATTAGGATAAAAATCCAGGTCTCCTCGATTTTTTTTCTTTAATTTATTACTCATGTGTAGAATTGGTTCCAAAAAAACTAATCAAGAAGACCAAGTGTAAAATTATGAAAAGGAGAAAAAGAAAAATTTAAAATTCCTAAAAATTCTAATTGTAACAAAGCATTGTTCCTTGGAAATGGTGCTAGTTTTTACATCACCCTATAGCATCATTAATTATCTTAGAAAATATAAAAGTTAAAATTAATACTCAAACAAACACTAACAGATTTAAGACTTTAGTTTATTGGTGTTGAAGCTCGTTCCATAGAGAATGGTGTAGAAGTGATTCAAAATGATTAGGAAAATTAAATGATGAAAAAATATATGATTGAATTGTATAGTTTTTAGATTGATGAGATGGATTTACCAATATATTTTAAGTTTAGGTTCATGCACTAGTGAGGGGTAAGTGTTGTGATTTTTAATTTAAATTGTGTCAGAATCAAACTCTAGTGAGCCACCTATCATAGTTTCCACCCTCTATTTTATGAACCTATTTTTCCCCTATTAGTTATTAGGTTATCTTTTTGTTAGGTGTTTGGAGAAATATTTAAGCATAATGACCCCAAATTCATGCATTGTTCATGCCATGAGTAAGGATCACTAGTTGAATCATTTAAAAGGTAGGCCCTTCTATTTCATAAATGGTCATTCATGATAGATGAGAGTAATAATTAAAATATGATATGAAACAATGTAAACAACCCATTAAAATTTCAATCAAATATACTTCTCTACACTAAGTACACTCTACTTTACCTTACATAGCTCAGCATAAGAAAATTTACCCTCAAATACTAATCATGAGGGGATAGGAAAAATATAAAAAGAAATAACCCACATAAATATAACTCTATAATATCATCCTATGGTCTAGTCTCTCTAGCCATCTGGTTACAGTCTCCTCTTTTCACAGCTACTTCTCCTAGTTTCATTCTTCTTGAGAGAAGTATCCCTATTTTATAAAATCTGAATTCTCTTTATCCTAGTTGTATTTTTTATCTATTTTATTTTTATTTATTTTTATTTTATTATCCCTTTCTTGCACTTGGAAATTAGGTTTTTTCTAATAATTATGGGTTGATCTTTTTTCACTCAACTAAATCTCCCCCTTAATTTCTAGGGTATTTTTAACCCCTTATTTTCTTAGTGAAGTCATGCATACTATTTCATATTTTTTCCCTTATAGCTCAGCCTAAATTTCATGTATATCTTATGGATAGCCTAAGAATATTGGGTAAAAGAAATTTTAGTATCCCTCTCACCATATGACATGGATGGTTTCTCTGAGGTATATCCTCTATATGGACATGATACAATATAGGAAGCTATGTCATAGTGGTAGTTTCTTTATTTGTTTAAGATTATACCAATTTTTTGCAAAAAAAAATCCACATCTGTTTTTTTTTTCATGTTGGTTATTATGTGTTTTTATTAAAGGAGACATTGTAAATAATTTTTTAACCCCATTTAATTAAAACTGATATTGTAAATAAATCAATGTTGGGTTTTTTTATGTCTTTTATCCAATAATCAACATGAAAAACATATCTATATTGGTTTTTAACATTGTTTATCCAATAAATGATGTAAAAAATGAAATTTTTTTCTTTAATAATTTAATTTTGATTCCTCCTCTATTATAAATTTAATATTTATAATATAAACAAGTATTAAAATTTTCTATCACTTTACCATGGATAGATTATAGCTAGTAAAGTGTCTTCTCTCTTGGAAAAAAACACCAAACATCCAATGTCCACTAATATATAAGAAAATTTAATATGAGTTGTTATTATGTTGAGATATATATAACACTTTGTGAGAAATATGTTTCATACTCTTGAATATATGGAAACATCTAGTGCTAGATAAATACATTATTCTGAAATATTTCAGCAATATAAACTATTCTTTCAGCATCAGTCAATGTCATAGATATAAGTGAAATAAATTATGGGTCCATAATTCCATTTACATTTGTCTTTCCATTCTTTGTAAAAATTCTATAAAGATACCTAATACAAAACAAAGAAAATTATAAATTTCCAATAAATTAAAAAAATGGGAAAAAAATTAATCAACTTATATAGAAAAAATTTAAATTGTGTTGATTCCCAATTGATATCCAACTACAAGATCCATGATATCACTTTTAAAAATCCCCATAGTCATTGCACACCCATAAATTGCAGCTTCAATTGGAATCTCACATACATCCAATAAAAAATTTAAATATGTTGACAATATATCATGACTAGTAGAAACTATATCTAAAATCATAACACTTTGTATTTTTTGTTTTCTATGCATTAATTATATACCTTTAAATTATTCCTGTAAAAAAATTAGATAACTATATAAAATTTAAAATGATAAAGAAAATTTAATAGAAATTTGAAATAAAAAAATGAAATATAAACATACCTCTATGGTGATATGTCGAACAAGTTTGGATGGGCAGACTAAAAAATGGTTGATACTTTGTCTAACTGTACTCACCTCATCTATAAAACATCTTTTTTTTATCTATCCACAATATCTTGTACAGTGACCCAATAATACTCTATATATATCTTTTGATAATTAATGTTATTACCAATATAAAATATCATCCCATATGAAACAATATATTGGGGATCATCAACATATAAATCACAATAACTGGGAAGTTCTGGTGGAGGGGGTGTAGGGGTAGGATAGAAAAAAGTAAGGAATGTAGACAGAGATGTATGAGTGGGATAAGTAGAAGGAGTGGGATCTACTGGTGGAGGTAGAGGAGTCAGATCATTATTCCGAAACTTTCTTTTCATGTCTGCAAACATCAAATGTGCCAAATCTCTAATCATGTCCTCTATCTTCACACAAATATCATAAACTTCATATTACAAAGATTTTATTTTTTTATAAACATCCTCCATTAAAGAAGCCTCATAATGTGGAAATTATTTTTTAACTGATAAACCTGTCAGTTATCCTCATACATGACCCGGGTGTTTAGGATTTCCCAATGTTGTAACTAAAATATCCTTTCTACCCTCAGCTATAAATACCCTATGTGTTTCATACTCCTCAATAGAATCCAGTATGGAATATTTGAAGAAACAAAATAATGACTTATAATATATAAAGAGTTGATTTAACTTAAATAAATACATAAAGTAAACATCTTACAATCCACTCAGCTACAACCCTAGACTCGTCTGTAAGATATTGTTATTTTTTTCATCTGATCCCTCTTCCATTTTTCATTTATAGTGTGGGAGGGGAAACCTCTGCAGACCTTGAAGACTCAGATCTCATATTTTTAAATCTTTCTGCTATCATTTGTACTTCCAATAACATATACCCTTTCTGAGATAATGTATGAGGGTATACATTTCTATATTGGATATCTTGATGAGATCTCCTTTATTGATGTAAATTAAGAATTAATAATAAATAAATCATTAACATGGTCATTAATATTAAAAAAAACTTCTAAAAGGTAACATTACACTTACCAAAAATGATTATCGTCATCTACTTTCAAAAAATTGTTTTCATGTATCTTCATCTATAAATGGATATATATATATATATATATATATATATATATATATATATCACATGGATTATGATGTTGTTTAACCCCCAAAATGAAATGTGATGTGGGGGGTGATTTAAAATCCCTTCATATCCTAGCAGCCAATGATAAACATTTCTTCATGACTCCTCCAGTATAAGGTATATCATATTTCATCTGATAATAAGGGGGAAAATATATTACAATAAAAATTTCAAGATTAGTAAAATAATAACAAACAAGGTTACCAAAAAGGTCTCCCATAAGTGAGATAATGTCACTTTTTCAACACTTCTCCAATCATTAAACAAAATACTAACTTTTCTTTTACCCTGCACTGCTACAAAAGTCTTGAATTGTTTTGAATTTGGACTTCTTATAATATCATTATCATCAAAGTCTACTGGTATCATCTAGTCTTAGATATGGGAAACTTATAATTTTGTTAAACATGTGGTGATATATTTACCAACCCTTGAACTCTTTTTCCACTATGGAAGTAGATCTCTCATGTAAAGAAGAATGAGGAGGCTCATCAATAAGAGAATGTGTACATTCCTCCCCAGAGGTATGAGTACAATCATCTCCAGAATAATGTGGTGGATCAGATGACTAATTTATCATTATCTTAAAAATCAAAGTAATAAAACAATAAGTACACAAATATAAAAATCCAACTATTACATATAAGTGTAAATAAAAAATGAAACAAAAATTAAACTTAACTAAACTTAACAAATTTCTATTCATATTTTTTATAGTTAACTAAAATACTAACAATATTAATGAGATATTAAATGACATAAATGAATGAATACAAATCCAAAAATGGTGTGTGAATAGTAAAAATTCTCCAACCTAATAAATCATTTTTAAAAGAAAAATAATTTTTTTGATAAACTCTTATATAATATTTTTTTATTTAACATATTAAATTTATAATAATTGGTTTGAAACAATATCAATTAATAGATAAGTTACATAAGTTTAAATATGATAAACTAAACAAAACTAAACTAATATAAACAAACAATTTAACTTATTAGTTCTAATATGCGTTTTAATAAAGAAAATCAAATTAAAATATCTAAAAATTTATGAAATTTATAAAAGTAAACTAGAAATAAATATATATTTCATATAATATTAAGAATTTACTAAAGTATTTTTTTCCAAATTCCTTCATCATTATCATTTCGTATGGCACAAACCATGTCTATAATGTGCTCATCTATATTATTTGTTAATATTTACATGGAAGTAGGGATCTCACATAAATCAGCATCTTTATCAAGTTTATTATCACTAATATACTATTTTTTCATGTAAAATAATAGACCACTAAATATTGGATTGATCAAGAACATGGAAAAAAATTGAATGTGTTTCCATGATAAAAGTATCAACTATGTTTTTCTATTTATTCTGATTAACTAGTTTCATTCCAAATTCATTATGTATAACACTATTGTTATTGATAAACTATTTGAATTTAAACATGGTAACATAAAATTTAATGTAATAAATCTATCATATTTCATAAATGACTTTATCATAAGTAGTTTATATGGATATTGGGTTTTTTATCTATGGAACTCAAAAAATTCATTACTTTTACGAATACAAATACACTACTATTTTGAACTGCACTTATGTTGTCATGATATTTTTTATAAAATGTGTAGACATTAATTTCATACCCAAACCATGTTATCAAATTTAAAATTAGACTACCCAATAACCATCTCATTGTTTTTAATGCATATAATCTACCAAGAATGGTCTCTTTAAACAATGGATAAAAATTTTTTTTATGCTCATTCAAAATCCGCATATATTTATTCTTCAGAAAATATTGTTTCAACACATTAATATGAAATGTTATACATGGTTGAGAATCATATATGTTATTCAATATGTATAAATTTACCTTATTTATCTATTCACCCATCAATGATTTTACTTTCAATCCACAAATTCCCTTTCCCCCATAATTAACACATTCATAGCGAGATGTAGGAAAACTGATGTGCCCCACTATAGACAAATAGTTTGTACAAAACTATGCAACCTCTTTAAAAATATACTTCTCAAAAATTGAGTCTTTAGGTTGATATAGATTCTTCATATACCCATTAAATATCTTCATATACCTTTCAAAAGGATATATCCAACTTAGATATACAAGACTAAAAAAATTATTTCTTGAAACAAGTGAACCACTAAATTCATCATGATATCAAAAAAAGGATGGAGTAAAATACATTTCCAATTGAAAAATTATAGAAACTAATTCATTCTTAAAAGTATTAAAATAATTCAAATTAATCACTTTATTGAAAATTGAATTGAAAAAATAACACACCTTTATGATAGTCATTCTGACATGGATGGGAAATATTCCATGAAATGAAACTAGTATGTGTTGTTGCATAATGACGTCATAATCATAAGATTTCATACCTTTCAACTTCAAATCCTTTAAAGGAACAAAATTTTTTACATTTGAAGAATAAACCTATGAAACTTGGATATCATGAAGACATTGACAAAATATAATTTTATCCCTCTTGGATAATGTATGAAAAGATGGGGAAAGAATGTTCACCTTCCATCAAGAGTGGGATCCAACTCAAAATGTATTCCCATTGAGAGTAATTCCAATATTGAATTCAACCCATCTTTAGTCAGATGGATGCTGGCTTCCAGTGGTGTTGTAGATCCATCCTGCAGTCGGGTTTCCGCTTGGGTTTACGGCTGGTCCTCAACGATGCAGGATGGTGGTCCTTGGTGGATGGTATGGCTTTGGTTCGCGGCCTGTGGTGGGCGTCGAGCTGCTTCGGCCTTGGTTTCATGCGGCGGTGGTTGAACTCGAAATCGTTGAAAGCTCGGGACTTCGGGCGACAATGTCACATCGGCGGAAAAGGCGTTTCTTGGTTTGGGGCCTCTGTTCGAGCGGTGGCTTTTCTCTGTTCGTGCGACGATGGGCGGCTCTTCACAGGGACGGCAAGACGGGCAACGATGCATCTTTTTCTTCCGCGGTTCCGCATAGCAGATTCATGGATCTCGGGCTCGGTTTGCGTGTTGGATTTCACCAGGGACAGAGATCTAGATCGCGGGATCTTCATGCAATGGATCTGCTACCAGCAAGGGTCGAGTGGGTTGTGGTGATGCAAGCTGGCTCAGGTGGAGCATCCGGCGTATAGTGAGGCGACGACCTTGGGACAATTGCGTGCAGGAGGGAGACCTTGAGATATGGGTGAATGCATGATAGCTGTTAATTGACTGTGTCGGTATTTGGACCACTGTTTTTCATGGGTATTCTCCCACTGGACCCTCGGGTCATTGAATTTAGGCCTTCGGGCCTCTGTAATTGGTTCTATTCTAGGTTCTCCATTGGGTTTGATCTTCCTGGCCTGCTGGATTTTAATGGGTTTTCCCTTACCCAAATCAAAAAAGGGTTTCTGTTGTATTTTTCTTTTTTTTAATAAAGGGTATTTCCCCCAAAAAAATAGACAAAAACTTTTAATTACCCATGTAAACTATTTTTCTCTCATGATGTAGTTGATAATATGAAGTCTGTTGTTCAAAAATTGGAAAATATTTATTCCCCTTAAAACTGTATCTAGAAAAATTTTCTTATGTTGGGAATTCATTTATAGTGAACATAATAATTTCATACAGTTGAAAATATTCCATTTTATAAGAATCCTACATCCTTATACCTTCTTCCCATAATAGTTTCAAGTCATCAATTAATGGTGATAAGAAAATTTCAATATCATTTTTGGGATGTTTTGGTCCAGAGATCATTAAACTCAACATGATATATTTTTACTTCATAAAAAATTTTGGAGAAAAGTATAAAATTACTGATAAAACATTCCATGAATTGTGTGTGCTATTAAGGATAAAATATGGATTCATTTCATCCATCCACAGTCCAAGTCTGATATTTCTAACTTTATTTATAAATATAGGAAACGGGTGATCAATTTTATTGCACTATGACCAATTAGCTAGATGTTGTAATTTTTCATCACATATATGATCATATTCATTCCATATTAATATTTTTGAATCATGTGAATTTGAAAATAAATGTTTCAAAAAAGGAATTATAGGAAGATACCAAAATTAATTTGTAGGGGTCTCTATAACTACTAAATTAGCATGTGATTTTACTTTTAACTTATACCGTGACATCCCACATTTAAGACACCCTTAAAAAATTTATATTCCTTCCTATATAGTACATAGTCATTTTGGAAGGCATGTAATTTTTTATACCATAATCCCAAGAGGCATAGTATTTTCTTCACTTTACATTTTTAATCTAGAAGATCATTTTTTTTAGGAAGAATATATTTTTGACAATTATAGAAAATATATAAAACTCTTATCACTACATTCCTATTTTTCATTCAAGTTAATCAATCTTAACACTGTCGATAAAACCGTAAATTCTATACATCCTGGATAAAATGGTTTTTCATCATCTCCATATAGATGCTCAATTTTTGATTCTTTCTCAATCACCTCTACTTCAATATCATGAAACATTTCTCTAATTTTATTAGACTTGTTATCTTACAAAGCATCATCATCAAGAGATCTGAAATTTTTCTCAGTTTCACCATGCCAAATCCAAGGGATGTAACTTAGATTAAAACTATGAAAGATTAAATGATCTTTGATCTCTCTGATTTTCAACTTATTCATGTTTAAACATTAAAGGCGTGGATAAAAACATGTCATTGTTTGGAACATTTTGTTTAGAAAATTCCAAAAAATCATCGACATCTTCCTCATATTCATCACTTATTCAAAGTGTTGTAATCCAACTTCGATTCATTATTCTCTGTAAAAAAATATCAAAAATATATATCTTTTCAAGATAAACCAGATTTAATTTTATATCAAAGATTCCATAAATTTAAAGTAACACAATTTTGAAATATAAAACAAATTTATGCATATTTGAAAAGTATAATTATAAATTATAGAAAAAAAAAGGAATATAATTTTAAATATAACTGGTACATCATAAATAGAAATGCATGGAAGTAATTTACAAAAGAAAATATAGTTAAACCATTCTCTCATTTTTCATTTTCTTATGAATGAAATTAGCTGAAACTTGAAATTGAATATTATTGAACAGAATCCAAATCAAGTGCACATTTTCCATTTTGATTAGTATCTTTATCATTGAATTTTCTAAGAAATTTTTTGCATGAAAAAATAAACAATTATTAGTTGAATAATTAATTCATACTATAATATAATCATGTAGTAGAATTCAAACAACAGAGTGATGGATTTGTAATGTGGTTCATATATATATATAGAATTAATGTTATATATTATTTATGTCTAGTGTATTATGAAAATTGTATAAATCATATTATGTACTATGTATTCTATGGAAACATGTTTTATTTGAATGTTATACATAAATAACCCACATTTTAAATATTATATCCTACTTCATTTGATACAATAAAAATCCAAATTTATGGGGATAAAAATGCTTTCAGTGAATACCGTGTGATGCATGTGTAATTCCATGAAAATATATCTATCAGAGTATAAAAAAGATATGTAAAGGATCCAATTGAAAGTTCCTATTGTGAATTCACCAATAACATCAACATTATATTGACAGTAACTCATAATATGTAAAATGCATATTTAATATATGATTTTTTAAGTTAACAATATACTCACATCAAAACAAAAATGTTGATATGAATATACACTAGTTATATGATATTGTATATTGAACGGTATTCAAATTGAAATGTATGAATATATTAAATTTTAAGATGACTAATTCACTAATAAGTTCATAAAGCTAATTGAAATTTATCCATATACATGGTAATGTATGCCTAAACAATGAATTATTCACAAAAATCATTCAAATAAGAAACATTTTGAGATTAAATGCATAAATTTAAGATGGGATTTAGCATAAACGTTTGTGAAAAAAATCGGTGAAAATGCCTTTCTATTTAATAGAAACACTAAAACATTAAGATATAATGAAATCAGTACACTTTTTCACTTAAATCAATGTATAACTAAGGTATATGAAGCTAGTAATATGATATTTTAGGCTCTCATATATATATTTGAACATGTAATGATGAGACTGAAGAAATATGAGGGTTTAAGAAGGTGGTAATGTGATATTTGAGAACATGAAATAGAAAAAAATAAAAGTTAGGGCTTCAATACCATTGAACTACCAAAAGAGAGGAGAGAAGTGTGAATATTACCTGAGAGTAGAGCATATTTAATGTGAAATAATGAGGCTAAAAAATCTAAGGATCTATGAAGATGGAAATCTAAGATTTGAGTCCATAGGGTCAAAGAAATGAGGGTTAGGGATTCCACACAAGAGAAACGAGTTAGCTTTCATGAGAGAGAATAACACAATGATTCAAACCAATGATTCAAAAAAATGGTATATAAAGTCAGTTATATTTTAACCAACATTAAAATTTGTTTTTCTTGTCAGTTATAATATAACCAATGTGAAAAATAAATGAAAATTGTTTTATCACTTTGGTTAGATAAAAACTGACATGATAAAGTGGATTTATCTGGTAAATTATTATTTAACTGATGTGAAAAATCACATTATTTTATTTATCATGTCAGTTATTATATAATCAACGTGATAAATACTTTATATATTAGTATAATATCTATGTTTTATTGAATCACCAATGGTTTAGGGCCTTCTCAATTATCTTATTCAAATTTTTATATGGTTTAGTACTTTAGATGATTTCATAGGCTCATTCTTTCCCATTCTGAACAAAAGTGGATATAGCATATCATTAAGGTCATGGAATAGATCATTTTCATCAGTTAGATATCCCTTAGCCACTACACTACATACCCATGGTTATGGTGTAGTGGATATAAAACTTTTAGTGGAACCTGAGATATTTTTCATCATCCATGGTAAGATTATAGTGTAGCGGAGGTAGATAGTGGTGTAGTGGTGTAGTGGATGTTTCTGAAAAAGATGATGAGCTTCCCTAGGCAAAATGGTTTCATCTTGATAAGTGTACAATAACCAAGGGTATCCCCACATCCCATACTAAAAATCCTAGAATATGGAATTTTTTATTAATGTTAACATGTCACATTGCCTCTACATTAAGCCATATGGGTGTCAAAGGAAACCCAAGTTTTCGTACACCTCCTTGTATCGGTGAAGCCTTCCTCCCATTGTCATATGGACATGACCCCCACATGTTGGAACTCGCTCCCACATACATGCTCCTCTTCCCTGTAACCAACCTATCTAGGTGATTACCCATGTCTTCCTCTACCATGTGACTGGATCGCTATATTGGGTGGCTTGGTCAGTGATCCCTTATTGGGCCTACCAAGTTTCTTGTTATCCCATGGGCTGAGGTCTAGCCACTAGCCCATTTTTTTCCTAAGTCCCCTCCTACTTCCTTTTCCATTTACTTCATGAAACACACAAAATGTATTTAGATAATTAAAAATGTATTATTTTATATTTTTATTTATTTTTATTAATTTTTAAAAAAAAACTCAAAGTACCCAAAAATGAATATTATTTATTAAAACATGGATATTCTCAGTTAAAAATATAAGACACTCAATAATTAAAATTTTCAAATTTATACACAAAAATGAGCTCATCATTATGTAATCTAGAAAAATATATTCCAGTATATCATGAACACATGATATGAAATTAAATCCCATACCATTTATCACAAAACCCATCAAGATAAATTTATTCCTCATCCTGGTGTGATAAATGAGAATACACAGAATGTACCTTTAGGTTACACACCATGTAACCCCATATTATACAACTAGAATTCTTAGCATATTTAGATAGGTTATTTATATGAACTTCATGTATTATTAGTCTTATATTAGTTATATGAATATGAACGAAGAATAATAAGAACATATCTCAACATTTAGATTTAAATAAAAAATTTCTCAAAATGAAAAACTAATAGAAAATGAATTTAACAGTTAATAAATGAAATAATTATAAATTCTAATGTGACCTATATTTGATACGAATTGAAGGGTATGAACATAGAAGAAGTTCCTATTTGTTGTTTTCCAACACGAATTTTTTTAGATTTTAATGAATAATATGCAATGTCCAAGATGATTGACAAAGATAACTGGAACCAACTGAGAGGATATTTTTCACATTAAATTTATAATTAATTTAATTTAAGAATTACCTTAATATTAATAATTATTTCCTTATAGAAGATGTTGATCTTTATAAAATATATTTAGTTGTACCTTCATTGTGTCAAGAGGATCCAAATCAGAATCCCACTAATAGTGATCCACATGTCCTCCTATGATCTTGAAGTGTCATCGACAATACTTTGGGTGATATGACAGTAGTACCAATCATCTTGTATCACTCACTTTGATATCTACATGATCATTTTAAGGATTGATTCTTAATCTCTCATTCTTAAGATGAGGGATTTGGAAGCTCTCAGTTCTTGAGAGAGATCTAGAGAATTTTCTCTCTAGGTTTTAGAGAATCTTTAGAGCAGATGTGTTGTGTGCAAAAACATCTAACATTGGGAAATGATATAACCAAGTATTTATAGATCTAGATTAGAGAATAAATAATCATGTATAGGATCTTAATTATTCTACTAATCCCTATAAAAAACATATCTAAATATTATTATTATTATTTACTTTACATGCGCTAAAATCATGAATAAAATAAATATATTTTCTTAAAAATATATTAATTAATATCTATTCAAATCATATTTAATATATCATTTACAGTGGACCCGATAGCTCAGTTTTTACTTCCTCATCTACATTTACTTAATCTTGAATAATAAATATTATTCATTTCATAAATGAATAAATATTTTTAAAATTTAAAATCTTGTGAATAAATATTTATTTTAATATTCAACTCACACATAAACATGGTAACTAAATATTTTTTATTAGTAAATCTTGAAAAAAAAATATTCCATGGACTAGAGAACAATATTTATTCCAATAATTAAATTCAAATAGAATTTAATTGAGATCAATAGAAACACTAAGTGTGTCAAAATCTAGGATTATTACTCATTAGCTTTAGGTGGGTTCACCTAAAGTATAATATCAACATCCAGTAACACATAAAGGAACTCAAGATAAATAAACTAATATCACAACATCAAAAAACATGTATTAATGCTTATTTATAATATAATCCCTTTGTTTAGATGTGTCATTAAGTAGGTTTCATACTCATGTCATCAATCTATATACTTGATAAATCTTTCTTTAACTACCTAAAATGAACCCATCCATACAAAATGGACATGTAATTTAGTTTGATGATTTAATTTCAATAAAATTGTTGATATATCAACTTCCATAAAGATGGAAGAGGTAAATCATTCCTCAATTTAATCATTAATAGCATATCATTCATGATGCACACAATTTACCTTACTTCCCATGAACATATAGCATCATGGTTTTGGTCATTACATAAAAGTACGCTAATCATGACATGTATTAATAATAATATTAATGATTAAGGGTCATTATGAATGCTTACAGATAGTAATATAGAATGACACATAATTTAACACCCTTAGAGTCATTGGTATGTATTTAATTTATATTCTTACTTTATTTTAAGTATTTTTAGAGTTTCCAGGAGTTTGAGGCTATAAATATAAAATTTGTTGAAAAATACTTTGGGGGAATGGTTAGTACTAACCATACAGATAACTAAGTGATAGAGAGTAAATAGGACTGGTATTATTGTGTGCAGTCTATGCACAGTTTCTCTAACCATGAAAAACCCACAAGGTAACTATGCAACCCGATTCATGCATAAGGGTATCCCCACACTGTTTGTGCAAGGTTAGGCAAGCCATTTAGCCTACCCAATTTTGTTAAAAAATAGAAAATTACATTTATAACCATGTTTATTTTTGAACACTCACTTCCCTAATTTCCTCCTCTCATTCGAACCAGATCCCCCCATCCATGAATCCCTTTTCCCCATGTTCTTTAGTGGTTCTCTTTGAATTCTTAGGAAAATATATTGATTTAAGGACTTTTTTCTTGGATTTTCCTCTCCTTTATTACTCTTCTACCATGTTCCTCCACTCCTCTATTGTTATTCTAACCTCAACGGGTATGGAGGTGCAAACCTAGGGTTTGAGATGGGGTTTTAATGAAATTTATTGATTTTTAGGTCAGTGAGGATCCATTTCTTCCTTTTTTTGGACTTTTTATCAAAGTTGGTGATTTTACATTGCTTTTGAGGTAGAGTTTTCTACATGCACAGACTTTTACTTTGGATTACCTTTCTTCTTGAGTTCATGCTTTGGTTTTAAGGACATGTTATGTTTAAATTGATTTGTTAAGGGTTTTTGTTCATATGATTATCATTATACTTGGATTGCATTGTAAAAATGGAGTCTTCCTATGGATTTTCCCTTTAAAAACCCAATTTTTACCTTAAAATCATTTTATAAAATGTTTTCAATAAAACTGTTACCCAAAAATATAGTCTCAAATATATTTTAAAAATGGATTTTTGTTTGGAACTTCATTTCTTTATCATGGAATTCATTGATTATTTTGTATATGATTATGATCTTTACATGGATGACCTTGGGTTTGTGGTTTTGAGACAGGTTCTACCCTATACTTAGGCACGATCTAGAAAGGGATCATTTTTTGTGAGGCTACGAGAGGCCTCAGATCATACTACTTTTTTAGTATCATATATGTAATCCATTATTTCATGAGAAAGTCATAAACACTTAGAGTTAATAGGTTATGGATCCCCCATTTTTGACATATACGTTGATCTTGTTATGTCTTATCATTACTTTATGACTATGTTTTGTCCATTTATGAGAACATTGGATAATCTCGTGCTACCCTCAGTTATGATTTGTCATTTAACTTTCCATGTCATTCATTTACATGGATTTATTTATGAAAAAAGAAAAGAGTTGTCAATTTTTTTCAATTAAATAAATTTTTAAATAATGTTTTCAAACTATAATTATTGGTTTTCATTGTGAAAATTGATATGTATATTCATGGTGGTATCCTACTAGGATTTTCCTCGCACATTAAATATTCCATTGAGAATATGAAAACTTTGTTCTATATAATATAGGGAAAGGTAAAGGAGTTTAATCTCATATTAGGGATTCTTAATTATATGTAGCCTAACAAGGTATGAGTTTGGTGGTTTCCAAAAGACATATAGATATATCCTGGCTGGTATTTTTAGGATCCTCTTTATTTTGGTATTTTGGGTTTTTTGGTTATGTATCAGCCAATTCAGTCTAGGATATTTTGATTCTCATGTTTATTTATGGGATGTTTGAGCTTTCATGTTTCAGTTATATTTTTTTATTAGGTTATGGATTATTCTTATGTTTTTGTTACTTATACTCATATTAGAATCATTTATATTATTGTGTATTATTATTTGTTAGTGTTGACATCCAACCCCTAGAAGATTCATGCTAGATTTACCAAGGAAATAATTGCTATGTTATATTGGATTTCATTGGGTTAAATCATTCCCATAGAGTTAGCATCCATACCCTAGCACTATTCACTAGCCTAGAGTGATCGGGGATGCACCTAGGTCCTTATTTCGTGTCAAATTAGGTGATGTGTTAGGTTGACTTAGGTTGGTTTACAATAAAATGGTATCAATGCCTTTTTATATTTTTGTGGAAGTGTGGTAGTATAGTGTAGAATTTTCGAGACTTGAGTGAGGGTGTGGGTGAGTTACTTGCCAGCTCTTCTTTGTGATTGATCTCAAGTTACTAGGGAGGTTGGTATTTTTTGTTGTTTTATTTTTTTTATGAGTAATGTGATGGATTTTGAGATGGTTTATTATTATTGTGTGTTTTGGGATGATTCCCTAAGTTTTTTATTAGTATCCTTTTTAAATGAATTATTTATTTATTAGAATCTTATGTTTCATGCTTTTAGATCATGTCTCCTAGAATAACCTCTAAGAATTATAGGGAATCATATATAGAGAACACTCTGATGTCTAGATCTCCTATGGATCCCCATCTCATTCATTCAGTGATTAGAACCATTTGGTACTTCAGGTTGAGTAGTGATTCAGGGAAAGTTTGGTCAATGGATGATTCCCAAAAGTTCAAAAATCATAATTCACTTACGTTCTAGGGTGACTGAGGTGCCTAAGAATCAGAATAATTATTAAAAAAGATCAATTGTATCTTTTATTTCATATAGACCCTTAATACATTGAAGGTGGACTTTATGATATATATACTGGAAGGGTTGATCCATAGGGGGTGGTACTTGGTAGTGATGGCTAATATTCATGAAAATATTACTTATACTGGGATCAAGAAGATGTTTAACACAAAAAATTAACTGGAAACCTTATGAGTGGAGAAGTTTAGGGATCACATGACCTTTGATCAGGGGTGAAATCTATGATGGAGTACTCTACTCAGTTTTCTAAACCGGTACATCTTTCACCTAAGATTCTTATGAATGAAAATATAGAGGTGTGTCATTTTGAAATGGGTTTAAAGCTGGAGATCAGGTATACTATTATTATTTTATGTTTTTCCACCTATTATGAATTGGTTGACAAGTTATTTATGCATGAGGTAGATTTAGTAGGGATGACTGGTATGTGTCATGCCCCTATCACCATGCGTGGGAGCTAGAGTTCCTCTTAGAGATAGAAGAGGAAGTGGTAGGAGTTGCAACAGGGATGTAGTGGGAGTGTATAACATCCCTCTATCCCTATTCTAGAGGCTTCCTTGGGACAAAGTCCAGTTATGTGTTATCAATGCAGAAATTTAATCTATACTAAGAAAAAATTTCAGAAATATCTAAGGTCCTTTCACTGGTGTGGATGCATGGTATTTTTTATTAATATTGTAGGTACTCTCCCCAGGTAAGTAAAGTAGATTCCAATCATACCAAGGATTTATAGGAACAACCAAATTCATCAAAGGGGGTGTAATATCATTTCCAAGTGAAATAAGACTCTTATTTTTTTAAGAAACCATAGAGTGGGCCTAAATTTGGGTGCTAATATATGGTGTAGGGTGATCTAGAGGAGTCAAAGGCAAGGTCAGCGACTATAATAGGTGTGGTATTTATTACCCCATCTATGTAATTAGCCTTATTTAATGATATAGTATTCAATTCATTCATTTCTCTCATGTTAATTTATTCCTTGGGATTTTAGTCTGAGTTAATATCATTTGTGATGGATTTATTTGCTATATTGGGAAATAAGAGAGTAAGGTTATAAGTACCCTAAGTTTCATGTGGTCGTTGTTGATGTTGAGGCTATTTGAGACTTCTTAGTTTTGGATATATACATATTTGACCTCATCTTCTTCATTAATTGGATTGTGAGAGTAAAATCTTGTATTAACTTCTACCGCTATAAAGTTTTTTTCTCTCTCCTTTAGGGAACACTCACATGTTTTAGGGTGAGTAGAACTCAAGGTCAGTTAGATCAGGTTTGATTGTCCTAGTAGTAGGGTCTCTTTAATTCTAGTTTTCTAAATTTCTTCTTGATTCCATAAAATATGATCTAGATGGATAACTTATGTTTGTAGTGGATAGGTACCCCAAGGTCTTCCCTGATGATTTTATGGATTGTTTTCCTAGCATGAGGTAGAGTTCTCTATTGAAATACTCCACAATATGGGCCCTATTTTATTTCCATATTACCAAATGGATCATACTAAGTTGAAGGTGTTAAAGGTTTGGTTATAGGATCTTGAGAGTAAGGTATTAATTCACCCTAGTGTTCCACTATGGGCATCACCAATACTATTTTAAAATAATCCATACAGAAGCCCTCATATTTGTGTTGACTACTGAAAGATCAACATGGATATGATCAAGAATAAGTATTTTTTTCCTCGGATCAATGATTTTTTTGATCAACTAAGGGTGCCTAGTGATTTTCAAATATCGACCTATGATCAAGGTACCACCAGTTGAGGGTGAGGGATATCGCCATTCCCAAGACCGAATTCCATAGTAGATATGGGAATTTTGAGTACCTAGTTATGTTGTTTGGTCACACTGGTGCCTCAAAAATATTTATATCCTTGTTGAATGAGATTTTTCCTCAGTATCTTGCATCCTTCATGGTGTTATTCATTAATGATATATTGATTTAATTCAAGATGAAGGAGGAACATGAGGGTTATTTGGATGTTGTTTTGGTAACCTTAAGGGACCACCATCTATATGTGAAGCTATCTAAATTCAAATTTCAATTTTATGAGGTGAAATATTTGTGTCATTTATTGTCATTTGGTGGAATAATAAGGATCAAGGATGTGATATATTGGGATATACCCAAGAACTTATTCAAGACACGGAGTTTCTTAGGCCTGGTGGGATATTATAGGTATTTTGTATAGGATTTCTCTAGACTAGAATATCCTTTGAAAACTCTAACCTGGAAGGGTGTGAAATTAAAATAGAGTAAAAAATTTTAGAAGTATTTTTAGGGGTTAAAGGTGAGGTTGAATTTAACTCCTATTTTGATCCTCCTAGATCTAGGCATGGGTTAGACTATATATTACAATGCTTTAAGCATAGAGTTAGGGTACGTGTTGACGTAGGATGACCATGTTGTAGCCCGTGGATCATGTTATTTGTGCCCTTATGAAAGTAAATACCCCACTAATGATATTAAATTAGTATTTTAGATTCATCCTCAGAAAATGTGGTTCCACTACCTCTTCAAGGATAAGTTCATGGGGAATTATTATCAAAATAATCTAAAATATATCCTTACCCTGTGAAATCTAAATCTCATATAGAGGAAATGGGTATAGTACCTTCATAATTTTTATTTTAAGATGGATTATACTCTGGGAAAGGGGAATGTGGTAGCAGAAACACTGTATAGAAAATTAATGACCCAAGCTGTCAAAAATTCTGGAGAAAAATAGGGTCTGATGAGATTATTTGTTGAGCTTAATTTTGAAGTGGAAGATGAAATTGAATGGGTTTTCTTGACTAGTATATAGATCACCACATATCTTGATTACTAGATTCACCTTAGGTAGGAACATGATTTCCAACAAATTAGAGGAATATTAAATGGTGGGGAGACCTTGGGAAACTTATCTTGGTCTCCTAATAGAATACTCTATTTTTTGAAGATAATTATAATTCCTTTGATTTTGAGGTGGGATGTGATGAGTAATGGTCACCATTCTAGTTGGGTCATTCACCCAAGAGATACCAAGATTTTCTATAATCTGAATTTTTGATATTGATGTCCCTAGATGAAATGATCCATCATTGATTTTATATATCGATGCCTCAATTTTCATATAATCAAAGCTAAGAACTAGAAGTTGGTAGGGTTATCGCAGAATCTCCTGGTCCTGGTGCAGAAATGGGATGATATTTCCATGGATTTTGTTATTATATTTTTATGGTCACTTAGTGAAAAGTATATTATATGGGTAATAATATATTAGATAACAAAGTCATCTCATTTCATTACTATTAAAAAATCAACATAAGTAGAGGAGTTTGGATTCTTTTATGCCCAATGGGTTATTTGGATTCATGGTGTTCCTTCAGAGATCATTAAAATTATATAATCATGCTTCACATACTATTTTTGTAAGGTAATCTATAAGGATTTGGTTTATCAATTAAAATTAATCATGACATTCCATCCATGGACATATAGTTAGATAGGGTGGACTATTCAGATTCTTGAGGATATACTACGATCTTTTATCCTTGATTTTGGTATCTCATGGGATAAACACTTATCGCTAACTGATATTTACTATAATAATATCTATAAATACTTGATAAATATGTCCCCTTTAAATACTTGTATGTATGGTTGTGTTGGTTTGATTTGGGTGAGAATTTGTTGTTGGGACAAATTATTGTTCAAGAGATGGCAAGAAGGGTCCAGCTGATTAATAAAGGGTTGGATAAATCATAGAGTCTCTATAAATCTTATAATGGAAATCTCCATTTTCCTATAGAGTTTGATAAAGGTTATCAGTTGTTTCTTAAAGTCTCTCCTCAGTTGGAGAACTGTCATTTGGGGAAACAGGTTAAGGTGACATCATGATATATCATGCCTTTCAAGGTCATAGAGAATCTCAGAAAGGTGGCATGCCAGTTGGCCTTGTTATCCTAGATGGCCTTTTTTAATGATGTATTACATGTCTCATGGTTGAATAAGTACAATCAGACCCATATCACATGGTAGAGTGGAAAGGTTTAGACCTAAAACTCAGAACCTATTTGGTTAGGTAGCTTATTCATATTCTAGATCACCAAGTCAATATTTTTGTGAGGTAAATTGATTCTTTTAGTATATTTTTTGTTGTATTAGGGTCAAGATATCCATGATAATTAGGAGAGGTAGGCCTTGGTGTGAGAGGATTGACCTTATTTTTTTGTGGAATCCAAGCCTTGAGAACTTTATGGGGGAACAATGTGGCATGGTTATAAAGATCCTGACCCTAGTAACCCATAGTTGGTGTTTACTTTATTACATTGGTAATAGATACAAGTGATCACATCCCAAAAGACTGAATAGTTTAGTATTCTTATAAAATTAAATACATTCTTGAATCTCACATTACAACTAAAAACTTAAAATAAAAAATAGTAATTTCTCTCAGAACACCATTTTTTAATTTATCATATCCCTTCATATCAATCATAAAACATTTCCTAACCTCCTAGTGAAAGGAAAAATAAGAAAGGGATGATCTTAGATGCTTAGTAAGGGTATGCGTACAGTGGTATCTATCATGTATAAATAAGTCATAATCAATATTTCAAGGTAAATATCTGGAAACACATGTCATTTAATCACTAACTTGAGCATGAAGAATAATATCGAAGGAATAATTGATGATCAAATAATACCATATAAATAATCACATGAGCTTGAAACTTATCAATGGATGTCATAACTAATCAAATAACCACATGGAAATCGATAATTAATCTCATAATGAGTTAATTAATATTATTGGAAATCATAAATATATCATCAAGGCCTTGTTCCAAGACATCTTACATAAATGGGTAAGGCCACGGACAAATACCCAAGCTAGTTTGTCTCGTGAGACCTTTAGATTCATTTAGGGATATAGTGAGCTCATCCCATCACTTACTAATTAAAATTCATCACTCATAAGAAATGGGTGAAACAAAATCGACATAAAAATTCATATTGAAAAACTATAATACAAAATATTAATACTTCCTCAATCAATAAACATAATCATTATCCATCCAAAGTAGTATGAAGAGTGGTATCAAAATAGTACATCCCCATTAAAATTGATCATAAACCATCCATAAAATAATAAGGATTGTATCATTACAACATATCCCTAGTGGATCATAAGTAAAATGAGGTTTTTTATTGATTAATAGAAATACCATAAAAATTTATTAAAACATTATTGAGTAAAAAAACTTTTACTTAGAAAATCGCTTTTAAAAACTAAAAATTTCTAGAATAATAAGGAAAAAATTCTTTGAAAAATAATCATGGAAACTTTTAAAGGAATTTTCAAATAAATGAGCGGTCATGATGATGGAAAATTCTATACATATCGTGTAATTTAAAAAAACATTCCTTTCACACTATTGTAAAAAGGTAAAAAAGTAACTCATTTGTAAAATTACAAGAAGATTCCTTTCAAACTATTTTTTAAAAATTCAAACATGGGTAAAAAATTCTTTAATAAATCATTTTTAGGATATTGAAAACATTATTAAAAATATTTTTAAAAAACAAGGATATTAAAGAAAATGTATTTTTGACCGAAGAGATACATAAAGTTAACTTTTCTTTAAAACTCTTTTATTAGTCATTTTAAGTAACAAATAGAATAAAATGGTACTATTACTTGAAAATTTAATGAATAACTATAGGACCTCAATGGATACTTAAAAATAAACAATCTCAAGTAATGATGAGATTGTAAAATAAACCCTTACCTCAAGTTTGATTTCCTTCGTACGTGTTTGAACCTCATAAATAATAAATATATATTTTTTATACATATATTCCAGAACCATACTCATATATATAATACCATACATTATTTACTTATAACCTTTTATCACCTTTTTATTAATAATTCTTTATTAAATCACTATTCTAGGTGATAACTACTTCATTTTTCATGTATGTTTAGGTTTGGTAGTTTTGGTCCTCATACTTTGATCATGGTTTATTAATATATAGAATATTAATCATGATATAAACTAATATAAATTAATTATATAAATATTTATATTCATCCATAAAATTTGTAGATAGAAAAATGTATTACACCATTCATGGAGATGGTAGGCCGTGCATACGCATAAACGTTATTTTCATTTTTTGACGGATGGAATGAAAGAAAGGTAAATAAAAAAACACATTTAAATAATAATTATAATTTCATATATGTCATATATATTCATTAAATATATCATTATTACCATCCAAATAAAATTTAAATGAAAAACAAATTGCATCGCCTAATGGAGGTGGTAGTCCACACGTACACACGAGTGATGTTATCGTTTTCCAATGAATTAGAAGGTAAGAAGGTAGACATTATATTATAATTATATAATAATAATTATTTCATAAATATAATATATAAATATTAAATTTATCATAATATATATTCATAAAATATGGTGATACAAAATGAATTATACTGTTACGTGGAGATGGTAAGTCATACCTACGCACATGTGATACTTTCACTATTTATTTGATGGGAAAAGGGATGGACAATGGTGGTTTCATAATCATAATAACATTTAAATATATTTATGATATTTAAGGTATTATTTTATGATAAATATAATATATTTATAGGAGCTAAAAGAATATGTAAAAAAAGAAAGTGATCAATTAAGGCGATTACCTCTTCTTTGAAAAAACTCATTTAGATCTCCACTTAATAACCCTTGGGTTTATCTTTTTGGAATACCAACACCAATAGAATGTGTATAAGGAATTTTAGAAGGTATTTTTTGTATTATGGTTGATCTAGATGGCTCAAAGTTCTATAAATAAGATAAAGGAGGGGTGCCCTTTTATAATTGAGGTGAGGGGCACTTTTGGAATTTCTTAAAAGATCAAAATATAATAAAGTCATTATCTAGCCCAAATTTCTCAAAAATGAAATAGATTTGAAGAAAATATAGTATTGAGTTTAAATCCAATCAAAAAATAAAATTTTTATAGGTTTAAGTGGTGTTTTAAATCTTATTTTTTGGTTTGACCTCTTAGTTAACCTTTCTTAACATTAACTAAGGCAACATATTTTTCACACTTAAAGGGTTATAATTTTACATATAAGGTAAAAATTGACTCATAAATGAAAAAAGAATAAAATTTATGACCATATATTATCCACCTTATCCTATTTAAATATTTTTATGATTTTTAAACAATTTAATAAAATATTATTTTGATAAAATATCGTTAATGTTTATTTTGACACTATTCATTTAATTTGACTAAAAATACATAAAGAAAAAGGTGAAATTTGAATTTAATCCTTTCATAAAACACTAATATTTTATAATAGTCTATAAAATTTTAGTAAAATGATAACTCATTAAAATTATATCACTTTTAATAGTTTTAAAATCATTTATTTTATTTTTTTGATTAATTGAATATATATTTTGTCAGTGTTGCATAAGAATTTAAGGTAATTATATAATTAATAAAATATATAAATAAATTTAAATCAGGAAAATAATTTCATTATTATAAATATATAAATTTATATTCATTCATAACATTCTTTTATTCCTATATAGATGCATAAGATATATTTAAAACTAAAAAAGTGACACTTTGTAACTTTCTTTGTTTTAAATATTATATAGGTTATTTTCAAGGACAAGTATCCATTAAACCAACCAATTTAAATACTAAGGTGATAATGGTAGAATAAAATTTATTTAATAATAATTATTATGAAAGGTTGTGGCCTTATCACTTGGTTTAACTAAGATTAACCCGATTTACCCTTTACCAAGGTGATAAATTTCACCATGGTTACTATTCCTAATGCATAAAAATAAAAAGGTTCATATTTACCAAATTTTAAACTGATGATTAAAAATATTTAATCAGTTTTATCTAAATAAATATGTATAAGTTGAAAAATAATAATTTTACAATATGTGATGAAAATTGCTTTTTAGAAAAATACAGTTTTTAAGCACAAAAATGGGTTTATTCTTATCTCATGCATAGTAAAAATATTAGATGAATGTTAAAAAAATTTATTAAATATATAATATATAAATTTTATTAAAATAATTCACCAATATTTATTAATTTAATTTTTTAATATAAAAAACATTGCGTTCATAAAAATAATTTTTCAAAAAAAACACTTATTTTAATTTCAAATGATTTTTATTTTTATTTCTAATTAATTGATAAGCAATGAATTTATTTTATAAGTTTTTAAACCATATAATTTTAAAAAATTATTTATTCCTATTAATAATCACCAATTTAATGAAAATTTTATAACGTTATACTATATTGTAGTTCATTTAGGCCCAGGGTTGCGTGTACTTTAAGATATAAAAGATATTAAATTTATTTAAAATGAAATATATCATAAACTATCATGGTGTTTAATTATTTACTCCTTCAAAAAATTTATTCCTTGAAATTTCTAAATTATTACCTCATAAAAATATTTGGGTAGTTCTTCAACATAATTTCTTCAGGATCCCACATCGCCTCTTCTATCTTATGATTTCTCTACAGTACCTTTACCAATAAAGTCATCTAATTATTCAAAAGTTGTTATCTAGTGTCTAGAATTTGGATAGGGTATTCATAGTAAGATAAATAAGTTTTCAATTCTATTTATTCATAGGTGAACACATGTGTGGGGTCTGGCATGTACTTCCTTAATAATTATATATGGAACACATTATATACTTTAGAAAGAATTGGTGTCATTATCATATGGTAAGCCACAACTCCAATTCTTTCTAGGATTTCAAAACATTCAATATACCTAGGGTTCATTTTACCTTTCTTACCAAACCTTATAACACCCTTCCATGGAGATACTTTCAATGAAATTTGATCTCACACTTTAAATTCCAAATCTTTCCTCCAATTATTGGTATAGATATTTTTCCCACTTTGAGCTGTTTTGATTTGGGATTGAATAGTCTTTACCTTTTCTATTTTTTCCTCCATAATTTTTGGGCCTAAAATCTTCCTTTAACTAACTTCATCCCAACAAGTTGGAGTATGACATATATTATCATGTAATACTTTATAAAATTCCATTTTAATACTTTAATGGAAGTTATTGTTATAGGAAAATTCCATCAAAGGTAAATAGTGATCCCACATACCTAGAAATTCAAGAGATCATAAACTTAACATTTATTCTCATATTCAAATAGTCTTTTTCACTATACATTGGTTTGAGTGTGATAAGTAGTGCTCAAATAAATCTCAATATCAAGATACTTCTAAATAATTTTCTATATTTTTTATGTAAATCATGGTTCATGATTAGGAATAATTGAAATATTTTCACCATAAAGTCTTAAAAATTCATTAATATAGAGCTTTATAGGGTGATCAAGAGGTAAATATAATCTTATATCAAGGAAAATATATATATTTGGTAAGTTGATCAACAATAAATATTGGTTGGTAATCATTTGAAAAAGGAGTAATATTCCCCCTTCTTTAATAATTCCTAGATCCATCATCACTAAATCCATGAACATAGGATCCTTGTTAATAATAATTTTTTTTAGGACTCCATGATCTTTCCAACTTAATTTATATGTTTCCTAATTTTAATTCCTTTAGTGGTAGTGTATTGAAAAATGATAGTCATTAAGTAGATAGATTCATTTCTGTTGCCTCGTGTTGAGCACTTTCTATGAAAATATGTATTTAAAACTCTTATTATCCATGTATATCTCACACTTTTCACCATAGAGATAAAATCTTCATATCTTCAATGTAAAGATTATAACTTCCAACTCAAGATCATGGTTTGGATAGTTTTTCATGAATATTTAATTGAATTGATGCATAGTCAATAACTTCATCATTCTATATAAGGACACAACCAAGTCCTTTATTTGATGAATCACAATATATTAAAAATCTATCATTTCCCTATAGTATAGTCAAAATCAGATCATTCATTAATATCCTATTCAATTCATCAAAACATTCTTCATATTCCTTTGTCTATATGAACTTAACCCCTTTAGATGTAAGCTTGGTTAATGAGTTATCCAATCAGAATTTTTTTTTGAACAAATCACCAATAATAACCTACCAAACCAATGTAACTATGTAACTCAATTATGCTCATTGGTGTAGAACATTATTGGACTTACTTTTTATTCATAGGATCAACTAAGATTCCTTCATTAGAGATAATATGGCCAAGAAAAGAAACTTTATGAATCCAGAATTTAAACTTTCAAAATTTCCCATATAAATATTTTCTTTGAAGAGTTATAAGAATGATCACAAGTGATTCTCATTGTCCTCATAACTTTTAGATTACACCAAAATATCATCAATAAATACCATAAAAAGTCATAAATATATTCCTTGACTAATTTTTTAATTTGATCTATAAAAATAGAGGGTACATTAGTCAATCCAAATGGAATTACTGTAACTTTTAATTTACATTCCTCATTTGAAATGATGTCTTCGTAATATATTTCTTCTTTACTCACAATTGATGATACCCAAAACTAATTTCAATCTTTGAATAATAGTGGTCTCTATGAATTTGATCAAATAATTAATCAATTTGAGATATAGGATACTTGTTATTTATTATAATAACATTGATTTCCCTATAATCAATGCACATCCTCAGAGATCCATATTTCTTCTTAATGAAGAGAATATGGACTCACCAAGGTGAAACACTAGGGTGTATAAATCCCTTATTACACAAATACTATTATTGTTTCTTCAATTCCACTAGTTCTACAGTGACCATTCTATAGGGATTCTTTGATATAGGTCTTTCATCAAGGATTAAATCAAAGGAAAACTAAACATCACACTCTGGTGGATGTCCAAGTAATTACTCAGGAAATACATTAATGTATTCATGTATAATAGGTACATCCTCAATTTGAGGATTAACTTTTCCATCTGTATATTGTTTTTAATCTTCTTCCACAATAATCTCATTCATAATAGCTACTTGGGATAGATCTATACATGACTCAAATGATGAAGTATCCCCTCTAAAGATAAGGAATTCTACATCATCATTGTGAATTGTAATTTCCTTATATTTGTAATAAATTTTTGTGTCATGTTTTTAAACCTAGTACATAACAAGGATTATATCAAAATAAACCATTAGTATAATATTGAATTTGGTAAATAGGGCATGTTTATGTGGCATAATAGGAACTAACTGACACATCCTTATTGTAGTGAGACTTCCAATAGGAGTCTTGACTGATAACTTCTTTATTAAAGTTCTAGGAAAATATCAAATTTTCTTATCATACTTAGAAGATATAAAATAGTGTGAAGATCTAAAATCAAATAAATTATTATCAAAATTTGAGTACATGATTAAAGTACCTACCACCACATCATTAGGAACTTCAACCTAAACTATTGTGATCGCACAGCTTGTCCTTTCTCCCTTTTCCTTTTTTGAGGGAAACTACCTTGATTCTTGGAACAATAATTTGCATAGTGCCGCATATCCTTATATTTTAATAATTTCACAATGGAATCTTATTTATTTCTCTTTAAATCATGAGTCTGGTGGCCTTTCTCTCCACACTTGTAGTAAACTCTTATTCCCAGCAAGCATGTTCTAGGGTGTTACTTTCCACATTTATTACAAGATAGAAATTCCACCCTTTCCTTCTTCCCTTTTTCCATATTTAATTTTCTAGTGTGATTAAAATCCCTCTTCTCATATTTATTTCCTTATAATCTATAAGACTCGTAGTATTCCTTCTCTATCTTGATATCACATGATATTATATCCTCATATGATGATGATGTTTACAAGACTAGTTCCCTTCAAATGATTGGCTTAAGCTCATCAAATAAATGTTCAATAATTCTATTTAGATTACATATGTAATCTAAAAAATTCCTTACTAACCTTGTAAATTTGGATTCATACTTACAAACATTTTCATATTCCTTTTGTCTTAGACACATGAATTTTATCTTTATTTCTACTCATTTCTTGTGAGGAAAATATTTTTCGAAGAAGAGTACCTTAAAATCCTTCCATTCCATGCTCATTATTTCCTATATATCCTTAGTGTTTTTAATCATTGACCACCATTGATCCTCATACCCTAAGAGATGATAAACTATAATGAAACCCTTCTCCCTTTCATTACTTCCCAAAGTAATAAATATCTCTCCTAAAGAACTTATCCATATCTCAGCTATGAATGGATTTTTAGTACAATTGAATGTTGGTGGTTTATGATATATGAAGCAGTCTAACATTGTTACACTATTTTGTGGATTAGTTGGCTTCTCAATACAGTCAAGTTTAATGGTCATAACATGGGTCAACTTCCCCAATATAGTTATAATTTTTTCAACTCCAGCTATAGCTCCAACTCTGACTTCATTATACTTCCCAAGAGGGAAATCCCTATATGGGTTGCGTGAATTGATAAGGCTCCTATTTATTCTACTGGGTGAAATTTATAAACAATTTCATACACTAGATTAGATCATAATATTATGAAACATAATTTATAATCCCAAAATTAGTGAAACACTTAACATAAATAAAATATTTATGTATAACTAATCTCAAAATCATAAGCTTGGTTTCTTTTGGAATATTATCAAAGTCCATCATAATGTCATGTTACATAATCTATGTTTTCCTAAATATAGTTTCCAAGGTGTATACTAAACTTGTAATAATACCAACTATAATGATCCTAACCCTAGTGGACCATAGTTGGTGGTTATTTTATTGCATTCATACTAGATACAATAGATCACATCCCAAAAGACCAAATAGTTCAATAGTATTGGAAAACTAGAAACATGCTTGAATCTCACATTACTATTGAAAACTTAAAATACAACATAGTTATTTCTCTAAGAATTCCATTTTTTTCCTTTAGTATATCCCTTTATATCAATCATAAAACATTTCCTAGAATCCTAGGGAAAGGAAACATAAGAAAGGTGTAAGATCAGAAGCTCGGTAAGGGTATGTGTATAGAAAAATATATAATGAATAAATAATTCATAATCAATATGGGAAGGTAAATATATTAAAAAACTTTACATTTAATCAATAAATTAAGAATAAATAATAATATGGTAGGAATAAATGATGATATAATAATTCCATATAAATAATCACATGAGTTTGAAACTTATCCATGGATATCATAACTAATCAAATAATCATATGAACATCAATAATTAACCTCATAATGAGGTAATACATAATTACAGACAACATAAACATATTATCTAGACCTCATGATAAGACATCTTACATAAATGGGTAAATCCTTGGATAAACACTCAAGCTAGTTTGTCTCTTGTGACCTACTGATGCATTGAGGGGATATAATAGGCCCTGCTCATCACTTACTATATCCAATGTGTTCCTCATATAAAAGGGGTAAAACATAATCAACATAAACATTCTTATTGAAAAAATATCATACAAAATTATAATACTTTCCCTAATCAATAAACATAATCATAAACCATCTAGAGTAATATGGTGAATGGTATCATGATAGTTGAACATGAGCATCAGCTCAGTTGGTGAGGTATCTCTAAGTGCATCCACGAGAACTAGGTTTGAAACTAGGTGGAGGCATAATTTCAGGGGCACTGTAGAAGACATTGTAGTAGTACTGTAGCAGACACTGTATTAGGTACTGTAGTGGTACTGTACAGGTACTATAGCAAGTACTATAGAAGTTACTGTAGTATGTATTATTCAGTATTGTAGCAGCCAAAACAATTCACCTTGGGCCACCGGTTTGGGCTTGGAGTCCTTAAGGCCTTAAATCCACCCAGGGCTTTGGGTAAGTAATTCTTTCAGGCCACATTTAAGGCCTTCGAGACACCTCAAGGCCTTTGAGCCACCTCAGGGCCTTTAGGCCACCTGATGTGCAGATACCCAGACAGATTCTACAAGGAACCGGCTCTAGAGTAAGATTCAAGAGCAGGGCGCATTCACCAAATCAGGGCTAATGGATTTGGAAGAATTATAGGGTATGGAATTTTCATTATTATCAGGCTTGTGCATCTCTGTGCATGATAGCAAGTTGAATAGCCATGAAAATGTGGAGATCTGATCACAATGAAGATGTTTGGGAGGTGTGGTTTTAAGTAGTCATAGTCTATATGATTTCTTTAAGACCTACAGGTCTTGTAAAGTCTCCAAGCCTATGGGAAATGTAATGTTAGGGTTCCCCTTCAACCCTTAAAAGGGGTATTATCAAAAATAAATAAAAAATGAAGGCCTTTAGCCATTTAGGTAGGAAAGTTATCATGATATTAAATCTCTAGTCAAACTGATCATAAACTATTTAAAGGAATAATAGGGATTGTATCATTACGACGTATCCATAGAAGATCACAAGTAAAATGATGGTTATTGTTGTTTATGAATAGAAATACCATAAAAATTTCATTAAAAAAATTCTTGATATAAAGACCCAATCTCAAGAAACTGGACTCATCCCTTATAAATTTTGTGTATCTTTTTTATAAAAAAATAAATTGAAATAATACACAACATTTTACTACAACATAGGACCTTTACCAGTCTAGGTTCTAGAGAATAGACACACCTTACACTTTTACCAGCATTGTACATGAATAAAATAAAATGAACATAAATACACTACATGTGATAACTTTTCAATAAAAGCAAACGGCACTAAAAACTCTACTGATCCTATGAAAAATAATTTTAAAACAAGGGGTGAGCATTAAATTGTCCAGTAAGGGGTTTTAAAACCTTTGAAAAATCCTTTAAAGATATTGGTTTTAAAATACTTTCAAAAACACTTTTATAAATATCCTTATTTAAAAATTTATTTTAAATTACTTACTTCTTGAAAATACTAGATCATTTTAGAAAATACATACGTTCTAAAATAGCTAAAACATAATCCAGTGTTTTTCTAAAAACAATACGCAAACTCCTAAAAAAACACTATTTCTGAGGTCACTTGAAATGTTAAAGGTTTTCTAGGTCTACCCACTTGTTGACGGATGTTTTCACTTCCCAATAACCTTCCATATTTACAACGTTCATGTGTGGGATTTTCTAAAAAAGTTTTAAGCTTTCTTTACTTATAAATACTTTCACTAGAGTTTTTAATTTTGAAAACATGAAACTGTATTAAAATACACAATCACAGTTATATTTATATATAAATATTAACCATCATGAAAATTCACTTATTCACAACTAAATTTCGTGATACATACTCTTTGCATAATTACATGGAATACTAATTTTCGACCATGTACTTAAAAATTTCATTCATAAACCCATAAAATTCCATTTTAAGGTAGTTTCGATAAATATAAAATTATTTTAATGCATGAGATTTCATGTATTATGTGTGTAATGTCATGTGTGATCTTGATTATGGCCATATGTCAAAGATCATAAATGAAATTCATATACCATGATTTTTGTTCTATAGAATTTGAATTTTTAAAATTTTAATTTCTAAACATATATATATAATTTGAATCTAATACTAGCATAATTTCTTGAATTAAATGATGATGCTTAATATGTAACAATCTCAAAATTAAAATTAGTTATAAACATAACCATAAATTAAAATTTCTAAAATATCTTGAATTTCCTATAATAGTCATATATATATGTGTGTGTCTATATATATAAATCCTTATGGATTGAAAATAATTTTATCCCATATTTGTACATGTTTCTCCTGTGCATTCAAAAATGTAACAAATGATTAGTATGTCAATATATATATATATATATATTCTTAAATAAAGTAAACACAAAATCAGAAATTAATATGTACATGGATTTTGTGTTGCGTGTATTAGAATATTACATGCGTGTTTAGATAAAACATCAGTAAAAATAGATATCACTTGAATCAAATTCATAATAATAATAATTTTTATAAAAAATAAATTTAAACAAATAATTTGATTCCTTAATAATTTGAAAATTGAGAATTATAAGTTGAACGTGTGTGAATAAAATACCACAAAAAAAATTCAAAGCACATAGTAAAATCCCATACGACATAACAAATTCAAAAATAGTTTTGATGCAAATAAATGCATCTCCTTACTGATAAAATCTAAAATTAAAATTGATAATCCCCATTAAAAAATATCATTTGGGTATAACTATATATGTAAGTATGAATAAATATAGACTAATAATAGGTGTATGTTGAAATATTTAAATTACTTGACAAACAAAATCAGATGAAAACAAACCCAAACAATTTCCCTTATGGAATAATTAATTCAAATATGGTTTTGATTAAAAATAATAAATATATATCTTTAATTGACTTGGTGGAAACATAAGAATACTCCATCTGCTACTGCTTAGCATATATCCTCAATCACCTGGACTGACATAAGGTTTAGAGGATATATTTTCACACTGCTAAAAGGGATTTTATAGCCATAATCCTCATTATGTAATGATAAAAATATATATTCAAATGGACGAATCAACAAAGCAGAGGAGAAACGTCACACAAACAGTTCACAAAATTGATAAAAATAGTTTAAAATGATAGATGTAATGAACATTTATGGTTCAAAACAAAAGGATATAAATAGTAGGCACATGGTTAATAAACAAACACATATTTCAATTAACTAAAACAAAGAGAATGAACCTCAAAAGAGACATCAATTGTGAAAAAAATAGTTGATTTTTATAAAGAAAATAGGATGAAGAAAAATGATGCAACAACAAATAGAAAATCATATCGAACCTACCACTGCTAAACTGAAGAGATTCGGACCTAGAAATGAAAACACCTACCTCGAACTTGTTTGGAGATGAAGAATGAGCTCACACCTCACTGCGATCGGTCCCTAACCACGATCTAACCCTAATGAAGAAGCTCAGATCTAGACTCTCGAGAGAAACAGAAACTCTAACGGTGAACGGACTATCATGACTTCGATTGAGCCCTCACTGATGGTCTTCCTTCTTCACTGCAGTTAGTTTTGTCCAGCCTAGTTTGAGTCATCGTTGTGGCTCTTCTCCCTCGAGGAGCTCTGCTCAGCTCGACCTCCTTTCTTCGAATGAGACCTGTGGACCCCAAACCCAAGTCGACGCATAGACCGCACCTCTCCCCCTTTTACCTAATTCCTTTCTTTATTATTATTATTATTATTATTATTATTATTATTATATCATTATTACTATTTAATTAAATATTATAATATATGTATATTATATTACAAGTTTAGCTTTAATATTAAAATAGTTATACCTTATAATTATAATTTTATTAAACACAAATAATAATATTAATAATTTTATAGAAAATAATCTAATAAAAATTTATAATTTAAAACTAATAATTATTACTTCATATATATACATAAATATATATATATATATACTTTAAAAAATAAAAAACTATGAAACCCAAATAATTTTAATATAATTATACATATGTCAGATTATTTATTAAAATGTGAATATTAATAGTTCATTTTTTTCAAAATAATGTCACTTAAAATATTTGACATTATTATTTAAAATAGCATGTATATTTTCAATATTAAAATATTTATGATGTAAAATAATAATTTTATTAAAAAAATTATAATAATATTACCTTTAATTATGTTTATTTATTAAAACAATATATTAGAAAATATCATTTCATTATACTATATTTTATAAAAGTATAATTAATTTATATATCGTTATGTATTTCAAAAAAATTCATTTCGAAAATAATATAAATCAAAGTAACAAAATTTCATTTTTCTTAAATGAAACCATGTGGTTTTATTAAAATATTTCATAATATTATTTATTTAAATTATAATTTATTAATAATTCTTTTATTTAAACTCAGGGTGTTGCACTTGATAAAAATACCCTTTCCACTTTGAAAATCACTTTTAAAAACTAAAAATTTCCCAAATATTTGGAAAAACATTTTATTTGAAAAATAATCATGGAAACTAATAGAGTAAGTTTCAAATAATTGAGTGTTCATGATTTTGGGTAATTACATACAAGTCGTATAAGTTAAAAAATATTCCTTTCACACTGTTGTAAAAAGTTTAAAAAGTTCCTCATTTGAAAAATGAAAAAAAAAATTACTTTCAAACCATTATCTAAAAATTAAAACATGGGTAAAAATTTATTTAATAAATAATTTTTAGGATTTTTAATACATTCTTGAAAATATTTTTAGAAAACATAGATATGGAAGAAAAAGGATTTTCAACTAAAGAGAAAAATAAAGTAATCTTCTCATAAAAACATTTTCTAAATCATTTTAAGTAACAAAGTGAGTAAAATGGTAATATTACTCAAAAATTTCATTAATATTCATAGTAAAAGAAAATAAATTTTTTTAAAGATAGAAATATAAAATAATTCTCTCAAGGGAGGCTTAAACATAAACAATATCGAATAATGATGAGATTGTGAAATAAACATTTACCACAAGTCCAATTTCTTTCATACATGTTTGAACATACTATATAATAAATATAGATTTGTTATAAATATATTCCATAACCATGATCATATATATCATATCATATATGATTTATTTATAAATTTTTATCACCCATTTACTAATAATTATTTATTAAATCAATAGTTTGGGTGATAACAACTTCATTTTTCATGTATGTTTTGGTTTGGTGCTTTCAGTACTTGTACTTTGATCATAGTTTATTCAATTAAAAAAATTAATAATGATATAAAAATCATATATATTTTAGTACCCTGAAACACCCTAATAGGGGATGGGTAAATCAGGGTGTCGACTTTTTCTTCGAATGAGATGGATCTTGTCCCTATGTTGGTAGTAACTATAAGGACTCGGCCTTAAAATGTTACTTAATCTTGAATTTTACACAAGACCATACATTATTTAACATTAGGGATATTTTAGGTTTTAGAGTTTTAAGGAATTAGGATATCTTACATACATGACACACCGCATTCATACAAGAGGATACTACTAAAATAGTATCCATTTTTTTTTTAATTGTAAAACATTTAAATTTAAAACATGATTTATTTAACAACACTTCATATCAAATCTAAAGACTATATTATTTCTCTAAATCATCCTTATATACTATGAAAAAAAATTAAAAACTTGGGATGAGTATGAAACTCATTAAGGGATATAAATAAATAAAGTGTTAGTCAAGTGATAACATAAAAACCAATAAAACCCATAATCATAAAAACTCATATGCATAGAAACATCATGTAGTTGACTTGGGAAATATTTACCATATCACTATTAAATTCACCCTTACACATGGAAAAACCTTTTGTTCAACTTCCATCTCTGGAGTACCCAATGCATTGGAGAGCTATAATGGGGATCACCCGTCATATCTTGAGTTATAATGGGCTCAACCCAACATATCTTGAGCTATAATGGGCTCAACCCAACATATCTTGATATATAATGGGATAAACCCAACATATAATGAGCTATAATGGGCTCAACCCAACATAAATAATTTCAAAGGAACATATCATGGTAATAAATTATCTTTAAATCAGGAGAAACCACTAATCCTATATAAAAAACAATCCTTTGAAATTTATTAAAGAGATTATTAAAAGGATTTTTAAAGGAAAGTCCCTTAAAATATAATTGGAGTGAGAATTAATAGAATTGAATGGATATGTGTATACACTGTAAATACACATAGTTCATCATAATATAAACAAAAATTCATCAGACCAATAATATTAATACAGCATAATGAATAAAGAAGAAGGTCAACCCAAAGAATGGAAATTCGGTTAAGAATTCCCTTACCTCGGGTTATTCTTACTTAAAATGTGTTTAAACCTCATTTATAATGGTTAAAAGAGTGTTATTAATATATTAATGAAACATATTCATGTTTATAATACCTCATATGATCATTTTACAACATTATTCGACACATTTTTTTGTAATATTTTGTTATTTTTATTGTGTTGGGTGGGTTCCTTACATGGTTTCCATGATCGGTTCATGGTGGATATTCTTGTTGATTGAGAGTGAAACTATATAATTGGAATGGAATGGTAGTTAAATATTTTCAAAAACATAAATTATACTATTTATCATTTTTAATTCTTAAGTGAGGATGATTCATAAGTTAAAACATTAGTGATGTTCGTTTAGATCATTTTAGTGGTTCTTTGATAATAATGACCTCATTTTGTTTTATAAATTAAAACCATGTGAAACAAATAATTAAAAAACCATGGATGAAAAATAATACATATATTATAACCTGGTTCAAACATAAAAATGGTTTCATGTCTATACTTGAAATAATTAAAGAAAATTGAAATCACATCATCCACGATGTCGGTAATTTGACACATCACGGACAATGTTTTTATTCCTTGAATAAGTGTGAGAGTAGAAGAATAATGATGATAAAATTTCCATGAACATGAGAAAATACATAATATAAAATATTTATATATCTTTCATGCCTCTTGGATAAGGGAAGGTGAGTAAATAAAAATAAAATAAGGGGATCTCGAAATAAAAGAAAACTTGAGAAATCCCTTATGAAAATTTGGCAGCCTAACGGCGTCGCTTAAAATTTCATAAAATATTTTGATGAGAGAAAGGGGAATATCATCATTCATACATAATATGGGAATTAAGGGGGTATTTAATGAAATATCCCAACATAATCCAAAGGAAATTAAAAAGAATAACATAAAATGAAAGAAAAGAAAGAAAATAAAAGAGGTTGTTTACCTCTTGATCTCTTCTCCTTGAGATCCTTCTTAAGGCCTTTGGTTTTGGCCTTCTGGTGAGAACAGTAGCTCTAGAAAGTGGGGAAGAGTCTTGGGAGTATTATTGAGCAGAACTTAGGTAAGGCTCAAGTCTTGAGAGGTGTGGAAAGAATACGGGAATTAGGGTGGTATTTATAGTGGTGGAGAGGAGGTATTTTACATTATTTAAATCATTAATATAAAAAAAATTCTCAAGACTATGAATAATCTCAATTAATGTGACCCCAAATAGTAATAATGGAATTTTATTTCAAACTAAGTGTCTTACATCACTTATGATTTCATAAATAGTGCATTTAACTAATAATTTGAATATACGGTATTTTACCGTATTTCACTATTCATAGAAAATTTAAGAATTTCAAAAAAAATCCAAAAATTCACCCTAATCATTTTTCAATGTGTAGAATTCAAAAAATAACTCCATATTTTAAAAATAATTTTCTAAATATTATTAATTTAATTTTTAAATAAAATCATACTTAATTCAAAAATTAACAATTTTAATTCTATAACTACTTTTATATCACATTGAAAAATTAACCAAGATGTTATTATCTAAAATCCTTAAGAAAATAAAATAATAATACAATTTATTATTCATTAGGTTCATATTACTATTCATATTACTATTCATATGGTATGTTACTATTCATAAAAAAACAAGTTGGTTTCATCAGACTCCAAATAACTTACTGAACACAATTGTAGATGACCATTTTTCGAAATTCAAAACATAGAAGTAGCAAAATTATGTTTAAAGGCTAGTTATAAATATCAACTTAAAAAAAGTTTCATGCATTTCATTTATTTTTTAAAACCTTGGGGTGTTACTGTAGTGACCCAATCTTGATGTACATAGACATTAAATTTATTTTACAGAATATACAATACAAGACACAAAAATAAGCCCAAAGACCATATAAGTTTAGTGTCTTTAGAAACTTAAAACATAATCTTCTAATCATGGTAAAAGATCTTCAACATCTCCCATAAAGATCTTCCCCTTTTTTCATACCTAAAAACTTTCTTTATATCTAAGGGAAAATAAAGCCTAAAAAGGATGATCTCAAATGCTCAGTAAGGGTAAAAATGGAGAAAATAAAACAATCCATATACATTTGAACGTAAACACATGAACATAAAGTTTAAACATCAAAATATTGAGTCGTGAAATAAATCTTGGCATTACGTAAGACATAGATCATAAAGAAACATTAACCATGATAGAATAGAATTTTCATAAAACATGTAATTTTGGAAAACTAATAAGAACATAATATGATTTCTATAGGATCCAAGGCATTACTGCTACGAGTATCATAGTGGACGAAGTCCATTACTAAACTGGGTTTACTTGTCGTTTCAGCCCTGTATTACTGAACCGAATTTACTTTTCCTTCCAACCATGTATATATCATGAGATATAAATATTTACCCAATAAAATGGAGGTAGATATATGTCTCACCCATCTCATAATGAAATCATTCTTATATGTACCATAAAAACATAAATCGTTCATCATAGCATAACCCATGAAATAAAATGGGATTCTTAAACATCATGTCATAATAACATAATCCATATAAGATAAATGGACTTCATAAAAATAATTAAATCATGAACTCAATCAAGAAAAAAAAAATAGGGATATAAACATAACCCTATTTCATCTTATATGGAAAAATAATTTTGATAAATCACTTGAACTCAGTTCTTAAGGAAAATATCATTTCTTCTTCAAAAAAATTATCTTTTCTCAAAATGTCATGCAATTTTAAAAGGAAATAAGTTAATTGAAAATAAACTTTAAAACTTGTAAATTAAGATTCATGGAAATAATTATTTAAGAAATCGTAAAAATATGTTCATGCCGTATAAGTTAGAAAAACATTATCCTTGTACTTTTACCGAAAAATTCAAAAAGTACCTTTTATGGTAAACAAAAGAAAGATTCCTTCCATACCATGTAGTAAAATTAAAAAATGGGTAAAATTATATTAAACATATATATAATAATATTAAACATTTTATGAAAACATTTTTATAAAACATAGACATGGATGATAAATATATCCCCAACATATACTTACGTATTAAGAATCTCAGATAAAAATGAGATTGCAAAATTATCCCTTACCTTAGGTATGATTTTTTCTGTATGTGTCCAAAACTCTTGTATAGTGGGTTTAAAAATATTATTAACTTGTAAAATAAAGATAATAATATTTATGATATCATATATTATTCACTTACAACTTTATATTACCCGTTCATTTGTTAATTCCATCTTAAAGCAACATTTTGGGTAATAATTGTTTTATTTATCATACGTGTTTAGACTTTTTATTCTTGATATTATTACATAGATCATGATTTAATTACTTAAATAATGTAAAACATGATTTATATATCATATATATTCAGTATATAAATATATATAATAGATTGATAAATGGAATGGAATACACCGTTCATGGAGTTGGTAGGTCGTACGTACGCATGAATGTTGTTTTCTTTTCCTTATTAAATTGAATGGAAGTAAGTTAATGAAATATATATATACATAAATATATTAGAATTATTATTTCATATATTTCATTATTATTTATTATATATACTTTATAATCATTCTTGAATGGTTAACATGGAGAATGAATATCATCACGTCGTGGAGACGGTAAGTCGTATGTACGCATGAGCGACGATATTGACCCCATAGTTGTTGAAAGGTATTAAAGTGGATGGTGTATAATATATTAGAATTATTATTATGTCATAATAACCATATATAGTTATTATTTCCACCATTATACTCATCCAAGTAAGGTGGTGTTGAAAAATAGATTACACCACGGCGTAGAGACGGTAATCCGTACGTACGTACGCATGGTGATTTCATTTTCCATAGGATGGATAGAATGTGAAATAGGATTGTTTCATATTTATAATAACATATCAGTATATTAATGATCTTATTTTATTACTTTATAATGAAATAACTAAATAATAGGAAGTAGAAGAAGAAATAAATTTGAAATAATCGATAGAAGAGATTACCTCTTCCTCGACGTGCCTCCTTTAAATTTTCTCTTAGGTAACTAGAGTTTGTCTTTTGAGAATATAAGAACCTTTATAATGTAACTAGGGAATTTTAAAAGATAAATAGGCAGGTTTTGGTCCATATTGAAGGATAAAAATGGAGTGAATTGGAGAAGGAGGAGGTTCCCTTTTATAAGAGAAGAGAGGGGCAATTTAAAAAAGTTTCAAAATATTAATTTATTATAAATTAAATTTCGATTTAAAATGGTTAAAAACATATTTAATTATAATATAAGATTATTTTTGTTCTAATACCCATAATCCAATAATTTTTTGACAAGTTTTTGAATATTTTTTTATCCTTATCTTTTTGGTTTTACCCTTATTTTACCCTTTTTAATCTTACCGTGATATCATTTTATTTATACATTGTGGGTTAATGTAATTACCATATCATGCCAAAATACCCAAAAAAAGTTATTTATGACATATTTGGACTTTTATTAACTATTTGGAAAAATATTAGATTTTTAGAAATTTAATATCACTTAATAAACTATTTTATGTTTTAAGTTATGAATTGTGTCAATTTTGGACACTATTCATACTTGACTTTTTTTTAAAATTATAAAAACCTGATTACTTCTAATATAAGGAATTAACTCAAATATAATATGTCAATATCATCCAAAAAATTCATGTATGACATTAAAATAACCAAATTACATTTGTTTTAATATTTATAAATTCATTTATTTGAATCTTTCATTAATGAGGTAATCACTACATCATAATTGTGTCATAAATAAATATATTTATCTAATGTATAAAAATTATAAATAAAATACCATGATGTAGGAAATATTTTTATATTTATAATTACTATTTATAGTCTAAGATATCGCTTATATAACCCCATATAAAAAAAACAGTAAAAGATAAATGTTTAGGTTATATTTTCCTTAACATTAAATTAAAAGTAATTAAATGTCATTTTCACTTACAAGTGGATCCATGGGGTCCCAAAATTGACCCAAGGATTCCCATGGTCGTAACTCTATCATAAAATAGAGTTAGTATATGTGTTGGGGTAATTTAATATTATTATAATATTATTTTTTACCCTTATTTACCAGATTTACCCTTTAACCATGGTAAATAAAATATTTACTGAAGTTACTATTATTAATGTCTAAAAATTAAAGGTATATATTTACACAATTTGGAACTCCTGATTAAAAATATGGAATCCATTTTTCCAAATTCCAAACACAGAAGTTTCAGTAATTAATTTAAAATTAATTCTCGTCGTCAAAACCAAAAAGCGGGTTTTTAAGAAGTAATAACTATTAAAAGATTGACATCTTTTTATGTCCAATTTGAAAGTGAAATTACTTTTAATGATAAAAATTGAATTAAATTATAAAAATTTAATACAATTATACTTTAAAACCAATTAAAATTATAATCTAACTATATAAATAAATTAGATTAAAAAGTAGTTTTGAATTAAAATACACTATTTTTTATTATTCATAAAAATATGAATTTCATCAAAAAAATACCAAAATTTCATCCAAAGTAAATTTTGATGTTCCTCTTCTAAAAAATAAATTTATTCTGTCAAATTAAACATATAAAATTAATAAAAATTAGATTTAAAATGGGTGTTCCATCAAAAGGTGGTAAAACTGTATTTTTTGAAAAATACTTATTTTATTCAAAAAATTGATTTTGTTATCATATCATTTGTAAGATGAATTCTAATGTTATATAAAATTCAAAATGTGATTAATAATATTCATAATGGATAGTTTATATCCCCTTAAATGATAACATTTTAATAATATATCGTTGTTTAGTGAAACTCGGTATTGTATATCACGCAAGCTATCGAGGAAGGTCACTCTTGCATGTAATGCAAGCCATGTCAGAGTTGTGTGTAGTGTAATATTCCTTTGGTGTTGCATATAACATAATCAAAACTTAGTTCATTTGTAAATTAAACAAAATCTATACTCAGTGCTGTGTAAATAAATTCTATCAAAAGAACTTGAAATTGTGTGCAACACAAGCCAAGAATAGTGTTGCGTATACTGAAAGATAATACGGTGTTTCATATAGTGCAAGATAATCTTGGTGTAGTGTAAAACACAAGATATCAAATAATTTATCTCATAAAATCTCAGGGTGTTACATTCTACCCCCTTAAAATGAATTTCGCCCTCAAAATTCATCGGGGTTATAAATGGTTTTCTACATGAAAGATTCTTTCGTAGAAACCCACATCGTAAAAAAGAATACTAAAACTTAATTTTAAAAAGTAATGCTAGAAACATAATGGTTACACAGAGTAACTCATCATTGGGTTTCCACATATGATAACATAGGTGGGAAGTGAAAACATGGATATGGAAGAGAAATCTAACCATCAAGTTCTGATGGATAGTGATAGAGAATAAGGTTTGGAGAAATTTAACTACCAGAAAGACATAAATCTATGATAATTTAAGGTACCATATGATTCATCTAATAAGAAAGTACTAGGATAACATTTTTGGTTTTTAAGATCCTTTCCCTGAAGTTGAGGAATTTTTCATGATAATAAATACTTACTTGATTTTGGTACAATCTTACCATTGTTCATTCCTTGAACAATTTCCACTTCATCTCTTATTTAAATAAATGAAGTATAATTTTTAAATCTTGAAGTGTTAGCAGATCATTCGATAGAATGATAGGTCATTCCATCTGTCTTTATCACAAAAATGTTATTACAAGTTATTAAATATACATAAGTCCATCTATGGTGAGATTAATCATATATGGTTCCAAAAATGGACTTATACTTCATCTATCATACCGCTTAATAAAATAAAACTAATTTATACTAACTGGGGACTTCTTGTTGACCAGTGGTAGGAGATAAAGGCCCGTCTCACTTCGGTTGTGGGTTCAATTCCCGCAACCTTGTCTGACGTAACGGGTTGTCGCCCATCCTGTGAGTTGTCCTTTTTCTAAAATTACACTATTATAACATTCCAGAAATAATATAAAAAAAGTTATAACCTTAAATAATATTATCTAATTTCCAACTTAATCCATTCCAACCTTTAGGCTTATCCAAAATACTTTTTTCCAATCTCATAGTACAAAGGAAACAATTAACAGAAAGGTCATATAACAAGCATGTGAATACCATCATTTATCCCCCATATATCATAAGATATATCTTATTGGTCAAATTCCAAACATTTGAATGACTTCATCATCCATTATCATGAGTCATGGTAATAACCTAAATTACCATATATCCTTATTGAAAACATGCATGTTTTCTTATTCCAAAACTTATTGGATATATTCCTTAAGTCCTGAAAAGTTGTATACTTGATTCGTGAAAACATAACCCACATTTAAACAAATCCTTAACCAGTTCCAAGGTAACTAATGTCATCCAACATATATTTATACAAATCTCATTATCCCAACATCATGCTCATATTAAGGGTTATCCTTCCTTTAATCATGTGTTTATTAGGAATATCAGTTTTTCATTAAATCACTTTTCTTATCCATTATAACTATTCAACATATTCTTGAAAATCCTTAGCGAAAAATATAAACCAATAACTCTTGTATAATTCACCATTCATCATTCGTGGATTCAAATACATAAATAATTCAATCCTTCCACTTTAATGGTAGGCATGGAATAATTCCTTCCTTGTCTTAGAAGTAGATTCATATGTATGGGAATTTATTTGGGTAATGCCCATGTTTTCCATAGATGATACATTGAACTCCATAATAATTTGTCACTCTATGAACCTTCTTCCCATAGAGATAACATCTTCCCCTCCATCTGAGGTATTCCTCAAGGTTCTTCTTCCCTTCTTCTCACCATGAGAATATGCATTACAGTCCATCTTCCTCTTATTCGATGACATAGGAATACCACTAAAGTTTACCTTGTTAATCATATACCATGATGACTGGTTCGGCATAATCACAATACCATTCACTCTAGTCATTACACAATTTCATTGCTCATAGTCACCAATTTGTTCATCAGATTCAATGTTTACCCAATTTCTTCCGGTTCCCTCCATTGACTAAAACACAAAAAGAATAGTGTGAGGGAAAAAATCATTCTAAGAAAACAACATAATCAAGGGGGGGTACTTTCAATCTCTGACATCTTAGGTTTAATCCTATATTATTTATAATCATTACCATAATTCTTATATTGTAACCTATAATTATACTTAACCTTTGTTACATCCCTAGAAATACCTTAGAAATGTCTCTAGGGATCTCACTAAAGTTTTCACATCCTAGTTTCCAAAGTTTGACTAAACCTTTACTCTGATAACAACTATAGAGACCCAAGATTGACGTACATGGACATTATATTTCTTTTTTGGAATACTTAATACAAGACACAAAAAGATGCCCAAAAACCGTATTAGTTTAGTGTCTTTGAAAACTTGGAACATAATATTCTAACATTGTGAAAGATCTTCAATATCTCCCATAAATATCTTCCTTTTTTCTACCTAAAACCTTTCTTTATATCCTAGGGAAAAGAAAACATAAAAAGGGTGAGCTCAAATGCTCAGTAAGGGTAAACATGGAGAAAATAAAATAAACCATATACAATTGAACGTAAATACATGAACATAAAGTTCAAACATCAAAATCTTGAGTCATGAAATAAATCTTGGTTGTATATAAGACATATATCATAAAGAAACATTAACCATGATAGAATTTCATTGGAATAAAACATGTAATTATGGAAAACTAATAAAAACATAATATGATTTTTATAGGATTCAAGGCATTGCTTCCAAGACCATCATAGTGGATGAAGTCCATTACTGAACCGGGTTTACTTGTTGTTCCAGACATGTATTATTGAACTGGATTTACTTGCCATTCCAGTCATATCTATCTCATGAGATATAAATCTTTACCTAATGAATTGGAGGGAGATATAGGTCCCACCCATCGCATAATGAAATCATTATTACATGTTCCACAAAAACATAAATCGTTCATCATAGCATAACCCATGAAATAAAATGGTATTCTTAAACATCATGTCATCATAACATAATCCATATAAATGGACTTAATAAAAATAATTTCATTATAAACTCAATAAAAAAATAAATAATAGGTATAGAAACATAACCCTATTTTATCTTAGATGGAAAAATAATTTTGATAAAACACTTGAACTCAGTTCTTGAGGAAAATATCCTTTCTTCTTCAAAAACATTTTCTTTTCTCAAAATGTCATGCAATTTTAAAATAAAAGAAGTTAATTGAAAATAAACTTGAAAACATGTAAATGAATATTCATGGAAATAATTCTTTATGAAAGATTAAAAATCTATTCATGCCGTATAAGTTAAATAAATTGTCCTCGTACTTTTATCGGAAAAGTCAAAAAGTACCTTGTGTGGTAAACAAAAGAAAGATTCCTTCCATACCATGTAGTAAAAGTAAAAAAGGGGTAAAAATGAATTTAAACATAAACATAAGAATAGTAAAAAATTTATTAAAAATTTTTTAGAAAAAATGGACATGGATGATAAATATATCCCCAGCATATACTTAGGTATAAACAATCTTGGATAAAAATGAGATTGCAAAATTATCCCTTACCTTAGGTCGGATTTCTTCTGTATGTGTTTGAAACTCCTGTATAGTGGGTTTAAACATATTATTAACTTGTAATAGAACCATAATAATATTTATGATATCATATATGATTCACTTAGGACTTTATATTACCCGTTCATCTGTCAATTCCATGTTAAAGCAATGTTCTGGGTAATAATCATTTTATTTATCATACGTGTTTGGACTTGTTATTCTTGATATTATTACATAGATCATGATTTAATTAATTCCAGAATGTAAAATATTATTTATATATCATATGTATTCAGTATATAAATATATATAATAGATCGAAAAATGGAATGGAATACACCGTTCATGGAGACGGTAGGTCGTACGTACGCATGAACGATGTTTTCGTTTCCTTAAAATTGAATGGAAGTAAGTAAATGACACATATATATACATAAATCCAGTAGAATTACTATTTCATATATTTCATTATTATATAATTATATATACTTTATAATCATTCTTAAATGGTTAACATGGAGAATTAATCTCATCGCGTCCTAGAGACGGTAAGTCGTACATACGCACGAGCAATGATATCGTTCCCATAGTTGTTGGATGGTATTGAATAGGATGGTGTGTAATATATTATAATTATTATTCTGTTATAATAATCATATGTAGTTATTATTTCCACCATTATACCCATCCAAGTAATGTGGTAGTGAAAAACATAGTATACTACGACGTGGAGATGGTAATCTGTACGTACGCATGAGCGGTGATTTCATTTTTCATAGGATGGATAAAAGGTGAAATAGGGTTGTTTAATATTTGTAATAACATATCAGTATTTTAGTTAAAATTATCTTATTACTTTATAATGAAACAACAAGATAATAGGAAGTAGAATAAAAAATAAATTTGAAACAATCAGTAGAAGAGATTACCTCTTCCTCGATGTGCCTCCTTTAAATTTCTTCTTAGGGAACTAAAGTTGGTCTTTTGAGAAGATAATAACCTATATAATGTAACTAGGAAAGTTTAAAATAGAAATGTTAAGGGTTTTTCCGATCTTGAAGACTCAAAATTGAGTGAATATGAGAGGGAGGATGTGCCCTTTTATAAGAGAGGAGAGGGGCACTTTAGGAAAGTTCCAAAATATTAATTTATTATAAATTCAATTTCAATTTAAAATGGTCAAAAACTTATTTAATTATAATATAATATGATTTTTTTTATAATAACCATCATACAATAATTTTTTGACAAGTTTTGAATATTTTTTTATCCTTATCTTTTTGGTTTTACCCTTATTTTACCCGTTTTAATCTTACCGTGATATCATGTTATTTACACATTGTGGGTTAATGTAATTACCATATCATGTAAAAAGAACAAAAAAAAAATTATTTATGAAATATTTGGACTTATATTAACCATTTGGATGAATATTATATTTTTAAGAATTTAATATTATTTAATAAACTATTTTATATTTTAAGTTGCGAATTGTGTCAATTTTGGACACTATTCATACTTGACTTTTTTTAAAATTTATAACAACGTGATTACTTTGAAAATAATAAATTAACTCAAATATAATATGTCAATATCATCTATAAAATTCTTGGATGACATTAAAATAACCAAATTACCTTTGTTTTAATATTTATAAATTCATTTATTTGAATATTTCATTAATGAGGTAATCACTACATCATAATTGTGTCATAAATAAATATATTTATATAATGTATAAAATTTATAAATAAAATACCATGATGTAGAAAATATTTTTATATTTCTAATGACTATTTATAGTCAAATATATCACTTATATAACCCCATATAAAAATTGTTTTAGTAAGAGATATATGTTTAGGTTATATTTTCCTTAACATTAAATTAAAAGTAATTAAATGTCATTTTCACTTACAAGTGGCTCAATGGGGTCCCAAAATCGACCCAAGAATTTCCATGTTCATAAATGTATCATCCAATAGGGTTAGAACACGTGTTAGGGTAATTTAATATTATTATAATATTATTTTTTACCCTTATTTAACAGATTTACCCTTTAACCATGGTAAATGAAATATTTACTGAAGTTACTATTCATAATGTATAAAAATTAAAGGTGCCTATTTACACAATTTGAATCTCCTGATTACAAATATGGAATCCATTTTTCTAAATTCTAAACACAGAATTTGTGGAAATTAATTTAAAATTAATTCTCATTGTCCAAACCAAAAAGCAGGTTTTTAAGAAGTAATAACTATCAAAAGATTGACATTTGTTTATATCCAATGTAAAAGTTAAATTACTTACAATTACCAAAATTGGATTAAATGATAAAAATATAATCCAATTATACTTTAAAAACAATTAAAATTATAATCTAACTATATAAATAAATTATATTAAAAAGCAATTTGGAATTAAAATACACTATTTTCACTATTCATAAAAATATGAATTTCATCAGAAAAATACCAAAATTTCATCAAAAGTAAATTTTGATATTCCTATTATAAATAAGAAATTTATTTTGTCAAATAGAACATATAAAAGTGAAAAAAACTATATTTAAAATGGGTGTGTCATCAAAAGGCGGTAAAACTGTATTTTTTGAAAAATACTTCTTTTATTCGAAAAATTGATTTTGTTCTCATATCATGTGAAAGATGAATGATAATGTTTTATAAAATTCAAAATTTGGTCAATACTATTCATAGCAGGTAGTTTATATCCCATTAAATAATAATATTTTAATAATATATCATTGTTTATTGAAACTCGGTATTGCGTACCACGCAAGCTATCGAGGAAGGTCACTCTTGCGTGTAATGCAAGCCATGTCAGTATTGTGTGTAGTGAAAGCTTCCATTAGTGTTTTGTATAACATAATCCAAATTTAATTCATTTATACATTGAAAAAAAATCTATACTCAGTGTTTTGTAAATGAATTCTATCAAAAGAACTTGAAATTGTGTGAAACAAAAGCCAAGAATAGTGTTGTGTATAATACGAGCTAATATGGTGTTGCATATAGAGTAAGATAATCTTGGTGTAGTGTACAACACAATACATCAAATAATCTATATCATACAATCTTTGGGTATTACATTTACATTATCCCCACCTTCTAGAAATTGCATCCTCGCAATTTTATTTACTCATTAAACAAGTGAGGGTGCCTTTCCCTCATATCATTTTCAGATTCCCATGTTGCCTATTCAACCATGTGGTTTCTCCACAAAACCTTTACTTGGTTAATTACCTTATTCCACAATACCTTTTCCCTTTGATCAAGAATCTGAACTGGTTTCTCTTCATAAGAAAGGTTCTCTTCTAGCTAAACTAATTCTGGGATCAAGACATGTAATGAATCTGGTGCATACTTTCTCAACATCAAAACATTAAAAGCATTGTTTACCTAAGAAAAACTTAGAGACAAAGCTACTCGGTATGAAACTGGTCCAAATTTCTCTAGGATTTCAAAAGTATCGATGAATCGTGGACTTAGATTTCCTTTCTTAACAAAACGCATCACACTTTTCCAAGGAGAGATTTTAAGGATAACATGGTCACCTACCTCGAAAGAGAATTCTTTCCTTCTATTGTCTGCATAACTTTTCTGCATGCTATGAGTTTTCCTCATGTGTTGTTGTATCATCATAACTTTCTCAGCCACTTCCTCTACTAATTCGGGTCCCATCAACTTTCTTTCCCCGACTTCATCCCAAAAAGATGGAGTTCCACACCGCTTCCCATACAATGCCTCAAAAGGTGTCATCTGTATATTGGTATGAAAACAATTATTATAATAAAACTCAACTAAAGAAAGATGTTGATCCCAACCTCCTTGGTAGTCCATTGAACAATCTCTAAGCATATCCTTCAAGGTCTAAATCGTTCTTTCTAACTGCCCATCTGATTGAGGATGAAAATCTATATTGAAATTTAATTTTGTTCCCAATGACTTATGAAGCCCCTTATAAAAGTTATAAGTGAACCTGGGATCCCGATCAGATACAATAGAAATAGGAAAACCATGTAACCTAACAATCTCTTTGAGGTACAGTCAAGAAAGTTGATCCAATGACATTGTATCTCGAATTGAAAGGAAATGTGCATATTTTTTCAGCCGATCAACAATAATTGAAATCGCACTGTTACCTTGAGAAGTATTAGGTAGTCCCACCATGAAGTACATGAATATATTCTCCCATTTTCACTCTGGCACTGGAAAAGGATGAAGCACCCCCTTCGGTAACTGCCACTCTGCTTTAACTTGTTGACATGTCAAACATTTCACAGTAAATTCTGTAATATCCCTTTTCATTCCATCCCACCAGTAATACTCTTGAAGGTCTTTGTACATCTTAGTACTTCTAGGATGAATTGAAAATAGAGAACTATGAGCTTCACACAACAAATATTTCTTTAACTGGGAATCACAAGGCACACACAACCTTTTCCAAATCTTAAAACACAATTTTATCAAGGTTAAATTTTGGAAACTTACTCATTTTAACAAATTCTACCCTTTTCTGTAGCTCACGGTCTTCCTTCCGTGCTTGCTTAATTCTGTCTCGTAATGATGACTGCACTGAAACCTGAAACAAAACAGATGTATTCCCTACACCGAAAACTTCTAATCCAAAATTCATCAAATCATTAATCAATGGATCATGTTCCAAACATAACATGGTTAACGATGCATGATGTTTTCGACTCAAGGAATCCACCACTTTGTTTTCTTTTCCTGGATGGTAATTGATCATATAATCATAATCCTTTATCAGTTCAATCCATCTTCTATGTTTCATGTTTAATTCCTTCTGATTTAATATATACTTCAAACTTTTATGGTCAGTATATATTTTACATTTGGTTCCCTATAAATGGTGCTTCAAAATTTTCAAAGCAAAAACCATATCTTTCAATTACAAATCATGTGTTGGATAATTTAACTCATGAGGTTTTAGTTGTCGTGAATCATAAGCAATTACCTGACCATTTTTCATCAGAACACAACCAAATCCCTTCAATAAAGCAACATTGTAGATGACAAACTCACCATTTTGGGAAGGCAAGGACAAAACTGGAGCATTCAACAATCTCTTCTTCAGTTCCTGAAAATAAACATCACATTCTTCTGTCCAAAAAAAATTAACCCCTTTCCATGTTAACTTAGTTAGCGGGCTAGATAACCGTGAAAATTTTTTAACAAAACGTCGGTAATAACCTGCTAATCCAAGAAAACTACGAATCTATGTAACATTTTTAGGTCTTGGCCATTCATAAAACACTTTTGTTTTGGTAGGATCAACTGTTATTCCATCCTTATTTACAGTGTTCCCAAGAAAATAAATATGTTTCAACAAAAAATCACACTTCCTGAATTTTCCATACAGTTTTTATTCTTTTAATGTTTGAAAAACAACCCTTAGATGTTTTTTATGCTCCTATTTACTTCTATAATATACCAGAATTTCATCAATAAACACAACCAAAAAATTATCTAAGAACTCATGAAATATTCTATTCATAAGATCCATGAATACATAAGGTGCATTAGTTATCCCAAAATGAATAACTACAAATTCATAATGACTATATCTAGTATGGAATGTAGTCTTTGGGATGTCTTCATCCTTTACTTTCAACTGATGGTACCCTGACCTCATGTCAAACTTAGGAAAATACCATGATCCCTAGAGCTGATCAAACAGATCATCAATATGAGTCAAAGGATACTTGTTTTAATAGTAATGTTATTCAAGGCTCTATAATCAATGAAAAGTCTGATTGAACCATCTTTTTTCTTAACAAACAAGACAGGAGTGCCCAATGGTGAAGTGTTGGGTCGGATGAAGCCTTAATCTAATAATTCTTACAACTTCTTTTTTAATTCTAGAAGTTACATTTGGTATATTCGATAACGTGGTTTAGAAATTTGATTAGAATTAGAAACTAATTCAATAGTAAACTCAACCTCTCAATTAGGAATAACACCAAGAAAATCATCAAGAAAAACAATCAAGTATTCATTTAGCACTATTACATCAATAATCTGGATAGTTCCCTTATCTTCAAAAATATGAGAAATATAACTTTCATTTCCATACATTATTAGTTTCTTATATTCTTGATATGTTATTAATGGTATGGGTTAATTATTGTACATAAACTGAAATTCTTTCTGAAAAACAACTTCTTTTTCTCTAGAATCTATCTTAGAATAAAAAATAAATCCATTCCATACCCAGAATAACATCAAACTCTAATAGAGGCAAAAAAACAAGGTTTTCAGGTAAACTCTTTCCACAGACAAGGATAGGAAGATTCTTATAATTTCTTTTTCCCACAATATTTCCTACAGGTATTTTTACTATGAGATCTGGTTTCATTTCATGAGGTTTAATTCCTAATTTTTTCAAAAATTTCTCAGAAATGAATGAATGTGTAGACCCTGAATCAAACAACACATTTTTAAAATCTGTAAAAACAAGCAGTGTACCTGATACCACCTCATTTGATGGCTCAACATCTGCTGAAGTGGTTGCAAATGATTTTACCAAACCCTTCTTCTTCCAATCTTGCTGATTCCCTACTTGAGTAACTAGCTTTGGACAAACATTAGAAAAATAAACTAATTCCTTAGAGTTAAATCATCTCACCATTGCCTTCCAACCTGATTGCTTCTTATTCTTGTCATCACGAGGAACATATATTTTAAAAAAATCCATCTCAACCTTTTTTAGCACAACAAACAAGCATATCATAGCTTTTAAACTCTCGTAAGGCCAAATATCTTTGCAAAAACGGTTTCAAACCATAGTAAAATCTATTAATATTAATTTCAAAATCCCGAGTAAAATATAGAACATACCTAGATATTCTTGAAAAATTGTCTTCATATACTGCCATAGAATCATCATCTTTGTGCTTCAGTTCCAATAATTTTTTCTCAATTCTGAGTTGAACAGTTTTGGGAAAATATTTTTCCAGAAAAAGAATCTTAAAATCATCTCATTCCAAATTGTCAAGATCAACTCTTTCTATCGTATTCTTAACTAGAGACTACCATTGATCAGTTTCACCTTCCAAATGTTAAATGGATAGTATTACCTTTTGATGTTCAAAACATTCTATGACATCAAATATCTTTTCCAGAGCATTGATCCATCCTTCATCTATCACTGGATATGTGGTTCCACCGAATGCTGGAGGATGTTGCCTCATAAAATGCTCCACAAAAGGAATGTTTCTTTATGGTAGATCATGTTCCTCTCTAGCATGGATACCAGCCCCATTTATTTCTTGATTCAACTGATCCATTTCTGTTACAAACTGTTCGGTCCCGATTCCCACCATTTTGGGTTATAGATTCGGAAAGACATTAGCCTCTTGGTGCCTTCCTACTTTAGCTTCCTTGTTTATTCTATGGAAAAAAATTCTGTACAAATATAATTTAGATGAATCAACATGTCAATCCTTAAATTCTATAACATTTCAAATTACCATAGAGTAAAAAACATTTATAGTATTCTTTTAATATCATCTCAGTCTCTAAAGTTATCTAAACTATCCTTTGGTACCAATTATAAGGACTCAACTATAAAACGTTACTTAATCTTGAATTTTACACAAGACCATACATTATTTCACATCGAGGATCTTTTTGGGTTTAGAGTTATAAATAATTATGATATCTTATATACATTACATACTACATTCATACAAGAGGATACTACTAAAACAGTATCTATTTTTTCAAAATGTAAAACATTTAAACTTAAAACATGATTTATTTAACAACACTCCATATCAAAAATCACAACTCCCTTAGTTCTCTTACACATCCTTATATCCTATTAAAAACATTTTAAAAACTTGGGATGAGTATAAAACTCAGTAAGGGATATAAAGAAATAAAGCGTTAGTCAAGTGATAACATAAAAACCAATAAAACCCATAATCATAAAAACTCATATGCATAGAAATATCATGTAGTTTCTTTGGGAAATATTTACCATATCACTCTTAAATTTACCATTAAACATGAAATAACCTTTTTTCAAGTTCCATCTCTAGAGTACCCAATGAATTGGAGATCTATAATGGGGATCACCTGTCATATCTTGAGCTATAATGGGCTCAATCCAACATATCTTGAGCTATAATGGGCTTAACACAACATATCTCGAGATATAATGGGCTCAAACCAACATATAATGAGCTATAATGGGCTCAAAAAAACATAAATAACGTCAAAGGAACATATCATGGTAATAAAGTATCTTTAAATCAAGAGAAACCACTAATTTTATATAAAAACAATACTTTGAAATTTATTAAAGAGATTATTAAAAGGATTTCAAAAGGAAAGTCCCTTAAAATATAATTGGAGTGAGAATTAATATAATGGAATGGATATGTGTATAAACTATAAATACACATAGTTTAACATAATATAAACAAAAATTAATCACACCAATAATCTTAATACCATATAATGAATAAAGAAGAAGGTGAACCCAAAGAATGGAAATTGGGTTAAGAATTCGCATACCTCAGGTTAGTCTTACTTCAAATGTGTTTAAACCTACTATATAATGGTTAAAAGAGTTTTATTAATATATTAATGAAAAATATTCATGTTTCTAACACCTTATATGATCATTTTACAAAATCATTTGACACATTTATTAGTAATATTTTGTTATTTTCATTGTTTCGGGTGTGTTCTTTACATGGTTTCCATGATCGGTTCATGATGGAAATTCTAGTAAATTGGGAGTGAAACTATAGAATTGGAATGGTATGGTAGTTAAATATTTCTATAACCATAAATTATACTATTTATAATTTTGAATTCTGAAATTAGGATGATTCATAAGTTAAAACATTAATGATGTTCGTTTTGATCATTTTAGTGGTTCTTTGATAATAACGACCTCGTTTTGTTTTATAAATTAAAACCATGTCTACAAAAGAATTAAAAAACCATAGATGAGACATAATACATATATTATAACCTCATTCATTCATAAAAATGGTTTCATGACCATACTTTATATAATTAAATCAAATTGAAATCATAGCATCCACGATGTTGGTAATTTGACATGTCACAGACAATGTTTGTATTCCTTGAATAAGTGGGAGAGTAGAAGAATAATGATGATGAATTTTCCATGAACATGAGAAAAACCATAATATACAATATTTATATAGATTTCATGCCTCTTGGATAAGGTAAGGTGAGTAAATAAAAATAAAATAAAGGAATCTTGAAATAAAAAATAAAACTTGAGAAATCCCTTACGAAACTTTGGCAGCCTAATAGCGTCGCTTAAAATTTCATAAAATATTTTGATGAGAGAAAGGGGTATCTCATCATTCATACATAATATGGGATTTAAGGGGGATATGTAATGACATATCCCAACATAATCTAAAGGAAATTAAAAAGAATAACATAAAATGAAATAAAAGAAATAAAACAAAAGAGGTTGTTTACCTCTTGATCTCTTCTCCTTGAGATCCTTCTTAAGGCCTTTGGTTTTGGCCTTTTGGTGAGACCAGAAGCTCTAGGATGTGGGGAAGATTATTGGAAGTATTATTGGACAGAAATTAGGTAAGTCTAAATTCTTGAGAGGTGTGGGAGGAAGAGGAGAATGAGGGTGGTATTTATAGTGGTAGAGAGGAGGTATTTTACATTATTTAAATAATTATTATAATATTTTTTCTCAAGACTATGAATAATCTCAATTCATGTGACCATAAATAGTAATAATGGCATTTGAGTTCAAACTAAGTGATATTACATCACTTATGATGTCATAAATAGTACATTTAACTGATAATTTGAATATACGGTATTTTACCGTATTTCACTATTCATCGAAAATTCTAGAATTTTAGAAAAATCACCCTAACCATTTTTGATGTGTATAATTCAAAAATGAACTCCATTTTTTGAAAATAATTTTCTAAATATTAATAATTTAATTTTTAAATAAAATCATACTTAATTCAAAAATTAACAATTTCAATTCTATAACTGCTTTTATATCACATTGAAAAATTCACCAAGATGTCATTATATTAAATCCTTAAGAAAATAAAATAATAATACAATTTACTATTCATTAGGGTCATATTACTATTCATAAGGGTATGTTAGTATTCATCAAAAAAGTGGTTCCATCAAACTCTAAATAACTTACTGAACACAATTGTAGATGACCATTTTTCGAAATTCAAAACATAGAAGCAACAAAATTATATTTAAAGGCTAGTTATAAATATCTACTTAAAAAAAGTTTCATGAATTTCATTTATTTTTTACAACCTTGGGGTGTTACAGTAACTTGTTAAACATGTCTGATGGAATTGTGAAATTATTAAACACCCATATGCATAAATTGAAACAAAACACAGCAGTTTTACTTCATACATCGCTAATAAATGGTACAAGGAACATACGCCGATAGTTTTTTGGTCATACCTAAATACACTAAGATTAAATATATATTGTGGATTAAAAATGATCAAAAATGGTCACTCCATGTCAGTCACACTGCCTTTACAAGAATTTCATAGATATCACACTTCCTCCCTCAGACCACTTCCATAAACTCCCCCTTTCTCACTTCATTGGGATAATTCTTACTCAATTGATCAACTTGACGGTTGCTTCAACAAATTGGGAACATAATTCTTTTTCCCTGACTAGAAAGAGAATTTTCTTCCACCATATTCCTGAATTGATGCTCTTGAATGCACTCTTCACTCAAAAAAAGATGACCAATACCTACTATTCATGAAACTCTTGCACAGTCACACAACTTTTTTACTTTCTCACAAGAATCCAATTTTTGTACAACTTTAGTTTTGTCATGCAACTCTAAATTTCATGCAACGCCTCAATTGTTGTGTAACTTTGTTTTTGTTTCGCAACTCCAACTTTCACACAAACTAAATATTTCAAAAATATCTATTGGTATTGATAGACACAAGGTACTTTCTGTGCACAACTCTACTTCATGAAACTCTAATTTTCACAAAAGTTTTATGATCAGATCTTCATTGATAGAGTTACCCTAAATTAAGGAGGTATCTTTATATTTATAGATGTAGTCAACCCTTCATGCAACTTCCTTGTGCAACTTTGACTATGCATGCAACTTTCCATGGGTGTTGAACATTATCATTTTGATGTTGTCTTTAGCACACAAATCACTACCTTAACGTAGCTTAACCTTTATTTCCTCGGTGCACTTAACACTTCCTTTGTTGTGAAACTCTAAATTTTTTGAAGTTTTAGAACTTCCATAAAACACTTAACTTTTCAAGATTTTGATGTGATGGCCCCGAATCTTCCCTTATATGCAACTCTAGAATCCTCCTCTACCCTTTAGCGTAACTATTGTATTTAAATGATAATATTTACTCTTTAAAAAAGAAAATTTCTCCATCCTCCAAATTTTGGACTCCAAAAATTTTGCAAATATTGGGAAATGACACCACCATCAACATTGAATCCACCTACACTATAAGATCACTTCGCTTGCAAACTCCTTGATCAACCCAATGTGGATTGACAACAAACACACACACAAATCTGGTTCCATATTTAAAAACCCTTGGTTTAAACATATATTCATTATATATATATATATATATATATATATATATATTTATAGTCATCCATAAAAGTCATGGATATAAAAATAAATTACACCGTTCATGGAGATGGTGGGCTATACATATGCATGAATGTTGTTTTCATTTTTTGACAGATGGAATGAAATAAAGGTAAATAATAGATCTCCTTTATATAATAATTATTATGTCATATATATATATATATATATATATATATATATTTTCTATTTTTATTACCATCCAAGAAAAATGAAAATGAAAAATAAATCACATCACTTCATGGATGTGGTAGCCCCCACATATGCATAAGTGACATTATCATTTTTCAATGGATTTGAAGGTAAGAAGGTATATATGAAATTATCATTAAATAAGAATAATTATGTCATAAATATCACATATATAAATATTAAACTTATCATAATACCCATCCATAAAATATGGTGAGGAAAAATGAATTATATCACTACATGGAGATGGTATGTTGTGTGTATGCATGAGTGATACTTTCACTTTATATTTGATGAGAAAAATGATAGATAAGTGTGGTTTCATAATTATAATAACATTTTAGTATATTTATGATACTTAAGTTATTATTTTATGATAAATAAAATATATTTATAGGAGATAAAAGAAGAAGTAAAAAAATAAAGAGATCGATTAAGGTGGTTACCTCTTCTTTATAAGAACCCCTTTATATATCCTCTTAAGAGGAAGTTGATAAGGTATTTTGGTAGGATTTTATTGATATAGATGGATCAAAGTTTTTTAAAGGAGATAAATGAGGGATGTCCTTTTATAATTGATGTGAGGGTTACTTTTGGAATTTCATAAAATTTTAAAATATAAAAACGTCATTCTCTAACCCGAATGCCTCCAAAAGGCTATAGATTTGAAGCTAATATGGGATGGGGTTGAAATTATATAAATAAATAAAATTTATACAGGTTTAAGTGGTGTTTTAAACCTTATCTTTTATTGTAAACCCTTAGTTAGCCTATTATAACATTAACCACAGTAACATGTTTTTCACTCTTAAAGGGTTATGATTTTACATATAATGTGACAATTTGCTCATAAATAAAAAAGGGGTGAAACTTTTTACCATTTATTATCCACCTTTTAATCTTTCATGTTTTTTATTATTTTTAAATAATTTAATAAAATATTATTTTGACAAAATATCATTAATGTCAATTTTGACATTATTCATTTAATTTGACTTAAAAGACATAAATAAAAAGGTGTAATTCGAATATAATAATTTAATAAAATACTTATAAGTCATAATAATACATAAAATTTATGGAACACTATAAATAATTTAAAATATATCACTTATAATATTTTTAAAATCATTTATTTTATTTTTTTATTAATTGAATAAATATTGTGTCGGTGCTGCGTAAGCAATTAAGGTAATTATATAACTACTAAAAATTAGAAATAAATTTCCCTCATGAAAATAATTTCAATATTATAAAAATATATATTTATATTTTTTCATAAATTGATTTTTTTTATGTGGACACATAAGAGATATTTAAAACTAAGAGAGTAATATGTTGTAACTTTCTTTGTTTTAAATATTATATAGGCCATTTTCATCAACAAGTGTCCATTAAAAAATAAATTTAGATAATAAGGTGATAAGGGTATAATTTCATTCATTCAATAATAATTATAATGAAAAATTATGGCCTTATCACTTATTTTTCACCTAGATTAATCTGATTTACCCTTTATCAGGGTGATAAATTTTACCACTGTTACTATTCATAATGCCAAAAAATAAAAGGGACCTATTTACCAAATTTAAACCTAATGATTCCAAATATTAAATACATTCTATAAAATTCAATACCTATAAGTGTTAGAAATTAATTTTAAAATAAGTACACAAAACATGACTAAAACCACTTTTTAGAATAATATTGTTTTTAAGCATAAAATTGTATTTGTTTTTATCCCATGAATAGTAAAAATATTATATTAATGTTAAAAAAATTATTAAATATATAATATATAAATTTCATTAAAATAATTCACCAATATTTATTAATTTAATTTATTAAGATAAAAACACTTTGCATGCATAAAAATAGTTTTTAAAAAAAACACATCTTTTACTTTCAAATGATTTTTATTTTTATTTATAATTAATTAATAACCAATGAATTTATTTTATAAGTGTGTAAACCATATACTTTTAAAATTTTATTTATTCTTATTCATACCTCATAATTTAATGACTATGTTATAATGGTATACTATATTATGGTTCATTTAGACTCAGGGTTGCATGTACCAGAATTTATCGAAGAGATTAAATTTATTTAAAAAGAAATATATCATAAATTATTGGGGACATATATCATAAATTATTGGAGTTTGAAAATAGAAAATTTGGGAAAAAGTTCTTAAGCACGCAGTTAGTACTAACTATGTAGATTACTATAGAACAAGGAATAGATGGGACCATTTATATTTTACATGGTCTCTGCGTGGTTTTTCCAACCATGTATATCCTCTTAGGTAAATGTGTGACTTGATCTATTCATAATCCACTAAAAAATATTTAACTTTTTTCAATAGAAAAATAGTGATAGATAATATGTTTTTTGATAAAAGTGAGTAATTCCAATAAATATTAAATTACATTGATATTAATTATAAGAACCAAAAAAATTACTAAAATATATATTTTTTTTATTAATTTCTTTATACAAAAAAATATTTTTACAAATCTTGAATCGGTTGTTTTATCGTATTAATACCGAAAATTATTTTTACCAAAAAATGAATCTGTCATCATTAATTATCATTACCAATAAATGTTTCACTTTAAGAAAAATATGTTGTGATAAACTATTGAACAACCAAAAATTTCACTATAATAAAACACATATTTTTTGATAAAATTATGCTACACTAAAAATATGTTGCTAAATTAATATTTATTAATGCTAATTACACTCCCTCCTCTTCATTTTAGGATAGATCCATTCCCTCTACTATAGTGTGTCGACCATCCCAGTTATCCTTTAGCATGAGCCACTACGCATTGACCCACCATCACACCTCCCACTCACCCACGCCTGTTATATATAGCCACCCTCCACCGTTCCCCCCTCTTTTTTTGTGCACTAGGATTTTTTTCGTGCCTGATACACCCTAGAAGTTCCCTAAGGAAAAAAATTCTACCCAAACCATTAGAAATTTCCCCTTGGGTCTCTACATCATTTTCCAAAAAATAAGGAATTCACAACATTCATTTTTCACAACATCTATCAAATAAATGTGACATGGTGGAGTGATTCCCATCATAAAGTTAGGTAAAGTTATCTACTCTTCTCTACAAATATTCTCTTACTATAGACTATAATAAGTAGAGTAATTATGATTATTCAATTTGTTATATTCATTATTTATGATATTTTTTCTTGATTTAACTTTATTAAGGGTATTTAATGACTCTATATATCAGTATATGGATAAAATTTTCATGGATATTGTATATCATGTATAGGGTTTGGGTCCGTCTAAATTTGATTTAGGGTCGGTACTATTTTATGTAGACCTTACTCAAAATAAACTTGTAATTTAAATCGAGGTTGGGTAGGCACCCCTATTCACATCATGTTTCATGTGATTATTGGAAGGATTCAAGGTGTAGAACTATTCATGTTAGAAATAGTGTATAATATATAAATTTTTTAATTACATATTCTATAAAAATAGATACATTCCATAAATGTTGATGTGTGATTATTAGTCCAGTTCTGTGTAATCAGAGGAGATGGTACTCGTAAGGGACCATCTATCGTATTTGAGGTAGAATTTTATTTAGGATTATGCATTCCACTTATATATTATACATTAAAATACAAAATAATATCATGCAAGAATCAATGAAAATTATATAATGGAACCCCCCCCCCCACCCAAAGGTGATCACCTCTTTTATTGATAAAAGGGTCCTTATTTTAATTATGATTTTAAAACACACACACAATTAATATCAGTTAAGTAAAAAATAATTTTTCATTGTTTTATTTTTAGGATTTAAATATATTTTCACCACTTACATTAAGTAGTTAATAAAAATTAAATTTATGACTGGTTTTTTAAATGAATCCCTTACTTTAAACTTAAAATTAATTTTTTTGTGTAGAAATCTAGATGACATAGGATCAAATTGTTTTTGTTGGAATTTTGAGAACTATAGTCAATGAAATTATCATACATTCTTATATTAATTTTTATCTATACTAAATTACCATTTTACTTTAGTGTCTAATTTTCTTAATTTTATAGTCAATTGAAAAATAATTTTGTTTTGATGCTACTTTTGAGAAATATCAACATGAAATTAACACAAAACATATTGAATTTGTGAGTATAGATAATAGAATTACTATTATCAAGTTAATGGGGTGTTATATTGTAATTATTATACTTACATTTTCTATTTACTACTATTTTTTGAAATTTATATACATGTATATTAACAAAAGTTTGATTGATAGAAATAAAAAATTGATTCTTAGTAGAATTGATGTCTCTCTATTTAACTTCTGTGAGTTTTTATCTTGAATGGGTTAATTTATCATACATATTTCCTTTATAAAAAGAAAAATAATTGAAATTATTATTTTAGTATGTCAATATAAGATCATAAAAAACTAAAATTGAAAATTAATTTTATTTCTATATTCAATTTTATTAATGTTTTACTTAGGTTTGTTATCAATTAGATACCCTTTAAAATTTTTATTTATGGTTTGAGTTAACACAAAAAATGAGGGTGTTACTCAAAGTGAGTGATTTTATATGTCTATTAATAATTTTTTATTTTAAATTTGATTTAATTTTCATCTATATATTCATTTCTAGTGATTTTATATTGTAACTAGTGAGATGTTCAAACTTTTAGGAATACTCTTCCAAGATATGAGTGTTATATCTCTTACCTCATTTTATATTATAATATATTTTTTTGTACCATAATTTAAGTATGATTTTTTTTATTTTATTCACAGTTGGTTATTTTATGATGTAACTAGTGATATGTTCAAAATTTTAAGAACACTATTCTAAGATATGAGTATTATATATCTTACCTCAATTAATATTATAATTTTTTTTATCCTGTACTTTTAAGTATAATTTTTCTAAATTTTATCCTCTAGCTTGTGAAATGTTAAAACCTTTGATTTTATAAGGAATCCCATGACTTCTCTGGTTACTATTTTTGATAACAAAACAAGTAGTCTTTTTTCATCCAATTCTAGGATCATCAAAGAAATGGTATTCCCATTTTTTCCAAACATGGTGGATACTCCACCTCCCTTTAAATGGATTATAGTGTTTCTATTGTATCCTTTTATACAATACAATAAAAAGATAGCATACATCAACACACATCAATTCCTCCCAATTTTTGTGTGTCTTATGTAGTATCAGTGCATTGTGCTTGTCATTTTTCTGAGATAGATTGTCTTGGAAATTAGAAGAAATATTTTCAATATATATGCCATGTTTATTTTTTATTGATCTCTCTATCTAGCCATAAATGCATAATTTTCTAAATTCTTGGTTACTTTTACAGTTATAAACCCATGAAATTTTATGTTATGTGACACTTTTATAAAGTGATTCTGACATTTTTTACTAACATTATACATGTTTTTACTATTGTTTATAAATTTTTTATTTGGGAGAAAAATTAATGCTTCATCGTATTTAATTAATTTTCTTTATAAATTTAAGAATATTGGTTTCCTTAAAACTAGATGAAGGCACTATTAGATAGTATATATTGGAAACAGATTTTCACTTATCATTGTATGTATTTTTAACTTATATATTTTTATTTTTTTACTAGTGTTTCTAGAGTTATTTTTCCCAATTTTTTATTATTAGTGATAAGTTCTACATGTGATTATTAATAAGTAATGTCAAATGGGTCATTGAGTTCTTTGTGTAAGTTTTTGTAGATTAATTATTCAAAAAGGGATTTTATGGTTTTGTTTTTATATTTTAAGTGAAATTGTTTATTTTATAAATAAAATAAACATCAGTTTCCCTATTTTCTAAAAATTATAACAATAAATTTGAGCTAAAAAATATATATTTTTATTATTTATAATATTTTTATGCCACTTATTGAAGTGTTATTTTATGATATTTAAGTGTGAAAATTTTTTATAAATAAAACACCACTTAATTTTTCAAATTTTATAATGAGCGATAATGGTGAAATCATTTTATGGTAAGTGTTCGGATTTTTTTAACATAATTGATAACTATTGTAATCAGTTTTAATAAATGATGTTAGATAATGACCAATATTACTACTCTGTCAAACAAGATGAAATATTATGGAGGGGAAAACAACATGATGGATGGGTAAATATTTACAACACATTATTAAGATGCAAAGTTATTTGTTCATGATAGAAAAAATGTGAGCGAGGTTTCTGTATTTAACCAACCAATACTCTTTTTATGGATAAAATCCTAGAAAATCAATAAGAAAACATGACCTCCTATTGGTCACTTTGATAAACCACTTTTTATATATTTTATTTAAGGGAATAAACCCAAGTATCCACCTATTATGGGCCACTAGCTAGTGCAATAACCTAGACTAGTGTAGGAAACATTCTTAGAAATCCTCTTTTCTATGCTAGGTTCTCATGCTATGTTCGTAAGGGGGTGTTCCAAACATTTCAAACAATAAGTCACACATATGTATACAATCACACACCACCACAACCAGCACCACCCTGGCCTCCCCAAGGAGTATCCCATGCCTTAAACAAGAATCACATGGGTGGAGCCCCATATTGATTAAATCCCCACCCATTTAACAACCAACTAGAAAATGGCTCCCTCCTAGAGGGGTTTTCCAAAGAAACCAATTTAAAATGCCAAACGGATCTTACAAACTTTTCACAAAAATATTTCATTTTATAAATAACCACACACAACCAACTTTCTCAACCAAACACGCATTTGAAATCCCATTTTATCAATCCCACTCACCATTTAAATCAGAAACGCACTTACAAGGGCCAAATGGTCATATACCATTGAGAACTTAATGTAAAAACCCTATTTAAAGATTAAATCACTACTTTAAACTTCAAAAACGTGTTTATAAAAAAACAAACCATGAAATAATAAATCACTAATCATTTTAAAGAGCCAACTGGTCCATTTAAAGAAAAACACTTAGTGTGCACAATTTAACAAAAACACACCACGCGTTAAAAATTCACTTTTAAAATCATGTGCACCTCAAAACATTTCCAAACATGATTCAAACCATTCATATTATTTAATAAACCATTTAAGAATTTATAAAACAATTTTAAAGAGGATCTCATATCTTTACACACACAAAAATCATTCAAATCCCTCGTTTATGATCAAACGTGCACCCACAATATACCAAAATAGAATACACACCACTTGAATAGTTGAATAAACTAATTGCACAATTCATGAAAAGCTATCAAACAACACAAGATTGGTTTTCATAAAAAACACACCATATTTCACATAAACATTCTATAAAGTATCAAATGAAAACTCAATTATTTTAAAATCTAATTTCACACCAAACTAATTAATCAAAAAACATGCCAAATCAATTAAGCAGGTAAAACAATTATCCAAATAATGATTGTCTATAAAACCACCTAATTCCTCCCAAAATATTTTTTCTAAAAAAATCATATATAATTAATTAATATTCAAGGAATGTGAAAAATGCAAGTAATCAATGCATTTCTAAATTTAAAGGGTAAAAGGAAAAGGAATCCTACCTAAATTGATGAAGAACACCTGAAAATCGGTGCAAAATGTCAAACGCACCTCAATCGCACCCATGGGAAGTCAAATCCAACCCTAATAATCCAATTATACCTAAGATTTTAGAGATAAACCTTAAAAAAACATTATCCATGGGTGAAATCTAAACCAACGATATAATGAGAATACCGAATGGGGGTAAGGAAGGATGCCACCGGAGTAGGGTCCGCCAGTGAGGCCACAGTTTCCGGAGGGGAGGTCATGCCGGCAAGGGTCGCCGAAGGATAGTTGTGCACGCCGGAGGGGTTTCACCACACTGGTCGAGGCTGTGCTGGTGGAGGGGAGGTTGTCGGAAGGTGGGAAGGGGTGTCGTACAAGGTATGTGTCGGCCAGAGGAAGGATGAGAGGAAGGGTGGGCAGTCGGTGAAGGTTATGGTCCAGGCTGGGTCATGCCACGAGGGTGAGGGGTAGGAGGGAGATGGGGGGTGATGCCAAGGGGGTTAGGGTTTGCATTTTTTTATTAAAACCTTAAAGTAAACCTATAGTAATCATAATAATTAAAATAATTAAACAATAATAATAATAATAATTAATAACCTCTGTAATAATAATAATAATAATAATATAACTATAATAATAAAAATAATATAAAAATAATAATAATATAACCACAAAAACTTCTTTAATAATAATAATATTATCATTCGTGACAAAATAATATTATCTTTATTATGGTTAAATCATTTATTTAACTCAAATTTTAATTTTTCTACTCATTCAATTTATTTTATTTGATTGATTTGAATACTGTAACCGCGCAGTCTGCGCGCAGCTAAAGCGACCATGTGTGGACCATGTTGTAGCTTCTGTCTGATCTAGAAGCGGTCGCACAGGTACCTAGGCCAATCGCACGACTTCCGCTAACTGTGTGGTGTCCGCGCACCGGCCTAAATAATTATTATTATTATTATTGTTTTTGTTGTTATTGTTGTTGTTGTTGTTGTTGTTTCTGTTGTTGTTCTTTTCATTTTTAATAACAATAATAACTAAAAAAATTTAATAATGATAATAATATTATTAACTGCAAGCTTAATAATAATAATATCATTAATAATATTCCTTTCCTTATTGTAAATTTAACTTTCATTTTATTGTTCATTAAATTCTTATTTTATTTTTAACTTTTCATTTAACTTCATTTTATTATTCATTTAACTTTTTAATTTATCCTGCATATCAGGCAGGTCGCGCGGTGACCAGGGTGTAGCTACAAAGTCTCCCAACTGTGCTCTTCCTATCCATTAGGCATCACCAAGCCTGAAACACTTATCTTTCAATAAAAAATAAAAAATTTAAACAAGGAATCTCCCAAACCCCGACCCGAGCTAGAACCAAGGCAAAAATCAAACTCGTGTGTGAAAATTCTCCCCACTATAACACTTTCTGCCCCCAAAATCCATAAAAAGTCCAAACCCCCAACACAGAAACTGATATTCCTTTATAGTTCAAGTAGATTCCCAAAGAACGAAAATGAAGAGATCACAAAAACACAACCAACGAGTGAAAGGATAACAAGAATAACTCTATAGATCGAGACGGACACCCCGCTAAGTGACACCTGCCCCCAAAATGTTTAAGCACCCCCAGTTGATCAGTCTAAAAGATTTAGAATTACCAAAACACTAGATCCTGCCTCAAACATGAACATACTAAACATCACAAAGGGGAACGCATATAATCTATCCAAACAATCGAATAAAAACAAACACCATACCATGGATACCTTTATAACTTTACTCCAACCAAAAACACTAGAAAACTCTGATCTCTACATTTACTCAAAGGGAGAACTCAGAATTAGGTGGTTCCGCATAAAACCAACCACCACCAAACTGATACCAAGAACAAAACTAAGATATTGACATGGGGAGGCCTAAACGGACTCCCCACCATAATAAATAGGACAAAAATTAATTCAATGAGACCCACATAGGGTCTCCCCACCATAAGAATTAACGTGGTTAAAAGAACTTTAAAACCTTCCTTGTACTGTCCATAAACCACCACAAGGGGAGGTAAGCGAAGAGCCTAACTAATAGAGCATCAAAACCACAACTGATACATCCCAATACTTCCCATACATGGATAACTACAACCTAGACACACTTGATTCACACAGACGGTCCACACAATGCCCCTTTAAAAAAGGCATGCACCATGAGGCTTAACTGTCTCCCTCTCCCATGTTGAGAATAGGATTTTGATCAAAGCCTTCTCACGCTTCTAGAGTTCTCCCGACTATGTACCAGCTTCACTCTGGGACCTATGACTGGAGATCTTATGTTTGAATCATCTCTTATCTTGCAGTCAAGCTTTAAAAACCCTTGAATGAAACTTCTCCTTTTGGTTCCACAAGAAACCACAACACATTCCATGCCAAAACAACAGACCCCAAGACTCACTCTACCTCAACACGGAACTTTACCGTGACAAGGATTTAAAATATTCACATGAATCGCCATTTTCACCTCGAATGAGGAACAACGATAGAAAGGATATGAGGATAAACACTTTCATTCAGGGCTAAGAATCTCGGAATTTCTGAAGGAAGGATACGATTTTTTAAAATAGAAGTCCTACAAAGGATCCACAACATCCACATTTTCATTTAAAAAGGGAATGCAACACTGCCAAATGTCACCGTACGTGACCTCTGCAACTGAGGGAAACATTACAGGGAATGGGGATACTTTCCCAACTCCCATTTCATTTCCCAATATAAATCAATTCTCAAGAATCAAAGGACACCAACAAACTCAAACATCCCATGGTAACTTGAGGTTCGAAATGAGTGAGGTTTCATGAATTCCTTCCCATTCCTATATCCTGAGACACAATAATCCTATTCCTTCTTCCTTGACACTCTCATGTAACAATGGGCGCTCTATTAAGTAAGGTCCACTAAAGATTTGATCTTCTCTGATACCATTTTTTCATGAACTAACCCTAGTTGACCCTAAACCGGTCACCCAAGCTGATCTGTGGTAAGACCCGAGAGGCATTACCAATCCTCTCGGGAAGGCGACAAGCGCCAAGGGAATCAATAGAGTGACAATGGAACGATTTCACCCAATAAAATAAATAAGGTTAGCGGTGTAAATATAGAATCAAACCAAACTCAAATAGATTTTCAGATTCTACATTATTTACATTTTACAAATAAAGAGAAAAAAAACTAAACAATAGAAAAAACTAGAAAAACCAAATGGAAACTAACACCCATGTCACCTCTATGTGACCCTGAGGGTCACTCTCCAACCCATGTTAAACATCACCCAAGGAGATTGAGTCCATGATGGAACCTGTAGAATAAGTTAAAAATAAAAGGAAACTATATGCGTGAGTATTAAAGCTTAATAGGTAGGTCTGGCTAGTTTTATTCCCAGTGCACATCCTTTAAATAAAGAAAACATTGATTTTAGGTTTGGAATAAAATCTATAAACATAGGGTTTTCCATAATTTTCCTTTCAAAATAAATAAATCACAACGCATTTCCCTCCCATTTTAAAACAAGTTTCATTGTGAAGATAAGATAAATTTATGGGAAAGAAGGTTAAAAAGGGAACCAAGTAAGAAACATTCATTTTTCATTATAAAGTAAAATAGGTCTTAAAACCTTTTTAATAAAAACACACATTCAAGATTTACTAAGGAAACTTCAAACCAAGAGCAAGGGAGACAGTCTCACAATAAGGGAAATGGCTAACGAGTCTAGTTTCAGATCATCGTGGGAATACATAGGAACTCAAAGGAAGACCGTAACATATTATACATATGACTCATACCAAAGCCATTCCCTACTCAATTACATCATAACACCCTAACGCCTGACCGTTGCCCTACCTGGCCTAGTTTAGGGGCCTGATCCCATAGCAATAAACCCAAGTATCCACCTACTATAGGACACTATCTAGTTAAATAACCTAGACTAGTGTAGAAAACCTTCTTAGAAATCCTCTTTTCCATGCTAGGTTCTCATGATATGTTCGTAATGGGGTGTGCTAAACATTTCAAACAACAAGTCACACATATGTATACAATCACACACCACCACAACCGGCACCACCGCAACCTCCCCAAGGAGTATCCCATGCCCTAAACAAGAATCACATGGGTGGAGTCCCATACAAAGGACATCCCCACCCATTTAATAACCAACTAGGCAGTTGTTCCCACCTAGAAGGGTTTTCCAAAGAAACAAATTTAAAATTCCAAATGGGTCTTACAACCATTTCCCAAAAACAGTTCATTTGATAAATAACCACAAACAGCCCACTTTCTCAACCAAACATGCATTTGAAATCCCATTTCATCAATCCTGCTCACCATTTAAATCCGAAACACACTTACAAGGGCCAAAGTGGCATATACCATTGAGCACTTAATGTGAAAACCCCATTTAAAGACTTAAATCACCACTTTAAACTTCACAAACATGTTTATAAAGAAACAAACCATGCCATAATAAATCACTAATCATTTTAAAGAGCCAACCGGGTCATTTAAAGAAAAAAACTTAGTGTTCACAACTTAATAAAAACACACCACGTGTTAAAAATCCACTTTTAAAATCATGTGCACCTCAAAAAATTTCCAAACATGATTCGAACCATTTATATTATTTAATAAACCATTTAATAATTTATAAAACAATTTGAAAGAGAATCCCATGGATTTACACACACAAAACCCATTAAAAAACCTCTTTTATGATCAAATTCTCACCCACAATATACCAAAATAGAATACGCACCCCTTTCATAGTTGAATAAACTAATTGTGTAATTCATGAAAAGATATCAAACAGCACAAGATTGGTTTTCATAAAAAACGCACCTTATTTCACATAAACATGCTAAAAAGTATCAAATGCAAACTCAATTATTTTAAAAACTAATTTTGAACCAAACCAATTAATCACAAAACATTCCAAATAAATTAAGCAGGTAAAACAATTATCCAAATAATGATTATCTACAAAAACACCTAATTCATCCCAAAACAATTTTTCTGAAAGAATAATATATAATTAATTAATATTCAAATAATTTGAAAAATTAAAGCAATCAATGAATTTCTAAATTTAAAGGTTAAAAATAAAAGGGATCTTACCTCAACTGATGAAGAACACCCAAAAATCAATGTGAAATGTCAACCGCACATCAATCGCACCCAAGAGAAGTTAAATTAAACCCTAATAATCTAATTAGACCCAAGATTTTAGTGATAAACCTTAAAAAACAATATCCATGGGAAAAATCTAAACCAAAGGAATGATGAGAATACCGTAGGGGGATAAGGAAGGCTTCTGTTAGAGTAGGGTGCATCGGTGAGGTCGCAGCTACCATAGGGGAGGTTGCATCGGCAAGGGTTGCTAGAGGAGAGATGTGTGTGTCGGAGGGGTCGTGCCTCACTGGTGGAGGTTGTGATGGTGGAGGCTAGCTCTTTGGAAGGTGGGAAGGGGTTTCAGACAAGGGATGTGTTGGCTGGAGGAAGGATGGGAGGAAGGGTGGGTGGCCAGCAAAGGTGGGTGCACCTGGCTGGGTCGCACCACGAGGGTGAGGGGTAGTAGGGAGATGGGGGTGATTCCAAGGGGGGTTAGGGTTTGCATTTTTTTTATTTTTATTAAAACCTTAAAGAAATCATATAATAATCATAATAATTAAAATAATTAAACAATAATAATAATTAATAACCTCCGTAATAATAATAATAATAATATAACGATAATAATAATAATAATATAACAATAATAATAATATAACCACAACAATTTCTTTAATAATAATAATAATATCATTCATGAAAAAATAACATTATCTTTATTATGGTTAAATCATTTATTTAACTCAAATTTTAATTTTTCTAACCATTCACTTTATTTTATTTCATTTATTTGAATACCGCAACTTTGCGGTCCACATGCAGCTCAAGTGACCATGCACGGACCATGTGGTAGCTTCTGTCTGATCCAGAAGCAACCACACGGGTACTCAGGCTGATCACATGACTTTCGCTAAACATGTGGTACCCGCGCACAGACCTAAATAATAATAATAATAATAATCTTAATAATAATAATAATAATCTTTTCATTTTTAATAATAATAATAACTTCAAAAATTCTAATAATGACAATAATATTATTATCCACAACCATAATAATAATAATATCATTAATAATATTATTTTCATTTTTTTAAATTTAACTTTCATTTTATTGCTCATTAAATTCTTATTTTATTTTTAACTTTTCATTTAACTTCATTTTATTATTTATTTAACTTTTAATTTATCCTACATACTAGGCAGGTTTTGCGGTGACCAGGGCATAGTCGCATAGTCTCCCAACTGTGATATGCCTATGCGTCAGGAACCGCCAAGCCCGAAACACTTATCTTATTGCTTGAAATCCCCATTTCCATTTATGAAACCCACTTGTAATAAGACCACAATACCCAAATTATAAATCCAAATCTTCCACCTATTCATAATCATTTCACCCTCAAGCACACTATCATGATTGAACCATAATTTGTCACCTGAAATTCCAAATTACAGCCATAATAAAGAACTATTTTATAGCATTTTATATCCTAGCTCACTCTATAAATTTCCAATCATTCCTAAAGCACCTATGATACACGAAATCCTCACTAAGAGTAGTGGAATAGATGCGTCATCAACCTAGATGAACTGAAAACACCCACTCCCGGTCGAGGACCTACTGTACACACCAGTTCAACCATCTTCCTATTATTGTTGGTGTCAAAGTGTTACCTATAACTAAAATTGGGGATGAATTTATTCTTACCTTCAATGTAAGCATACAGTATGTGATCACCGTAAATGTGGCCATGTCATGACTAAGTGGGTGAGTTTTTATGCATAGAATCATCTTCAGTGTGAACTATAATAGTGACAACCAGTGTGTAAGATAAATAAGTTGTGGATAAAATTTGATAGAGTTTCATGTAATGTCTATTGGATTTTGAACATGTTTGTAACATGTTTCTTGGATCTTCATGTTTTTTTCTTGGAGTTTGAACATGTTTTTAAATTATGTTTGGAGATATTTTTTCAATTAAATCCTTGGTTTATTGGAGTTTCATATAAGTTAATTTTATAATTGTTATATAATAAATATATTACATATAATTAAATTAATTAATATAATATAAAATTCTATCAAAAAATATTGGAGTACCTATACATAATATTTTATTTAAAAAATAATTTATAAAAAAATATTAATTGTTGGTATTGTTTATAATAGTAGATAAAATGATATTTTTAATAATATTACTGATAGAAAGGTAGATGTTGATAATAATGTTATCATCAGATAAATTTGTTGTATGAATTTATTTTTAAACATTTTGAAAAATAAGTATATTATCTTTTGGTATTATTATATATTCAATAGAACTATTTTATTTTTCAAAATAAAATTTAGCGATAGAGTTTTTACCAAAAATGTAGTGATAAGAACATATCTATTGGTAAAATGATTTACCAATATTAAATGTATATTTACCAATAGATATATATCTATTAGAAAAAGTTAAATATTTTTTAGTGAGGTTATCCCTGCACATTTAACACGCGGTTTAGAAAATCATGTGGCCTAACCGTGCAGTCATCCTTGTTTTGTTAAAAAATAAAAAATTACAATTACAACCCTATCAATTTTTAACCCTAACCCTCCCTCATTTCCTCCCCTTGTTAGAACTAGGTCCCCCCCCCCATCCATTAATCCTTTTTCTCCCTTGTTACTTAGTGTATCTATTTGGATTCCTAGGTAAAGATCTTGAGGTAAGGACATGTTTTTTCGGATTTTCCTATCCTTTCTTCCTCTTCTACCATGTTCTTCCACTCCTCTATTTTCCATCTAACCCCAATGGTCATGGAGGTCTAAACCTGGGGATTAAGATGGTTTTTATTAAATTTAATAGGTTTTAGGTTGGTGATGATACCTTTTTTCCCATTATTTTACTATTTGTAAAAGGTGATGAGTTTGCATCACTTTTGAGGTAGATGTCTCTACATAATCAAAATTTTCCTTTGGCTTGACTTTATTCTTGATTTCTTCTTTTTTTTATAGACATATTATGTTTAAATTGATTTTTTGAGGTATTTTGTTCATATGATTATCATTGAACTTGGATTTTATTAGAAAATGGATTTTTTCCATGGCTTTTCCTGTTGAAAATAATTTTGGTCCTTCAAAAAATTTTATGAAAAAAATTCAAGAAAATTATTACCTTCAAATGTAATTTCAAAGAGATTTTAAAATTTTATTTTGGTTGGGAACTTAATTTATTTATCATGGGATTCATTGATTATTTTGGATGTGATTATGGGTTTCACATGGGATACATTGGGTGTGTGGTTTTGGTACGGGTGTTGTATTATCCCTAGGCCTGAGCTAGATAGGGGTCATTTATTGTGAGGCCATGAGAGGCCATGGATCATACTACTCATTTAGGATCACATAGGTCGACCAATGTATGGTGAGAAGGACCTAAAAACCTAGAGCCCATAGGTCATAGCTCCCCCATATTACAAATATACTTTGATCTTATTAGGGATTATCATTAATTTATTCCCATATGTCGGTTGAATATGAGTATGTTGGATTATCTTATATTTCCCTCAGTTATTCTATGTTATTACACTTTCCATGTCATTCATTTTCAAGGTTTTCTTTATGAAAACCATAGGATTTATAAAATGTTTTCAAATAAATGACTTTATAAACAATATTTTCAAACTATAAATATTATTATATATTGTGAAAAGTGATATATAGATTCATGGTGGCATCCTACTAAGATTTTTCTCACACCTTGAATATTTCATTGAGCATATGCAGACTTGATTTTTTTTATTCAAGTAAAGGTAAAGGATATGGATATCATAGTAGGGCTTCTTGATGATATGTCTTCTTCTGTGGTATGAGTATGGTGGTGGCCAAGAGCCACATAGAGATAGTTTGACCAGGTGGGATCCTTGGTATTTTGGTATTTTGGGTTTTGTGGCTATGTATCAGTGTATCATCCAATTCAGTCTGGAATATTTTGAATCTCATGTTTATTTATGGGATGTTTGATCTTTCCTATTTCATTTATATTTTTTCACCTAGTTATGTATTATTGTCATATTGTTGTTGTTTATATTCTCATTGGAATATTTTGTATTATTTTGGCTACTTATATTTTGGTGTGGATGTACAACCCCTGGATAGGTCATGCTGGATATCTTGGGGAAATCATTGTTTTGTTTGTATTTTAGAGGGTCAAACCATTACCATGGAGTTAGCATTGATACCGTGGAACTAGTCTCTAGCCCGGGGTAATCAGGAACAAACCTCGAGCCTTATGGATAATTGACTTGGGTGACATGGCAGGTTGACCCGATTTGGTTTATTACACATAAACATGTGGAATTTCTATTGGATGTTTTATCATCATAATATCTTATATTTTAGATTACTAAGTGAAAACTTTATGAGATAAAATCTCATCCTCCACTACAAAAAAATGACTTACATCAATAGGAATTTATTGACAAACAATATATTTATTGGTAAAAATGAGCAATTCCAACATATATTAAGTTTTATTGGTATTGATTTTAAGTACCAACACTTGTTTTTACCAATAGATATATCTGTTGGTATTAATCTTTTAACATCAAAAAATATTTTTTCCAATAGTTAAATCTATGGTTTTATCATAGTAATACCATCATTTTTTACCAATACTTGAATCTATTATTAATAATAATCATTTAAAACAAATATTTTATCACTAATAAAATCTGTTACAATAAATCATTCAATAATAATAACCAACTAAAAGAAACCAAATTTTTTATATAGATTATTATTTTTATGACCAAAGTCAATATTCACATTTAGAGGTTTTTTAAAAACATCTCATATATACTACTTATATTTTCTAATGTTTTTCATTTAATAAGTATTTAAATACTTTTCATAAAAAAATCAAATCACTAGGATATTTTAATTTAATAAATATAATAAATAAAAACACAGTAATGGATAAAAAATAATAAACATAATTGTAATATAAGTAATTAATATTTGATATTCACATATTGAAATTTTATTTTATATTATAAAGAAAAAAATATTAATTTTTATAATTTTTTATATTCATTATATAATAATAAATTAAGTAATTAGTAATGGTTATTTACATATTGAATTTTTTATATAATAAATTATTATATATTATATTTATTTAATATTATAAAATTAATAATTTTTCTATATACATATATAGATAATATTTTTTATTTAAAATAATAAATATAATTTGATATTTTTATTTATGTGATTTATTTTTTATAATTTGAAATGTTCATACACATCTCTACTCGCACCTGCAGACACCCCCACTGCACTTGTCACCCCTACTGCCCCCGCACCCACAGATGCCACCCCCACAAACCCCACACCAGTGCTTTCCTCTGAATCGCTACTCATCTTCAATTATCCTACATGTATGCTCAATCCATCAAGTTCATAAATCTTCATAGTGGGAGTTTCCATCCTAATTCACCTTTCCACTTCAATACACTGACAAAATCAACCCTACGCACGATAAATCTTAATATTTCCCTAATCTTCAGGGTGGACATTCCCATGCCACAATCCATTTTGTCACCCTATAAGGTACCGTGAAAAACCTAACTCTCTGATTTCTGTTTCACGGTTGCGGCTTCCCATCGCCTAAGATTTCTTTGGAATTTGATTCATTTCATAGCCTCTTCTTCATTTGTGTAATTATTCCTCTACTTCACCTCCCCCCCTCCTCATCCCATCTTTTGCTGCAAGATTGGTGATTTTTATTTGAGATATTATTTTATTCCATTGCTCTAAAAAATATGATGAAACAAATGAAAAATCAATATTGAATTTAATTTTATTTTCTCTTATGGTTTGAAGTTTATTTTTTTAGTTTCCTTGTTAATAAATTTTATAATATATATTAAGTTGTAATATGATTTATCAAAAAATTATTTTTCTATTGTGTTTAATTTCTTGAAAATTGAACAATATATAGAAACTTCCATAACAAATATATTTAGTGATAAGAGTTGGGTGAAGTTAAGGATAAAATCTCAAGATTATTTAAGTGGTGTAGATTTATTCCTTGATATTGATTTTTTAATTTTGGTAAGGGATAACATGATTGTGTGTCCATGTTGAAGCTATGATAATTGACATTATTTGCATTGAGATGTTGTGAAAGATCATCTCATTATCAAAGAAATAGACGTCGATTATTAAAAATGTATTTTTATTTTTCATGGGGAGTTGATGTTCAATGGTGATAATAATTTGTTTAGTATTGAACATTATATTTCTTCTGAAGATGATATGATTGACATGTTGGGGGGTTCCTTTGAATTTTAAAAACTAGAAAACACCTCATCATTTCATTCTAATGAGGCGCAAACATTTTTAAAATTAGTTGAAGATTCTAGGAAACCTTTATACCCTATATGTGAACTAAATTATATTTTATTGTTGAAATGTATCATCTGAAATGTTTACATGGGATCACTAATATGAAAATTGATGCACTTATAAACTGATTAAGATATCTCTTCCCAATTATTCAACATTACCTGAATCATTTGTGAAGGTGAAAGGGGTTATCATGAAACTTAGGCTTAATTATAATAAGATTGATGCATTCCAAAATGATTTTGTGCTTTTTCATAAGGAAAAATATTTCCATGATAAATGCCAAATTGTAGTGCTTTGAGGTGGGAAACTGTTGATGATGGAAGTATTATGAAATTAAAAAATGGTTAAAAATTTACCAATGAAGGTTTTGTGTCACTTCCCCTATATACCCATGCTTAAAAGTTTATTCATGTTATCTAAACCATCCCTTCTCATGATATGGAATGAGCATGAGAAAGTTAAAGATGAAAAGTTAAGGCACCCGGCAGATTTGTATGTTTAGAAATATTTAAATGGTAAGTATCCTAAGTTTGTAAGTGATCCAAGAAATGTTAGTCTAAGCTTGGAAATTGGTGGGTTTAATCCATTTGGAATGATGTCAAGTTAATATAGAATATGGAATGTTGCCTTTGTGATTTATAATTTTCCTCCATGGTTATGTATGAATCCATCATATTTTATTATTTAATTATTGATACATAGCCCTAAGTCACCTGGCAATGATATCGATTTATTTTTAGAACCTTTAATTGATGAGTTGAACGTGTTATGGGAGTTCGGTATTGAAATATTTGACACATAAAAAATGAGTTGTTTATATTATATGAAACATTAATGTGTATAATTAATGACTTTCCCACATATGGTAATCTGTTAGATTGGCAGACTAACAGTAAAAATGCATGTCCATGTTGCAATTTTGAAACATGTTCATTGTACTTGAGAAAAGGTAATAAAATATGTTACATGGGGCATCGAAGCTTCTTGGATAAAAGTCACAAATTTCATATAAATAAAAAAGAATTTAATGGGAAAATAAAAACAAGGAAACCGCTTAAATATCATAATGGATTAGAATTTTTAAATCAGATGAAATGATTGGATGTCATATTTGGAAAAAATATTGAGGCTCAAAGACAAAATAAATGGAAGAGAGATATTGATGTACCTTGGAAAAAGAATAGTATTTTCTTTCCACTCCAATATTGTGATAATATTCTTCTACACCAAAATTTGTATGTTATTCATGTAGAAAAAAATTTCTTTGAAAGTTTTATTGGAACACTTTTTGTCATTGAGGGGAAAACTAAAGATACTTTGAAATATCTACTCGACTTGGTAGATTTAAATGTAATACCTGATCTTCACCCATATGAGTATCATGGTTGAACATATCTACCTGCAACATTCCTTACATTCATGGACCAATAAAAATCTAAAATGATATGTGTATTGGCCTCAATCAAATTTCCAAATGGGTATTCTTCAAATATTAAGAGGAAATTTATTGATGGAAAATTTTTTAGTTTAAAATGTCATTACCACCATGTTTTAATGCAATATTTATTACTATTATCTCTAAGGAAAAAGAAAAATAAGGAGTTCAGTAGTTTTTTGATTGATCTGAGTAACTTTTTTAAGTATTTATGGTCAAAAGTGGCAATATCTAAAGATTTTCATAGGTTACAACATCGTGGTGCTACAATACTATTTCATTTAAAGCATGATAGCATTTTCATGACACGTCAAATTTATTATATTTTAAAAGTTTATTTATAGTATAGGGAAGACCCTAGGTTGTCTCTCAAGGAGTGTTGATAGGTTTATAGTATGCTTTTTTAATAAAAAGTACTAAAAAGGGGGTGGTTTAGAAAACATTTTTAAGAAAATAACTTAATTTAAAGAGCTTAATCATTGATAAATAAAGGTGGTGTTTTAATAATTATTATAGAATAGGTCATTTAAATTTCACTACACATCTTGAATAGTTCATTGTTCTAAAATTTTTATATGGTTTAATGTAATTCTTTGGTTGAGGGTTATCAAGATCTTGATTCCCCTCTTTCCTCTTAAAATGATGCATAAAGAAGAAACCCTTGACAAAAAAATCTTGATTTCAAGGTTTGGGCCTCAATAATAGAACAAAGGATACCAAATCATACTAAAATATAATGATTTTTTGTAAAAAAATAAGGATTTTTATATTGTCCAATTGGAACAACCCAAGATCCCCACTTAAAATCTCAACCAAATCGGTGTTGAGATAAAAAGTGTTTCACTTAATTATAAAAAAATAAATATATTCAGAGGAGAAGTATAACGACCCATAATTTACATACATTGTTATTACTTCAGAATTGAAGCGCACTTATTACAACATATAACAAAACCATGAAATGACCGTATAGGTATAGTGTCTTTAAAAACTGGGAAACAAAAACAACTGGTTCATAAAGAATCTACATTGTCTCCCATTTATTTCATCATATCTAGAATCCCTTTTGGCATATATTACTTAATACCCTTCTTCCTAACCTAGGGAAAAGAAAACATACAAAAGGGTGAGCTCAAATGCTCAGTAAGGGTAAATAAAAGAAATACCAATCACATCATATTCATAAGAACATATCATTTTGGAAATCTTAACCTGAAAAAGAGATCATAATTTCATAACATGGGATAAATCATAGTAGTGAAATGTAATCCCAATAATCATAATATAAAACATGAAACTTTGTGGAATACACACATAATCATAGAGAATCATTTCTTAGTAGTCAAGACACATTTCCAAGACTATCTTAGCGGACAAAGTCCATTTCTGAACCGAGCTCACTCCTCATTTCAGTCCTGTATCACTGAACCGGATTAACCTGCCATTCCAACCATGTCTATCTCATGAGATATAAATATTTACCCAATGCATTGGAGGGAGATATAGGTCCCACCCATCTCATAATGAAACCATTCTTATGTGTTCCACAAAATCATAAATCATAGCATAACCCAGGTAATAAAAATATAATTCTTAAACATCATGCCATCATAACATAATCCATATAAGATAAAAGGACATCAAAAAATTAATTCCATCATAACATAATCAAATCAATTTAAAAACAGGGATAGAAACATAACTCCATATTATCTTATATGGAAAATAATTTTTATAAAACACTTGAACTCCATTCTTGAGGAAAATATCCTTTCTACTTCAAAAAAAGCATTTTACTTTCTTAACATGTCATAAAATTTTAAACTAAAATAAGTTGATTAAAAATAAACTTGAAAACTTTTAAATGAATCTTCATGGAAATAATATTCTATGAAACCATAAAAATCCATTCATGTCGTATAAGTTAAAAAAACATTCTTCTCGTACTTTGGCCGAAAAAGTCAAAAAGTACCTCGTACTAAAAACGAAAAAAGATTCCTTTCATATATTTTACTAAAAACTCACCATTGAGTAATATTGTATTTAAAAAATTGTAGGAGGATATAAATAATATTACATATTGACGAAACATGGATTTTGATGATAAATATTCCCCATTAATTACCAAAGTATAAACAATCTCGGATAAAAATTGAGATTGCGAGATTTCCCTTACCTTTGGTCTGATTTGCTTCGTACGTGTCCGAACCTCCTGTATAATGATTTAAATAATGTTATTTACTTATTCCAGAATTTTACTCATTGTTATGATATCATATATGGTCATATTCTTAGCTTCGTATTAGTAATATTTCATTGCTACTTGTTATTCGGGTGTTTATTGATTTTTGTTCTTATGCGTGTTTTGTCGAATAAATTATTATTATTATTTTTAGGTTATAGATACCTCATTTAAAAAATGGTATTAGTTTAATATATATCATATTTATACATTCAATTCATTTATATAATCATTATGCATTGAAGATCATGTAGAACGAGTCGCATCACATCGTGGAGACGGTAGGTCGTACGTACGCACGAGCGATGATATCATTCCCATGATCATGTAATTTTATTGAAGTGTATGTATACTATTTAAGAATAAATATCACATTAAAATAATCATATATAGTTATTATTTACACCATTATACCCATCCAAGTAAGGTGGTGGTGGAAAACAGATTACACCACGGCGTGGAGACGGTATTCTGTACGTACGCACGCGCGGTGATTTCGTTTTCCATAGGATGGATAGAAGGTGAAATAGGGTTGTTTCATATTTATAATAACATATCAGTATATGATTTATACTGATGTTATTACTTCATAATGAAATAACTAAATAAGAATAAGTAGAAGAAGAAATAAAGTTGAAAGAGTCGGTAACGGATATTACCTCTTCTTTGAAGCGCCTCTTCTTAACCTCCTCTTAGGGAACTAAAGATGGTATTTGAAGAAGACCAGGACCTCTAGGATGTTTCTATGGAAGTGGAGAAGATAAATTGGTAGGTTTTTTCCGAGATTTAAGGCTCAAAGTGGTGTGAGGAGGAGAGGGAGGAGGTGCTCTTTTATAAGGGAGGAGAGGGGAACCTTAGGAAAAACTTAAAATATTATTTTATAATAAAGTCATATTCGGTTTTTAATAGCTCCAAATTAATTTATTTTGAAGATAAGGTAGGTATGGGTCTAAATCCTCTCTTCCAATAGATTTTAGACAACTTTAGATTACTATTTAAACCTTATCATTTAGATTTAACTCTAAGTTAAATAATTTAACTTTTACCGTGTCTTTTTGTTTTCTTACACTATATGGTTAATTAACTTACTATAATAATCCAAAAGAACCCCAAGTGGTTCATTATTAATATATATAACCTTATATAAGTCATTTTTTCGAACATTATATTTTTATGAATAAAATAACAATTAATAATATAATATTTGTTTTAAAAACTATTTTATGTCAATTTTGACACTATTTGGTAATTGATTTTTGTAAAAATTATAACAGCATGATTAGTTAGAAAAAATTTAATTAAATAAATAATAATATGTCCTATTAACCTATAAATTTATTTTAATTCATAAAAAGTATCAAATTACATTTATTTGCGTATTTATAATATCAATTATGTTAATATTTCCTTAATAAGGTAATTACTGCATCATCATTGTGTTATAAATAAATTAAATTATTTAAAGTCTAAAAATTATAAATAAAATACCATTATGTAGGAAATCTTTTTATCTTTATAATGAATATTTATAGTCGAATTTATCTTATTTAAAACCCTACATTAAAAATGTTTTAGTTATTAAACTTTGATTTTAACTATTTTAACTCTTCTTTAAATAAAATAATAATAAGTGCCCTAATCTAATCCAAGTGGACCTAAATGGTCATATTTTATTACTAAGGTTGTTTTTGGTCGAATTAAACTTATCCAATAGAATTAGTACATGTGTTAGGGTAATAATAATACCATTTTTACCCTTAATTACCCTATTTACTTTTAACCGTGGTAAATAAAAGTAAAAAGTTACTATTCACTATCTTATTGAACCACATTTTACTCCTTGATATTAACCGTGTCTATCAGATTTTTAAAATTCCACTCACAGAAGCAGTAAAATTAAGTTTTATGTGAATTTTCAAATTCTCCTAGAAGGTGGGTAAAAGATAGTGAAAAGTTCAATAAAATTTTTATATATCTAAAATTATTATAAAATGACTCCAATGAATTACTTTGAACTTATATAGGTATTATGTATCAATATTTACCTAAAATAAATTTAAATAAAATAAATAATTATTTAAATAAAATGTCAGTTTTTAAATATTAACCTAGTGTTTTCACTATTCATCAAAAATTGAAAGTTTTCAGAAAAATACCAAAAATTCACCCTAGGCTAAAAAAATCCAAAAATGAAGTCCATTTTGAAAGATAAAATTTATAAAATTTCAAAAAGTGGGTATTACTATTCATAACGGCTAGTTTTAATAATATTTTAATAGCATATCGTTGTTTAGTGAAACTCGGTATTGCGTATAACACAAGCTATCGAGGAAGGTCACGATTGCGTGTAAAGAAAGCCAAGCTAGTGTTGTGTGTAGTGAAATATTACTTTGATGATGTATATAACATAAAAACAAAATATTTCTCATAAAAATCTTGGGTGTTACATTCTACCCCCCTTAAAATGAATTTTGCCCTCAAAATTTGTCACTTTGTAACAAACAGATGAGGATACCCCTCCCTCATCATATCCTCAAGCTCCCATGTAGCTTATTCTAATTGGTGGTTCCTTCATAAAACTTTCACCAAGTGAGTGGTCTTGTTCCGTAGGACTTTTTCGTTACGATCCAGAATCTCTATCGGCTGTTCTTCATAAGAAAGATCTTGCTCCAGTGGTACAACTTCTGATCTGAGTACATGTGAAGGATCGGGTATGTACTTTCTCAGGAGAGATACATGGAACACATCGTGAACTTGAGAGAGATTCGGTGGAATCGCCAATCGGTAAGCTACCTTCCCAACATGATCTAGTATTTCGAAAGGACCGATATACCTAGGGCTCAGCTTTCCCTTCTTTCCAAATCGCATTACTCTCTTCCAATGAGATATTCGTAAGAACACTTTATCACCCACTTCAAACTCTAGGTCTTTCCTTCAGTTGTCAGCATAACTTTTTTTTCGACTCTGAGCTGCTCTTATGTGTTGTTGAATAGATCGGACCTTTTTTTCCATCTCATCAACAAGATCAGGTCCTAATAGCTTTCTTTCCCTAACTTCATCCCAGCAAGTTGAAGTTCGGAATTTCTTTCTAAAGAGAGCTTCATAAGGAGCCATCTAAATACTGGAGTGAAAGCTATTATTATAATAAAATTCCACCAAAGGTAGGTGTTGATCCCAACCACCTTTGAAATCCATAGTGCAAGCTCTTAACATATCTTCTAGAGTTTGAATTGTTCTCTCAGACTGACCGTCTGTCTGAGGATGATAAGCAGTGCTGAAACTCAACTCTGTATCTAAAGTATGCTGAAGACTTCGCCAAAACTTCGAGTTAAACCTTGGATCCTGATCAGATATAATGGAAATTGGTACTCCATGCAATCTTACCACTTTCTTTACATATATCTTGGAAAGCTGGTCCAGAGAGAAATCGTCTCTAATAGCAATGAAGTGTGCCGACTTCGTAAGACGATCAACTATGACCCAGATAGCATCATTGTCTTTGGATGTTTTAGGAAGTCCAGTAACAAAGTCAATAGTGATGTTTTCCCATTTCCATTCAGGTATGGGTAATGGTTGTAACATCCCCTTAGACTTCTATCTCTCATCTTTAACTTGCTGACAAACCAAGCATCGAGAGACATATTCAGCAACATCTTTTTTCATGCCATCCCACCAGAATTACTCTTTCAGGTCTCTATACATCTTGGTGCTTCCAGGATGAATAGAGAATGAAGAAATATGAGCCTCATCCAGCAGCTCCTTCTTTAATTCTGGGATGGGAGGAACACAAACCTGATTTCGGAACCTTATTATCCCATCACAATAAAGGTTGAATTCAGGAACATTTCTCACCTTCTTTTGTAACTCTACATCTTCTTTTTATGCCTCTTTAATCTTCACATGTATAGATGGTTGAACATTCATTTGAGAAAGATAAGATTTTTTTCCTTCCATTATAATTCCAAGATCCATCCTTTGTAAATCCATAAATATTGGATCTTTTGTGATCCTCATCATGGATAATCTAGCATGGTCTTGTCGACTTAATGCATCTTCCACCTTGTTTTCTTTCCCAGGGTGATAATGAATTGAGAAATCGTAATCCTTAATCAGCTACAACCATGTTCTTTGGCACATATTCAGCTCCTTTTGTGTGAAAATATACTTTAAACTTTTATGATCAGTATAAATATCACACCTTTCACCATAAAGATAATGCCTCCATGTTATTAATGCAAAGATTACCACAGCTAACTCCAAATCATGAGTTGGGTAATTTTTCTCATGGATTTTCAACTGTAGTGAGGCATAAGATATCACCATATCATTTTCCATGAGAACACACCCCAATCCCTTCTTGGATGCATCACTATAGATCACAAACCTTTCTCCACTACAAGGTAGTGTGAGCACAGGTGCACTGGATAATCTTCTTTCTAACTCCTTGAAATTCTCTTCACACTCCTCTTTCCAAGCGAACCTAACTCCTTTTCGCGTCAACCTGGTTAGTGGATTAGATAATTGTGAAAAATCTTTCACAAAACGTCAATAATATCCATCCAAACCAAGAAAACTTCGGATCTCAGTTACTGTTGTTGGTCTCGACCATCTTTCGATAACTTCTGTTTTTACTGGATCCACAGATATCCCCTCTTTTGAGATTATGTGACCCAAAAATGAAACTTTTTGAATCCAAAATTCACACTTGGTAAATTTTTCATAAAGCTTATCCTTTCTCAGGGTCTTTAATACAATTCTCAAGTGATCTTCATGTTCTTCCTTACTCTTTGAATAAACAAGAATATTGTATATAAAGACTACCACAAACTGACCAAGATAGTCTCTAAAGACTCTATTCATTAGATCCATGAAGATAGCAGGGGAATTAGTAAGACCAAATGGCATCACTATAAATTCATAGTGTCCATACCTTGTACAAAAAGTCGTCTTTGGTATATCCTACCTTTTGACCCTTAATTTATGATACCCTGAACAAAGATAAATCTTGGAAAATTATTCAGCTCTGCGTAGTTGGTCAAATAAGTCATCAATGCATGGGAGAGGATATTTGTTCTTGATAGTGATCTTGTTAAGTTCTCGATAATCAATGCAGAGTCTCATTAATCCATCTTTTTTCTTAACAAATAGAACAGGTGATCCCCAAGGTGACGCACTAGGGCGTATGAATCCCTTATCAAGATTATCTTGGAGTTTATTCTTCAATTCCTGCAACTCAATAGGGGCCATTCTATAAGGTGTCTTTGAAATAGGTAAAGCACCCGGTACGAGTTCTATTGAAAACAAAACTTCACAATTTGGTGGAAGACCAGGAAATTCCTCCAGAAAGACATTATCAAACTCCCGTACAATGGGAATATTCTTAATCGTGAGTTTCTCTCCAACCATTTGAGATAAATAACCTTCATTTAGTGGAATCAAGACCCATAAGATGGAAGAAATTTCCAATGGAAGGTTATGTTCATCCTTGCATTGATAGATGATCATAGATTGATCTGGAATATGAAATGTGACTTCCCTTCTTTGGCAATTGATATGAGCTCCATATAAAGAAATCCAATCCATACCAAGAATCGCATTAAATTCCACTATAGGAAGGATCACAAGATTTTCAGGAATCACTTTCCCACAAACTTCAATCGGAGAAGAATTGTAAACTTTTGATGCGACTGTTGTGCCATTAGGGGTTGTCACAGCTAACTCAATATCTAAATGCTAAGGTAATATGGCGATACCCTTATAAAATTCTTCATAAATAAAAGAGTGGGTGGATCCAGAATCAAATAAAATATTTTCTACTTTAGAGTGTATGGTAAGTGTACCTTTCACCACTTCGTTATCGTACTCCACATCACTGATAGAAATTGCATGTGACTTTCCTTTGTCTTTAGCCTTAAGATTTTGTTGACGTCGATCATCATCAACAACCCTTGGATTAGGGCATTGATTAGAATAATGCCGCATTTCCTTGCACTTGTAACATTGAAGTGTAGGAGGTGCACTCTTTGTAGCCTTTTCTTTGTTCGCATCACTAGACATCTTCTTCCCATCATTGCGACATTCAAATTCCCGATGACCTTCCTTTCCACATTTGAAACATTTACTTGTCCCTTTAAGACAACTCCCTCCATGTTTCTTTCTACACTTTGAGCATAAGGGAAAACTCGTCTTCTTTTCAGTGTGGTCTTTATATTTCCCTTTGAATTCCATTTTCCTCTTCTTATCAAACGCATATGACTGATGGGTTAATCCAATCTCCATCTCAACCTTGAGAGCACATCGAACGATTTCCTCATAGCTATTGAAGTCCCTTATGTATAACGCCCTTCGAAGACTTGTTTTTAATCCACTAAAGAATCAATCGATCTTACTCCCAGGTTGGATAATAATCCCAGAAGCGTACCTTGCAAGTCTTGTAAAATTTTCTTCGTAGGTACCAACAGATTCATCATCCTTTTGCTTTAGTTCAAGAAACTCCTTCTCTAACTTTTTTCGAAGAATATGAGAAAAGTACTTATTAAAAAATAAGTTCTTGAACTCGTCCCATTCCATGGACTCAATTTCATATCTTTGCCTCGTATTCTTGATAAGATTCCACCATTTATCAGCTTTACCTTCCAAACGATATACTGCTAAGATAACTTTATCATGTTCAGAACATTGAAGAACTAAAAATATCTTTTCAGTGGTACTGAACCACTGTTCAGCCACTAATGAATCAGTAGACCCACTGAATGAGGGTGGACGCTGCCTCATGAAGGATTCAACGGAATGTTTCTTCTTCCTTTGCTTGTTTGGAAGTCATGCATGATTCATAGCTTGAGAAAGTTGTGTGGTCATGGCTACAAGATTTTTCATTCCAGCTCCAATAACATTTGGCTGCTCAGGGGGACAATCATTGCATTGCCCATCGCATTCCACATTAACACAGTTCCTTCAGGTTCCATCCATTGACTAAAACCAAGAAGAATAGTGTGAGAAACACTAATTATAATAGGAAAACCACATAATCAAAAATAAAATTTCACACTTAAGGTCTTATCAAAGGTTATTCATGGCCATTTCTAAAACACTAAGATTGTGTTCTATGCTTAGACTTTTCCTTAGGGTTCTTACTAAGGCTTTCACATCCTAGTTTCCAAAGGTTGACTATACCTTTCCTCTGATACCAACTATAACAACCCATACATTACATACGTTGTTATTACTTCAGAATTGAAGCGCACTTATTACAGCATATAACAAAACCATGAAAGGACCATATAGGTATAGTGTCTTTAGAAACTGGGAAACATAAACAACTGATTCAAAAAGCATCTACATTGTCTCCCATTTATTTCATCATATCTAGAATCCCTTTTGGAATATCTTACTTAATACCCTTCTTCCTGACATGGGGAAAAGAAAACATACAAAAGGGTGAGCTCAAATGCTCAGTAAGGGTAAACAAAATAAATTACAATCACATCATATTCATAAGGACATATCATTTTGGAAATCTTAACCTGCAAAAGAGATCATAATTTCATAACATGGGATAAATCATAGTAGTGAAATTTAATCACAATAATCGTAATATAAAACATGAAACTTTGTGTCATACACACATAATCATAGAGAATCATTTCTTAGTAGTCAAGACTCATTTCCAAGACTATCTTAGCGGACAAGGTCCATTTCTTAACCGATTTCACTCCTCATTTCATTCCTGTATCACTGAACCAGATTAACCTGTCGTTCCAGCCATGTCTATCTCATGAGATATAAATCTTTACCCAATGCATTGGAGGGAGATATAGGTCCCACCCATCTCATAATTAAACCATTCTTATATGTGCCACAAAATCATAAATCATAGCATAACCCATGTAATAAAAATGGAATTCTTAAACATCATGCCATCATAACATAATCCATATAAGATAAAAGGACATAATAAAATTAATTCCATCATAACATAATCAAATCAATTTAAAAATAGGGATAGAAACAGAACCCTGTATTATCTTAGATGGAAAATAATTTTTATAAAACACTTGAACTCCATTCTTGAGGAAAATATCCTTTCTACTTCAAAAAAAACATTTTACTTTCTTAACATGTCATTAAATTTTAAACTAAAAGAAGTTGATTAAAAATAAACTTGAAAACTTGTAAAGGAGGATTCATTGAAATAATGTTCTATGAAACCATAAAAATCCATTCATGCCGTATAAGTTAAAAAACATTCTTCTCGTACTTTGGTCGGAAAAGTCAAAAAGTACCTCATACTAAAAATGACAAAAGATTCCTTTCGTATCTTTTAATAAAAACTCACCATTGAGTAATGTTGGATTTAAACAATTGTAGTGGGATAGAAATTATATTACATATTGACGAAACATGGATGTGGATGATAAATAATCCCCAGTAATTACCGAAGTATAAACAATCTCGAATAAAAATTGAAATTGAGAGATTTTCCCTTACCTTAGGTCCGATTTGCTTTTTACGTGTCCGAACCTCCTGTATAATAATTTAAATAATGTTATTGACTTATTCCAAAATCATACTCATTGTTATGATATCATATATTGTCATATTCTTATCTTCTTATTAGTAATATTTTATTGCTACTTGTTATTCGGGTGTTTATTGCTTTTTGTTCTTATGTGTGTTTTGTCGAATAAATTCTTATTCTTATTTTTAGGTTATAGATATCGCATTTCCAGAACTGTATTAGTGTAACATATATCATATTTATTCATTCAATTCATTTATATAATCATTATGCATTGAAGATCATGTAGAACGATTCGCATCACATCGTGGAGACGGTAGGTCGTACGTACGCACGAGCGATGATATCATTCCCATGATCATGGAATTGTATTGAAGTGTATGTATACTGTTTCAGAATCAATATCAACTTAAAATAATCATATATAGTTATTATTTACACCATTATACCCATCCAAGTAAGGTGGTGGTGGAAAACAGATTACACCACGGCGTGGAGACGGTATTCCGTACGTACGCACGCGCGGTGATTTCGTTTTCCGTATGATTGATAGAAGGTAAAATAGGGTTGTTTCATATTTATAATAAAATATAAGTATATGATTGATACTTATGTTATTACTACATAATGAAACAACTAAATAAGAAGAAGTGGAAGAAGAAATAAAGTTGAAAGAATCGGTAATAGACATTACCTCTTCTTTGAAGCGCCTCTTCTTAACCTCCTCTTAGGGCACTAAAGATGGTCCTTGAAGAATACCAGAACCTCTAGGATGTTTCTAGGGAAGTGTAGAAGAGAAATTTTCAGGGGTTTTCCGAGCTTGAATGCTCAAAGTGGTGTGAGGAGGAGAGGGAGTAGGTTCCCTTTTATAAGGGAGGAGAGGGGCACCTTAGGAAAAACTTAAAATATTATTTTTTAATAAAGTCATATTCAGTTTTTAATAGCTCCAAATTAATTTATTTTTAATCTAAGGTGGGTATGGGACTAAATCCTCTCAAAAAATATATTTTAAACAAGTTTAGGTTACTATTTTAACCTTGTCATTTAGATTTAACTCTAAGTTAAATAATTTAACTTTTACCATGTCATTTTGTTTTCTTACACTATATGGTTAATTAACTTACTATAATAAGACAAATGAACCCCAAGTGGTTCATTATTAATATATATAACCTTATATAAGTCATTTGGCCGAACCTTTGATTTTTAAGAATAAAATAACAATTAATAATATAATATTTGTTTTAAAAACAATTTTATATCAATTTTGACACTATTTGGTAATTGATTTTTTTGAAAATCATAACAGCATGATTAGTTCGAAAAAAGTTAATTAAATAAATAATAATATGTCCTATTAACCTATAAAATTAGTTTAATTCATAAAAAGTCTCAAATTTCATTTATTTGGGTATTTATAATATCAATTATGTTAATATTTCCTTAATAAGGTAATTACTGCATCATCATTGTGTCAAAAATAAATTAAATTATTTAAAGTCTAAAAATTATAAATAAAATACCATTATGTAGGAAATATTTTTATATTTCTAATTAATATTTATAGTCTAATTTATCTTATTTATAACCCTATATTAAAAATTTTTTAGTTATTAAACTTTGATTTTAACTATTTTAACTCTTCTTTAAATAAAATAATAATAAGTGTCCTAATCTAATCCAAGTGGACCTAAATGGTCATATTTTATTCCTAAGGTTGTTTTTGGTCGAATTAAACTTATCCAATAGAATTAGGACATGTGTTAGTGTAATAATAATACCATTTTTACCCTTAATTACCCTATTTACTTTTAACTGTGATAAATAAAAGTAAAAAGATACTATTCACCAAAAAATAATTTTATCTTATTGAACCACATTTTACTCCTTGATATTAACTGTGTCTCTTGGATTTTTGAAATTCCACTCATAGAAGTGGTAAAATTAAGTTTTATGTAAATTTTCAAATTCTCCTAGGAGGTGGGTAAAAGACAGTGAAAAGTTCAATAAAATTTTTATATATCTAAAATTATTATAAAATGACTCCAATGAATTACTTTAAACTTATATAGGTATTATGAATCAATTTTTGACCTAAAATAAATTTAAATAAAATAAATAATTATTTAAATAAAAAGTTGGTTTTTAAATAGTAACCCAGTGTTTTCACTATTCATCAAAAATTGAAAGTTTTCAGAAAAATACCAAAAATTTACCCTATGCTAATTTCGATATTCCAAATCCAAAAATGAAGTCCATTTTGAAGGATAAAATTTATAAAATTTCAAAAATTTGGTATTACTATTCATAACAGCTAGTTTTAATAATATTTTAATAGCATATCGTTGTTTAGTGAAACTCGGTATTGCATACAACGCAAGCTATCGAGAAAGGTCACGATTGCGTGTAAAGCAAGCCAAGCTAGTGTTGTTTGTAGTGAAATATTACTTTGATGATGTATATAACATAAAAAAAATATTTCTCATAAAAATATCAGGTGTTACAAGAAGAACATCAATATTAAACATAATTGAAATATTTAACACAAAAATTACACAAAAACAGTAGATGAAAAGGTTTCGTAACTCCCTCCCAGGTATGTGTAGCTACCTATAAATGACCATCCACTATTTAACTCTACATAGAGAGGAGGAGGAGGCTCGGGTGGAACTTCACCTTCATCCTTGACCCCCCCCCCCATGAAGATACGGGACTCTATAACTTCTTGGATTAGGATATTACTCCTTTGAGTCTCCAAAATATCATATATTTTCTTCATGGATGAACTTGAAAATGTGGAGCCCAAGGTATCATTTTATAGGCAAATTGGAAGGTGGTTTTGATCCCCTGGATTTTGAGAAACCACTTGGCCCATGGTTTTGACCTCCATACACTCTTATCTCACTTTGTATAAAATTAAAAAGTTGTATCCCCGCCTCATAACTATCTCCACTGAAAATTTGGCACCATTATGGAAATCAAATCCAGAGATATGGATGAAACATAGCACACCACTTTTGACTTTGTGTGGATTCGATGTCTTGGATAGATCAGTCCAGATGGACCACCATATGGTAGAATTGGGATTGGTTTATTTAATAAAAGTTGTATCTCATGTATTTTTGGATCCGTAAACAAAATTTCATCCCATTTGGAAGCAAATATTTCTCTAAATATGCAAAACAGTGGATAAGTGTCCTTGGGATTCAATGTAGTTTGGCCCATTTTTCTTTTGGATCATATTCGGCCCTCTAAATCACCTCCACCTACAATGTAATTATCAAAACAAGTAACATTGACCTTTTTAACAATGATAAACACAAAATAATTGAATAAAAAATGAAGTTAAATTTGTTATTATTTTTATAATTTTCAATAAAAAAATAGTTTAGTACAGTGGTGTAAGGGTGAAAATGTAACAGTGAATTGCAGTGCGATCACACCCCCACACCTAAACATTTGGACTCCTGGGAAAAGTAAAATTTTCAAAAATTATGCATGGAGATATTACAAACTTCATTAAGGTTTAAAATAAAAATAAAATGTGATAGCAATGTGATCAAAGCAAAAATCCCACCAAGGAGTTATTCTCAGTGATCATGGGAAAAGATGCCTCATAAATTATCTGGGAATAAAATTTTGAGAGATGCATGATACCAATCAAATAAAATGATTTAAAAGTTAATAATGTCACTAATTCTTCATGTGTGTGTGTAACAACCATTTGATTATATTCTTTCCACTTTCTATCAAGTAAATATAGGTTATTTTTAAAAAATTGCTTACATGATCCTTTCCACTGAACCTTCTCTACATCCTTTGTAATAAAATTTCAAGACCCACTCACTTAAGCATTCACAGAAGTCAAACCATAAGATCACGACTTATATATCCCCATATTTTGTACATTTTATCACTCCCCTAAATGTTTATTATTATTTTTTTTGTTTTTTTTTTTACTTTTTTTGTATTTTTTTTATGAGGGAATACAAGAGTCAGATAATAGGTACACATGTATAGGAAAATATGGTATAGTAATGAAATAGATAGGATAAGGAACTAATGTATGGAAAAATAATTTTTTAAAGTAGAGAAAAATTAACCTAACTTATATTTACCTTCTATTAAGTAATAAATTTTCAAACTTTATGGTTGGGTGCAATGATGTGTGGAGAAATTAAGTGACACAATTTTCCCTTAAACTATTCACATAAATGTTACCATTCTTTTTAAAGGTTTCAAAATGATATAGCCATTTATATCATCGAAAAACAACCAAATTTCATGGAAAAGTCATGCCACAGTATTTAATTCCTACTAAAATGCACATTTCATCAGTTTTTTTTTTGAATGTTAAAACAACATAAAATACGAAAATTCCTCATACATTTTAAACAACTTCCATGATTAAGTGGGAATAATTTTCCATAATAAAGTGGGCATCAAAAATTAACATTTCAATAAAAAATTGAGTGGGTAAATGAGGAGGGAAAGTGAAAATACTATAAAACAAGTGTAAAATAGAAAAAAAAAGATTATGAAAATTCCTAAATAACCTATGAATATATCTATGCCCCCACACTTAAAGTGTGCAGTGTCCTTGCTTTAATAAAAGAGAATATGGGAAGGAAGTATAAAACCTAGTGATTTTCATTCATAGATTTCTTATTGAACATGGATTTCCTCCATCAGGGACTTTGGAATGGCTTCATGAAAGTGCTTCAGTCGCTGCCCATTGACAGTGAAGGTTTGTTGAATTTATTAATTTTGAACCTAAACAACACTAAATGGATAAAAATTAGTAATGTTGTATGGTACAAACCAATGGGAATGAATATTAACTGGATGTAACTTCAACCTTTCATTTTAAAGTATGACCTTCTTCCCAATGTGGAATTGACGATGAAGGATGAGATGGTCATGGTAAGTCATGGTTTGGTCCTTATAAATTCAGGTTTTCTCATATGAATGTCTTCTCATTTTCTTCTACTCATGAATCTATAACTTCCTTTAAGAACCTATAACAGAAAGACTAGAATCATGATGTTAAATGGCCCAGTAGTCTTGGTGCTCTATCTCAATAGGTAGATGAAAACTCTTTTCAAATACAAGCCTATAAGGTAACATTCTAATGGGGGTTTTAAAGGTAGTATGGTAATACCAAAATGAATCATAAAGTCTAAGAATCCAATCTTTTCTATTAGGTTTAATTGTTTTTTCAAGAATTTTTTTATCTCTCTATTTGACGCCTCGGCTTGACCATTGGTCTGTGGGTGATATGAAGTAGAAACTCAATGCCTGACCCCATACCTATGAAAAAGTGATTGCATTTCTCAATTGCAGAAATGAGAACCATGGTCACCGATGATGAACCTAGGTAATCCAAAACTATAAAAAATTTGGGTTCTCAAAAATTCTAAAACTACCTTAGAATCATCAGTCCTTGTGGCTTGTGCCTCTACCCATTTTGAAACATAATCCAATTCCAGAATAATGTAAAGATTTCCAAATAAATTAGGGAATGGTCTCATAAATTCAATGCCCCAAACATCAAAAATTTCATGGAATATCAAGGGTTGTTGTGGAATTTCATTTCTTTTAGTGAAATTCCCTATTCTTTCACAGTGAGGAAAATATTTACAGAAATCATGGGAATACCAAAAAAGTGTTGGCCAAAAGAGGCCAGAATCAAGGACCTTGCAAGCAGTCCTTAGGGACTAAATTGGCCCCTATAAGAAATAGTGTGGAATAACCTAAGGACAGACTAAAACTCGCTATCAGGAACACAATGCCTGAGGAATTTATCACTACATTTTCACCAAAGGTAGGGGTCATCCCAAATGTTCCAACGAGAATCATGTTTCAGACGATCAACTTGGTTTTTATTGAAATCAACAGGAATGCAAGATGCTACCAAATAATTTACAATTTTAGCATACCAAGGAATAGAATCTTACACTCAGTGCATTTTCTCATCAGGAAACATGTCATTTATAAGAATAAATGGGGATGATTCATTATCTAAGGATAGGAGGATCCTACTGATATGGTCAGTCACCACATTATCTGATCCTTTTTTATCTCTAATTTCTACTTTGAATTATTGAAGAAGAATCATTCAGTGAATGAGATGTGGTTTGGATTCTAGTTTCTTAAGGAGATACTGGAGGGATTCATGGTCTCAGAACATATTTACTTTGGAACCTAAAAGGTATGACCTAAATTTATCTAAGGAAAACACAATGGAAAGGAATTATTTTTCAGTTGTGGTTTAGTTTTCTTGGGAAGGGTAAAAAGTACATGAGGCATAGTCAATGGCATGTGGAGGTCGATCAACGCATTGTGATAAGACATCCACAACTACATAGTTATAGGTGTTACAAAAGATATCAAATGTTAAATCCCATCAAGGTGGTTGGATTATTGGGGGTGATGTGAGACTCAATTTCAATTTATTAAAATCATCCTCTCATTATTTATCGAAAACGAATTCCTTTTCTTTTTGAAGAAATTGGGAGAGGGGGAGTAAAATATTACTAAATTTATGAATAAAATGACAGTAAAATCTATAATGACCTAAGAAATACCAAACATACCACACATTTTTGGGGAATGGTATGGAATAAATGACATGCACAAATGATTTATTAGCTTGGATACCATCTCCAGAAATGACATGACCTATTATTATACCTTTTCGCACCATGAAATGGCATTTCTCATAATTTAATACAATATTATTTTAAATACGATTACATAGGAAAGAACCTAAACTACTCAAAAATTCATCAAAGAAGGATCTATACATAGTGAAATCATCCATGAATACTTCCATGAAATTCCCCATGTAATCTGAAAAAATACCAACCATGCATCGCTGGAAAGTATCTAGAGGATTGTATAGACCAAATGGAATCCTTCTGTATAAAAATGTGCTAAAGGGGCAAGTAAATTTTGTCCTTTCCTAATCCTCAAGGGAAATATGGATCTGAAATTATCTTTATTACTCATCAAGAAAACAATAATGGGACTTCCCTGCTAGCCTCTCTAGAATTTGGTCAATGAACAACAATGGGAAATGGTTCTTCCAAGTGTGTAGGTTTATTCGGTGATATTTTATGCAGACACGCCAACTATTATGCACATGAGTTGGGACCAATTCATTGTTTTCATTTTCAATTACTGTAAGACCAGTTTTTTTAGGAACTACTTGGAATGGACTGACCCATTGGCTATTAGAGATGGGGTAAATGATTCTAGCAGCCAATAATTTTGTTACCTCATTTTTTAAAACATCTAGGAGGTTTGGGTTCAGTCATCATTGTGCCTACCTCACTAGTTTAGCCTCATAATTTAATAATATATGATGTGTACAAATTGATGGGATAATTCTAGTAATGTCAGAAAATTTCCATCCCAAATCTTGTTTATACTCCCTCAAAAGATCAAGCAATCTCAATTCATGCCCTAGAGGGAGTGAACTAGTAATGATGATAGGTATCTTGTTTCTATTCTCAAGATAGGAATATTTTAAATCTTGAGGTATTTGTTTTAGTTCCAATTATAGGGGATTTTGGATTTATGGGATTGTGTGTGAAAGTGAGAGTTTAATGATATCATATAACTAATCAATGGTATTATCCTCATATAAGAAATGAGCTTTTACAAGCTTAGAAGTATCATCAATGGTCATGGGATCCTCAGGGTTCAAGAAATTATCAATTAACAAACATGCATGACATTTTTCTATACAAGTACAACATTCAATGCATGATTCATTGCCCAAAATTTCAATCAATGATGAAAACTCAAAAAGGGGACCAGGGGAATTAAAAGAATATTTTTCAAGGGAATGGAGTACATATATAGAGTTAACGAAGAGAGAGGAATATTCTTCTGAGGGGCGATTCATGGCATCAAGGATGTTGAAGTGGAAAATGTCACCACTAAACTCCATAGATAATGTAACATTATGGACATTAATTATGGTTTTGGTAGTTTTTAGGAAAGGTCTCCCCAATATAATTGGGGCATGTCCATTCATCCTATCATCTTCTATTTTTAGAATATAAAAATCAACCGGAAAAATTAAAATTTTTACCCTCACAATAACATACTCTAACACACCAAAGGGGTGTTCAATACTTCAATTTTCTAGTTAAACAACAATTATTATGGGCTTAAATTACCTAACCAACAATGAAGAGTAAATGGAGTGAAGAATCACATTTATAGAGGCACCTAAATAAATGAAAGCATTGAAAAAGGAATACTCCCTTACGGTGCACGTAATTGAGAATGTTACTGAATCATTTAATTTGGTGGGAAGTGATGGATCTATCGATGCTAAGACATTCCTCCCCAATATCGCCTTCTCATCACCATGTAGTCACCTTTGATGTGTACCCATGTCATTCAGAAACTTGTAATATCTTGGAATTTTCTTCACAGCATCGATCAAGGAGATGTGAACCTATACTTTTTGAATGTTTCTAAGTTTTCTTTATCGAGTTCAGTTTATTTTTGTTTTATTGGTTGGTTGGACCTTTTGGGAAATGGAAGATGAGTAGTTGTTCTAGGTGACTCGTCAATAGACACAATCTTTCCTTTGAAAAGGATTCTCTCAAGACAAGGTTTTTAAACATTTGGACTAATTTCAGTGATTGGGATGGTGTTTTCCTCATAAGGGGATGACTCTAAAAGAGGGTTCATTTGGATTTTAAGTTGAGTTTCACTCCTAAGGGTTATGGAACTAACATTTCCCTTATCCCTAGGATTGACTAGTGGTTGAGAGGGTAGTTTACCCAACCCATGACTTGTATCCCCCCCCCCACCAAGTTGGATAGTTGGCCTAATTGGGTTTTTAGGTCTTGTATGGAAACTTAGGTGGTTTTTTGGAATTTGAGATTGTTGGAAGCCATTTGTTTCATCATGTCTTCTAGGATAGGATTGGATTTTAGAGGGGGTTGTTGGAAAGGCCTTTGGGGTAGTTGAGGATTTCTGGGTGGTGGTGGATGACTACTCTACCTCAGTTGGTTCCATGGTTGTTGAGGTTGGTTTGAATACCCCATTTCCTATAGTCTTGGTTGTATTTCCACCCAATATTGGATGGATATTAATGTTATTTCCTAAAGGGTTGGTTAAAGGGGCATCCTGGGTAGATTTCCTCATAACTCTCAAAAGTTTCTCTCAATTGTGGGAATTGGTCAGAATAATGGGTATCGTAAGAACATATACCAAAATGAATGGGAAGAGGATATTTGTATTTCCATTAGGAAAGAGAAATTTTTCAAACATGGTTACTTACCTCTTCAAACTTCGTGTCCACCTTCTTCTTGAAATTAGATCTCTTCACCTCATGGACACCTTGAATGGGTACATTGGACCTTGAACCGAATTGTTGAGTGTTTTGAAACATTTTCTAAATTAGGGTTCTTGTAGTGATTGGGGTCTTATCAACTATTTAACCACCTATAGAAGCATCAATCATGTTTCTATCAATAGGAATCAAGTCTTAATAAAAATACAGTATTAAAAGTTGATCACTTATTTGGTGGTGTGGAAAACTTGAACAAAGCCTCTTAAATATTTCCTAGTATTCATGAATTTTTTTTTCATTTTGATTGCATTGTCACCTATATTTATTTATTTATAGTTTCAGTTCTAGAGTCTAGGAATTATTTTTCAAGAAAAAGGCATTTCATGTCCACCCAGCCTCTAATTGGTAAATTAACATAGTAAAGCTAATATTTTATAGTATCTTCTAATGAAAAAGGGAATTCTATAAGCTTTAATTTTTCTTCATCCATATTAGTAGGTTTTAAGGATGAAGACATAGTGTTAAATTCTTTAAAATGATTATGTGGGTCTTCTCTAGTGAGTCCATAAAATATTGGCAATAAGTGAATTAAACTGGATTTTAGTTCAAAATTGGGTGCCTCACCTTTCATTTGAATATAAGTGGTTTGGATATCAACATAAGGAGAGGTTATTTCTTTTATTGTTAGATTTTTTTCATCCATGTTATACACATTAATTTTAGGTTCTAATTTGGTTCCATAAGAATAGGGCTTTATAAAAGTCTCAAGTGGTGGTGTGTCCTCCTTCACAGATTTGTCTTGTGTGTCTCAGTATCGCTGAAATAGGATCCTCTCCAGTTCGAGTTTTAAAGGGGGTAAATTTTCTGGAGTAGAACCCATCATGTACATAACCTACACAAGAAATAAATCAGAACACAAAAAGATATGAAAATGTATAATATAAACAAATAAATATTCAAAAAAATTACAAATATCTTATCAAAAACATGCACTAAAAACTGAAGCGCTCCTCAAAAATGGTACCAAAATTTGACTGTGTTGTCATGACATGTCAGATTTATTATGTTTTTAAAGTTGATTTATAGTCTAGGGAAGACCCTATGTCATTTCTTAATGATCATTTATGGGTTTAGAGTATGTGTTTTTAATAAAAAGTACTAAAAAGGGAGGTGGTTTAGAAAATAGTTTTAAGAAAATAACTTAATTTAAAGAGTTTAATAGTTGATAAATAAAGGTGTTGTTTTAAGAATTATGAGAGAAGGAGGTAATTTCAAGTTTACTACACATATTTTATATTTCATTGTTCTGAAAATTTTATATGGTTTAATGTAATTCTTTAGTTGAGGGTTGTCAAGATCTGGATTCCCCTCTTGCCTCTTAAAACGATGCACAAAGAAGCAACCCTTGACACAACAATCATGATGTAAAGGTTTGGACCTAAAGCATAGAAAAAGGGATACTAAAGCATACTGAAATCTCATGATTGTGTGTGAAAAAGAAGGATTCTTGTGTTGTCTAATTGGAACAACCCAAGATCCCCACTTGAAATCTCAACACAATTGGGGTTGAGATAAAAAATGTTTCACTTAATTATAACAAACAAAATGTATTTAGAGGATAATCACATAAAGATTAAACATAAGGGAAATATTTCAAATAAAAATTACACAAAACCAGTAGATGAAAAATTGTCGGAACTCCCTCTCAAGTATGTGTAGATCCCTCGAAATTATTGTCCACCATTTAGATCACCATCAAGAGGAAGAGGAGGCTTGGGTGGAACTTCAACTTCATCCATGATCCCCCTATAAAGATAGGGGCCTCAAGAAATTATTGTATAAGGAGAGGAATCCTTTGGGTCTTAAAAATAATAGATCTTTTCCTTCTAGCCAAACTTGCAAATGGGGAGCCCAAGATATCATTTTATAGGCAAATTTGAAGGTGTTTTTGAGCCCCCATATTTTGAGAAATCACTTGGCCCATGATTTTCAACCTTCAGATAGTCTTATATCACTTTTTAGAAAATTAAAAAGTTGTATCCCAACCTTATGAATATATCCAATGAAAGTTTGGCACCATTTGGACAATCACAACCAGAGATATAGATGAAACACATCACGCCACTTTTGACTTCTTGCAGATTCGGAGTCTTGGATAGATTAGTCTAGATGGGCCACCATATGGCCGAATTGGGTTTGGTTTCTTTAATAAAAGTTGTATCCAATGAAGTTTTGGATCCTTACAAAAAAAATCAACCCATTTTAAATCATTTATTTCTATAAATGTTCAAAATAGTGGATAGGTTTCCTTGGGCTTCAATGTAGTTTATCCCATTTTCCTTCTGGATCATATTTGATCCTCTAAATCACCTCCACTTACAATGTAATTATCAAAACAAGTAACATTTCTCTTCTTAAAAGTGATAAAAACAAAATAATTTAATCAAACATGAAGTTAAATTTGTTATTGTTTTTATGATTTTCAATACAAAACTAGTTTAGCATAGTGGTGTAAGGGTGAAAATGAAACAGTGAATCGTGGTGCGATCAGAGCGCATCTTCCCACCTTCATTTTTTGACATCATGGTATACTTAGAAATTCATTTAGAACATTAATACATGATTTTATGACCTATTTATTATCTTTGTATATATACAATTGATAGGTAATAAAACTATGTTTTTATTTTTTAACTTTTGTAGACATTTAATTAAATTATTTATGTTGATTGATTAAAGATTTTTGCGAATATTGAAAATGTATGTTCATAAAAAAAGTCACCCAGAAGGATCAATTTCTAAAGGATATATTGTTTAAGAGTGTATGAAATTTTTTTCAAGATATTTTCATGACATTCAAACCATAGAAAATAGGTCTATAAAAAACATGATGGTGAAGGTGATAAACATGTAATGGGCTATCCATATTCTCTTTAAAATCTCATATAATGTCCAAAAAGAAAGGTATACAACCTGAAATTTAAATGATATTGCAAGAACATAATTATGTTTTGGAAAACTATGATGAAGTTCAATTATATATATGGTAAGATACATACCCATAAATTTTGTTATATTTTCATTGTTTTTAAAATTATTACCTTATTATTGTTTTGTTGGGAGAAATGTCAAATTATATATAGAAAATATCAACATAGACTATAAATAATTTATTAAATCCATAAAAATGAGTTTTATAAATGGTTTGATGATAATGTGTAATTTATATCATACTTTGAATTTAAACTTTTATGTTTTTTTGTTTATAACATTCCTAGTTTTCATTAATTATTCAAGTTTCAAATTTTCTACCTCAGGACACTTATGTAGCAATTGATTTGACACATTTAAGTCATTTTCCTAACATATAGATTAAAATGATGACCAAACTCACTTTCAATGGTTATTGATGGCAGATGAAATCTATTGATAAGAGGATTGTGACCCAAAATTGTGGTGTTCTTGTGAGTGTAACAACAAATATGGGAAATGTATCATATTATGGTGAGTTGAAAGAAATTATTGAGTTGAATTATCAAGTTAAAAATAGTGTTATTTTATTTTAGTGTGATTGGGAAAATCCCATTGAAGATGTCAAGGAAGATGATTTTGGATTCACTCTTGTCAACCTTAAGAGGATTATTAAAACTGATGAGCCCTTTGTACTTGCATCTAAATCCTTAAAAGTGTTTTATATGGCCGAATCTAAAGAGAATGTTTGGAATGTTTCAAACATAACTAAACTAAGAGACTTATTTGAAATGGAAGAAGATATCATACCTGAAGTGTATGGCTTACAAACCAACTTGTCAACTAATGTCAATGTGTCAAATTATGCCACATAGGATGAGGAAGTAGTTTCAATTGATGAGCTATGACTTTGTTTCATTAAAGGATGACATGAAGACATGAAATATTGATAATGAAATTACAAAAACTTTTTGTTTGTGACTATAATCATAATAATGACATATTTTATGATTTTGATTATTAGATTTTTTTTTATACTTAATAATTTATTTAGTTTTTGGTTTTAAATATTTTTATTTGATTTTGGTTGTAGATTTTACTTCATATTTGAAACACGTATATGATTCTATATTATTTTATTTATTGTATTTTATATATATATATTTAACATGAAATCTATTCAGAACCCCTCAATCAAGATAAAGGTGGTTTCAAGAGATCAATTAATGGTATTAATTTATGAATTTTATTTAAATTTACACCTTTTATCTTTTGATTCCATTTTTTATTGTTTTTTATTGTTTTTTATTGATAACCTTTTCTTGTTTATTTGTAGAAATTGTTAACCTCATGTTATAGAAAAAACAGACAAGTGACATCAAATAAACCATTAAAACATTCTTTATTTCCAATAGAGAACCCCTCCAATGCCTCTTCAAAAACATCTAAATTCATTGATAATTAAAGATGAAATGCATGATTCAACTTGTAAGTTTCTTTTAATTTACTAGTAATCTTTATATGATATTGTTTTAGGCTACCTTTAGATAACTTATAATTTTTTATTTCCCATATTCATTTTAAATAGTGTATGAAAGGATAAAACCTAAGAAAACTTTTGAAGAGATATCCTTTAGTAAGTGGTGCATGTTATTTACAAGAATGGGTAAGCTAATGAAATTTATGACCTTATTTATTTTATTATTACTTTAACTATAAAATAAATGTTTTTCTTTATATAGTGGATCATCTAAGAGAAGAAACACATATATTTGATAAGTGGTTTTCCATTTTATGAAAGTTATTTATTTTATTATACCAAATTTATGTGTTTAAACATATTTTAAATTTTTTATTTTATTTGAAGGGTTATAATCTCATCAAGTTGAAAATAATGAAAACTTTTCCATAATTCAGTCATCAATTTTGAATGCTGAAGAAATACTAGTTGAATTGTCACAATAATAAATTGTTCCTTATCATTCCACTATGAGCAGAAGGAGAGCTCGGGCATGTCATGTGAGAAATGAAAAGGGTCAGGGATTTAGCAAGACTAAAATTTTTTCAGAGTATGTTTTTGTAGACGTCAATGAATTGCTTCAACCAGTTGGCAATTCAGTAAGAAAATTATCTTCCCTTATCGGTTTTTTGGCACGTGACCCTGGGTGATTACCATTAGATTTTCATGATTGGAGATTCGTAGATATTAAAAAAAGGACTATGTGTGGGATGAAATTAAGGTAAATATATTGTCATTTTAATAATATATTTTTATAAACATGATGTCATTTTTTTATGTTTTAGTTATCATATTACTTCCCAGAAGGGCATAAACCATATCATTGGGAAATGGAGAAAATGGTTGTTGCATGGAGATCCTACAAATCTGAGTTAAAGTTATCTTATTTTGATAGTCGAACACATAATGAGGCTATAAAAAAGGACAAAAAACATTCATGAAGACACATGGAATAATTTGGTGGAGTTTTGAGAATATTTAGCAAGAAAAGTAATATTTTTCTCCATAATTTATGTATTTAAACCATATTTAATTACTGTTATATATTCTAGGTCTTTAATAATCATTAATTAAGATTAAACAATATGTTTCATCTGAATATAATTTAAATTTTTTTGCAAGAAATAACTAAGAGGGGTGTAGAAAATCTTTCACATTTGAAAATGTCGTATTATAAAGAGATAAAGAGTTTTACATGTATACGTACTAAAATTAAGGTATTACTTTTTTCTCAAATATTTGATATTATTTCCTTTTATTATATTTTTTATTTGATTTTATCATATATTTTTTTAGTAAAAATAAGGTAAAGAGGCATATGATCTTCAAATATGGATAAAAACCCATGAACCTAAAAAAGTTTCAAAACTTTATGATACTTCTATGTTAGTTAATGTAATGTTTGTATTGTGTTAACACCTTACAAAATATTATGTATTTAAATATTGGATTTTTTTGACATAGATTAATGTTTTTTTATATAAATCAATTGATAATGAGTTATCTTCTCTTTAAGACAACACCTCTAATGTTGAAAAAAAACATATTTTCAAAAAAAATGTAGGAGAGGATAAAAATGTCGATTTAAAAACTTTTGTTTTGGGTGATAAGTATACATGTGCTCATGAATAGAGATGTGCATTAGAATAAGAGTGGACTATATTGATTAACATTGAGGAAAAGGTTTATAAAATTGAAAAAATATCACATTTTTCAGATTTAGTAGAAGTTCTTATAATGCACCAGATATCCATGCTTGTGTGTTTATTTTTTCTTAAAAAATGTTTTTTTACATTTTTTTTTTCTAGTTATGTGTATTTGACCCAACCTTGTCCAAGCTAGTGGTTATCATATTCTTGTATAGTGAATGTAATTTTTTAAATTGTATTTTTTTGTAGGTGGGGTCTACTAGTTGACTCTTACTTGATAATGAGTAAAATTATTGTAAAGTTGATAGCTCTGATGGTTGTAATGAAGAAAATTATGATGAATAGAATATTTAGTTTTTCTTTATATAAAATTTTTTTATTTGGAGAAATTTGAGGTTTTAATTCCTTATCATGAAATGTTTTCTTTGAAAAAGTTTTTTATGAAACTTTTTTTAATTTATTCCATTATTCTTTAAATACAGGTGTTAGGCAGGATGTTTTGTTTCATTTCATTACTTCATGAGGTAAAATTGTGGGGTGGTATGTTGGTTGTTTTGTTTTTCTTATTTTATGATCTGTTCTATAAAAAGATTTGTCTTAATAGATGTAGTTGTATTCTTTGATGGTAGTTTATAAACTGTGAAAGCATAAGAACTGAATGACTATTATGATGGTTGATATTTTCTATATTTAAAGGCATATATGGTTCTTGATTATAAATTTTATTGTGTTGTTCCATTGATATTTTCTATAATTCACTACATATAAGCTTCATACTACAAGATTCTATAATGTGGCTTCATTTGCATATTTTTCTACAGTTCAACGCATATAAGATTTCTGTTACGATGTTTTTTTATTTTGCTTCATTTATCATGCATGAAATGAAAATATTTGTAGTGAATGAATGTGATTTTAGGTGATTCAAAACATTAATCATTGTATGAAAGGTAAACAATGAAGTTTCAAGTGTATTAAAGTTAGAAGCAAAAAACAGATCAAGAAAAACTCTTCTTGATATCAATTAATGTTTAGAGGTAACCACAATATTCATGAAATTTTAAATTCTATCGGTTTATAATGAAAATATTAGACTATATACTCTCATTATTTTATTTACTCTTACCTCATTTCACTCTCTTATTGCATGAATAAATATATATTTGTCATTCTAGTTTTATTATGCCCTGGATTTAGTGATTTATTTACATAATCTTTGGAAATATGGATTTTGAAGCTCACTAGAATCACACTTAGCCAAGCACGATGGGATCTTTTTGTTGAAAGAATGAGTTATTGAATAAAAATTCACATCCAAACCCTATTTTAGAGATGCAACTGGTTCATGTAAAATGACATAGTGGTAAGTTTTCACCAATATCAGTGTTTCATTTATTATCATTAATATCATACACCTTAATAATTATTCAATTTTATTTTTTTCATGTACTGCCTTGCATATCCTGTAATTATTACAACAATCCTAAATGATAAAAAAATAATGTTCAATCCTTACACTCCATTTGTGTAAATGTTAAAATCCAGGTGATTTATTTTGTAAAAATTGTATACTTTTATATATTATACATACCATCTATTTGGTTATTCATGTTCTTCAGCTTCGGTTCAATGGAAAAAACTGATTACTTGTATACCTACCTTTGAATAAAAGTTTGAATCATCCTACAAAACATCAAACTTATAGGTGATTGAATGAGTTTAAACTCTTATCAGCATGTCCTCTAGATCCTACTTGTCATGGACTGGTGAAGTCACATTTTTTAAACCCTCTACAACACCAAAAATAGCCATATGATTAATAGTTAAATTGTCATCATCCTTTCCTACTTCACTCACCTCATCCACATTAGAACTTTCTGCATAAGTTTCAATTTCACCTGGAACTATAAGAACCATTGCTTCACTCATTTTTTGTAGAAACTCTATCATTATAATACCTTATCAATGCACTAGGATATCCATTCTCCATATCTTGTACAATAGACATAAAGTATAGATATTCTTTCATGTGATCCATCTATTACTCAAGATGATCTTTTTATTATGGATTGGTAAACATCTCAAGAATTTTTTACATTGAATGTTCATGCATCAATGCATTCCCATAGCGCTCATCCATATTCATAAATTTAGAGTTATCTATAACTTGCTGGAAGGTTGAAAAATATTGTTGTGGATCAAGATTAGGTGTGACACCTTTATTAGTTGCACCTTGGAAAGTCCTCTGGAGCTGCTCAACCATCTAGTTAATTGAATGATCTTTTTCCTACTACATTTTTAATTCCATGATGCTCAGATAATTCATTAGGTTGGACAATATTGAAAGATAAAAAGTACCAGTGGGAGGAAAAAGGTGAGTTTTCAATACTTGATTAATTCAAGTTTTTGTGTATTGGTGGGAGTAAAAAGGACCAGTGGTAAGAGATGGGAATTTTTAGTACTTGATGCATTCAATTATGGTAAAAAGGTGAGTTTTGTGTTTTAATCTTAGTTGTTATGATCTTACACTTGTTTTTATTCTTGTTTCATTGAACAAAATTCACTGGATCTATCTAATTCACCATTTGAGTACCAATTTTCTAAAGTTATATCCTTTTCTCAAATCCTTGATATGTCAACAAGGATAATGAAAAATTATCAATATGAAAATCATTTTTTATACTTACATTTATTTATATTTTGGTTTCAATTCATGCAGATATTTTTCACTGATCTCTGGGTATGCTTTTTGGTTGATTGTGATGTAGATATTGGAACAGAAGGGTGTGACATAGGTTGGAGGTGGCATGGATGGGGTTAGAACTGGCGTGGATGGGATGGATCTTGAGTTGGAATAGACTAGAGATGGAATATATGCGGTTGGTGCTGGATGAGATGGCATAAACTGGAGTTGGCATGGATAGTATGGAGTTGGAGCTGGCATGGATGGGCAGAGATACTGAGGATGGAGCTGGCATGGATGGGTTGGAGCTGTTGGTGCTGGAGTCATTGGTGATGATGGGATGGAGTTACTGGGATGGTGGATCCTATTTTGGGGGGATCTAGTGTTGTGGGTGGTGAGGGGGTGGGGGTGGTGTTGTCTAATTCCTTTGTATGGATTGGTTTTGTAATGAATTTCATTATTAATATAATTAATTCTTTTCTAAGTTTGAACATTTGTTAAAATCGTATTAGGTTTAATAATTAAAGCATATGTATTATATATGATAAATTAATAAATATAATATGAAATTTTACTGGAAATAAAAATTTATAATTTTTATTTAAATGTAATTTATAAACAAATATTATATGTTGGTAATATTATTACCAACAGATAAATTTTTCACCAGAACCTATTGCGAAACACTTTAACCAACATATATATATTATCTGTTGGTATTATTATAATTTCAATATAACTATTTTATCTGTCACAAAAACATTTAACAACAAATTTTTTACCAATATTTTAGTGACAGGGACATATATTTTGGTAAAAAAATTTACAAATAGAAAATTCACTTTTACCAATAGATATGACCCTTTTGGAAAAATTGAAATATTTTTTAGTGATCTTATGATTGATCACTCCTGATAATATACATCATCTATGTCCAATGAGTTGATATCGTGCAACCATAGGATAAAGTTTAAGAATATCATCATAGAATTACAAGGTTCTCATCATAATAGAGAAATGTTTATGACCTTTTTAATGTGATAGATACTCTAGGACATTACCACATTAAAGTTACACAAAATAAGGATCAATGTGTGATAAGGTTTTAATTTATATTTTTATATTTGAATATACATATGTAATCTAAAGTACAAAGTAGTTTGTTCTAGGATACCAAATCCAACAAAGATTATGAAACATATTTCCTTCTCATGGGAAATCTCATGCTTATGATTCATGTATGGTTTCTTTAGTTTATGTGTCACATATATGCATGTACATATTATGATGTGATGGGTGGTATCAAAATTATACATACCCCAATGAATTGGGTAATGTTTCCATCTCATGAGATACCATTTGTGGTACATGGGTAGTTATCCTAACACATTATGTCATGTTGTCTTGGTAGTGAGCCTTGATTTATGCTTATGATGTCAAATTTTATGTTGTTTCCACATTCCTATAATTCCATGATCTTATGATATATTATTTTTATTTTATGATTCCATGTGATTACATATGATCCTTCTTTTTTATGAAATCATGATATACCTCTTTTCCTATATGTATTACTTTATCATCATGCTCCACTCATATTATTACCTTACTAGGCTTTTTAGATCACCCCTTTTCTTTATGTATACCCTCAAGTTATCCTTTGTAGTAATAATAGAACAAATTAAATTAAGATAATTTTATGTATATTACAATAAAGATGATATATCTTATGTTTAATTTGATGTAATATGTCTCTAATCTCCCAAATATACTAGGCCTCTAGATTTTTGGGTTGTGTTTTATGGAATTTTATGTTAAAATTCATGAAATAAAATGTATATGAGGCTTGGTTTCCTATAATAATACTTCTATCATAGTTTTATAAAATCTTGAAATGACTCTTCTTAGAGAAATTATTTCCACCTTCTCGAACTACCACTAATAGAAAGGATATTAGCAACATTCATCAATTCTTGAATGAATCACTCCATGAATACTAGGTGAGGTTCAAGAAACTCATGCCACTTCTCCCCACCCCAAAATCCCTAACCAAATCCTAACCCAATACTTTTATAAAGGGTTATTAGAAATGGAAATAACTCCCATTGATGTTGTAAGTGATGGTGTTCTTGTAGACAAAACCCATACAGGTGCGTAGAATCTCATAAGCAACATTATTGTAAATACACAATAATTCCATACTCAAGAACCCACTCAAGTGAAACAATCCAAAGAGAGCCATCCCATAAAAGAAAACAAGAGGAATGAGTTAATGAGTGAGCTCACTGGTCTTATAAGACAATGAGTTATTGCTACCAAATCCCTAACCTCCTATTCACCATAGTCTCAATTCCTTAGACCTATCAAAAATTATAGTCTATGTAGCTCACATTATCATCCAAATAATAAATTTCTATGATTATAAGATAATCCATCAGATTCATCTAGATTAATGAAAATCAACACATCATTTTCTCAGTAGAACACCAACACTCAGGCATCAATTCGGTTTGTTAGAAATTCAAACCAACCACATTATGATCCATTCTCTCCTACCTATAACCCAATGTGTAAAGACCGCCTTGGATTTAGGTATGGTAATCTTGTCCCTCAACCCCCTCAAATAACTCATTAAAATAAAAATTAATTCTATTATAGTAAATATGGAGTAATTTCCAAAAACAATATCCTTGTATTCCTCTACATCAAAGGATAAATCCTCCTCCTCCTCCTCTATTCCTCATTACCACTATTCTAGTGGGTCCTCCCAACTCCAAAACCAGTATAACTAATTTTACAAGAACAATAATCATGTCAATACAAATTTTGGAAAGACCTCATATTATAAGAAACCATGGAAAATTTTTGTAAAATAACTTCCCTTGTTCCCCTGTTCAAGCCTAAAGATATTGAAAAAAAATTGGTCAACTTTTTTCCCATCTGATCCAATGAAAAAATAATAATTCTTACCATATTTCATCTCAACCATTACTCAATACCAAGGGTAATATAAGTAAAATTTCACTTATATCTGAAAATAATGTGTCGATTCCACATGTTAAACCCTCTAAACTAACTCCATCCATTGAAAACGAGAAAGAAAATATAAACATCCCATGAAAGAATTTGAAACAGATTCAACATCACCTTTCATTCCCCAAACCAACCCAGTTATATTTCCCTAATCCATATCCAAGCTAAATAAAGTCTTTAAACCAGATCCTGAAATTTTAAACATGTTCAAATATATCAAATCCAACATAACTATATTATATTCCATTAAAAAAATTCTAAGTATACAAATTTCATTAAGGAATCATACACACATAAAACACAACTCAAAACCATTGAAAATATTTAATCTCAACAAGCCATTCCCATGAAGTAAAAATATCTTAGGACCTTCACAGTTCCATTCAAAATAGGAAGCTCAAAATTTGATGATGCACTCATTAACCTAATATCCCCAGTCAATGTCATGCCTAAGCCTATATTATCCATTATTGGTTTAGGTCCTTTGCAACATATAAGTGTCGTATTCCAATTGACTAAGGAATAATTGAATATGTTATTATTCAAGCCAACAAACTTATCTTCCATGTTGATTTCTATATTATTGACATAGAAGGTGAGACCTATTATTGTTGATCTCTTTTGATTATAGTAAGACCTTTTGTCAGGACTACTATAACCAAGATTGATTTTTATGTTGGAATCTTATCCATGGAATTTGATGACCAACTAGTCAAGTTAAACATTTTCCAAGCCATGTGATACCCTTTGTATAATCACTCTGATTTCTACATACAATCTTCTAAAAACTCATTTGAGATTAAAATGAATCTTAAACCATCATGTTTGTCATTCACTAGTGAGAATGGATTTTTTGAGACTTGAACCCTTATTAATAAGGTTATCAATGGTGAATAATAAATTGATATTTATTCTCTAAGTTCTGTTGAGGTAATTGATCCTAAAAACTCTCTCAATTCACATGTAACCTATGATCTTTACTTACACCATGGACATTAATAAAAAATGAATTGAAACCAAATAGAAACCCTTCTTATGTTCTCAATCTATTTGGACCATAAATGAATAAAGAAGCTTATATCAAACCTCTTCTTAGACATATAAATTATGAATTCCTCTTCCATGGTTACTCTTACCATGTCATCGTATTTAATTCACTTAATAAAAGTGAGGAATCTAAGATCATCCTTGTATTAATGAAAACAAAAAATATTTAGGATGGACCTTATAGAACATACCTAGAATCAGTCCTATTCTCTATATGCATCATATACATCTGTAGGAATCATCCAAACCCATTAACAAACCCCAAAAAAGACCAAATCCACACATCCTTGAGGTTTCAAGGGAATATATTGGTAATATTTTCAAAGATGACATTATCCATCCTATTTATAATAGTGATTGGGTCGGTCCAATTCAAGTGGTGCCTAAAAAGGGTGTTGTTGCTGTTGTCACCAATGAACATTGAGAAATATTATCAAATTGAGTGAAAAGAAAGTGTGTGTGTGTGTGTGCATCAATTATCAGAAATTGAATGTCGAAACAAGAAAATAATACTACTTACTTCCCTTACTAGAATAAAATTAAAGTAATCCAATCTCTTCCTGAAACAATATCAGTCTAAAACATCTGATACTTTTTGGGACATTTTAGTTTCTATCGGTAATTCATCCATAATTTCAATATGATTTCACTCACTCTCTCCCAGTTACTTAAAAATGATATTCTATTTAGTTTTTTTATTCTTGCAAGTGATCCTTTATTAAACTCAAAAATGTACTCACATCTACCCCAATCATTCAATCTCTTGACTGGTCATTCCCCTTTGAACTAATGTGTGATATATCTCATAAGGTCATAGGGGTTGTCCTTAGTAAAATAAAAGATTAAATTTTATGTGTCATATATTATGCCTCTAAAAAATTGGTTGAAACTCAATACCATTACATTATCACTGAAAAAGAAATTTTAACTATGATTTTTTATTTGGATAAATTTAGGATCTATCTCTTAGGTTTCAAAATCATCATCTTCACAGACCATTCATCTTTAAAGTGAAATGTGTTGTTTTCACAGGTCATGGTCATACAGAATCTTTTTACTCCTAATGCAGCCTATTGGATGGCCATGGTTGTCTCTCAAGAAGTAGGGTTTGGGAATTTAACTATCCTGTCACTTATATACTTTTGTTTTTTGTTTTCTTTATTTCAAAATTAGCACAAAGATGATTTTTTTAATTTTGATTTAATGAACATAAAATAAAATGAAGAAGACACACACATTCATGGGTGAAAGGATTCAGATCCAGGGTTGATCACACATGTTATTCATTATCCTCATCGGTTTTTGTTCTCACCCAAATTTACCCAAGTTTAGGTTTGAACTAGTCGCTTGTAGTATAGCTTGGGTTATAAAATCCTTAGATACCTAAGAAGAACCTATGGAAACATATTATATGGATTCTTTTTGTCTATAAAGTGGAAAATTGAGTTTTATTTGAGATGGTTTAAATTAACACTAAGATACCTAAGTGAATTCAATTTGATATAATGAATTGATACTAGGCTATCACTTGGGGTGATTTGGATGAATTCCTTTTTAAATTATTTCAATTTTGTTAACTCAATAAGGATTTGTTTAATGAAATCAATATAACCTCATAACTTACTAGTTTAAAACATTAATATACACATTATAATCAACTATACACTTTGAGGATCATTTTCATGAGCACTCTAAGGTAAAGGATCTTATTTGCACATGGAAAGTGTGGAAAAAATTCAATAAGGAAGAGGAGGATAGAAAATGATTGAATGAAAAACTCAAATAAAATAAATTATTAAACATTTATAGAGTGATAAATAACATCCAATATAGGCCCTTTATACTACCTTAGATCAAACCATAAGAGGGTTAGCCCTCCATTAATGTTATGCTCTTAATGGAAGTGAGAAGTGGACTCATAAGGGTGGAATTGAAGAACAAAGACAGTGAAATGACCAATGATCCACTATTATGTGAAAAAAATCACAAGTTTTGGTGTTAATAAGTTCACACCTTGAGTATGATGAAATTTTATTAATAAACTAAAGTTAATTTTAGCAAATTACATGTGAAAAAATAAACGTGCGAATACAAAATGGTAGCAAAACGTTATAATTGAAATAAACCAAATCCCTCTTTAAATCCTTCACCACCACAGCCTTAAATAATAATTTTGAAAGACTTTGTTCGATTCCTCAGTATTAAAAGTATTCCCAATTGATTATGGTAGGCATATGTGGGTGGAAATTTTGTGGAATGTGTACTTTTCCACCCTTGACCCGAAATGGGATCCATCTTTCATCAACCCAAAAGAGGAGATGAAATGAGCTTCTAGATGGCCGAATTTGGGTGGTACATAGATGAATAAATTTAATCCCCTGATGTTCCCTATAATCTTGTAAAATTTCAACTCTATTGGATATTTATTTCAATATATGATTGAAATTGTGGACTATTTTTTCGGGCCACAAAATATGACCTGGAATTTCATCTTCAACTTTGGTTGTATGTAATTCCCTTAAAAACTCATAATTAGATCTAGTAATTTTTGTATGAAATATTCCTTATGATTTCCTCTATCTCCAGTTAAAATTTTAGCTTTATTTGAGATATGAAATGGATGAATCATGCAAATAATTGGACTATGTTTGAGTTTGTTTCACCCATAATTTATTGGAATAAAGGACCATTTTGGTGGCCTTCCAATGCGATTCTTCATTTTCTAAAAAAGGATGAAATATTATAGATGGAATTTTAAATCATAAAATAAAATTTGAAAATAAAATTAAGACCATTGGTTTTTTTAGTAGGTGTTCAAAAAAGTATCATGTAATAGTGAATTTTAAGAAGGAATTACAAACATGATAAGAAAAGAAGTTAAAATTCTAAAATGTACTAGTACAAGTGTTTATGAACCTTGAAACACATGAATATTATAATATAAAAATTTAATATTAGCCTCTTTAAGTGTCTAATCACACCCCCCAACTTGAGTTTTCTAGTCCCGAGCAAAAAATATCTCAAAATATGAAATTTAATTCCCTTTTCCAAGAAAATTTTAATTTACAATTCACACCAAAAGGCCTCATACCAAAAAATTATGAAACACATCAAAATAAATTAACATAATATTGTTTAATAATAATATGACAAGCCTAATCTCATTACTTTTTTCAAATTCATCACCACATTTCATCCAATATCAATTAAGCATGATGATGTGTTGTGCATCACAATAGACATGGGGCTTTATTTTTATTCAAGGGTAAAAATATAGAAATTATAAGTGGAATCACAATTTAATATTAATATGAATATTCTTTTTTTTTGAATTTTTTTTTCTTTTTTTAATTTTTTCAGGGTAATTAAAATTCACTCAATCAACCCTACTACAAATCAAGCCTTTAAAAATGCTAGTAAAAGGTTTTATCAGTGCTATATAAGCGTTGATAATGTGGCCGATGTTAAAAGGTTAGCTTTAACAGAGAATGTAAAAAGTGATGATAAAATACACCTTTATTAGCACTTTTTTAGCACTGTTAAAGTCTGCCTTTAACGATGCTTTTTTTAGCACTGATAAAGACCCCACTGATAAAGGGAATAAATTTTTTTCACACCAAACCCACCCCCTTTATTAGTGATTCCCCCTACCCTGTACCCTTTATTGGCACTTCCCCCACCCCTTTATTAGTTCTTTAGATAATCCCACCCCCAGCGTGCGCCCCTTCCTCCAACGAGTTTCAAATTTGAGACCTCCAGCTTATACACGAGCACCTTTTTCACTTCGTTATACTGTTTTATTTTAAATTTTATGATATATCTATATATTTATATATATTTCATTATATTTTTTTATCCATATATTTATATATTTATATATATCTTCTTAAATAAATATTTATTTATATTTTTTTTTTTAAAATGGATATTAATTATAAAAACCCTTAAAACACCTAAAAACGTTAAAAAACTATAAAAACCCAAAAACCCCTAAAACCATGAGATGGACATAACTTCTGATCCAAGATTCCATTTTATATCTACGACTAGTCAAATAAAATATCATGAAACAAGATTTTATATGATATGTGGTACATGCCGAACAGACACCTGGATCAGAAGTTATAGCCGTTTGAATTTTAAGAAACTAGGGTCAGTGATAAAAAAACTCAGTTTTGGAGGCCTTTTGGTCCTTTTGGGTGGTTAGAAACCCAAAAAAATCTATTTGACCATATTTTTAGACTCTCTGTGTCATAGATCTCATCACAGGCTTTGATTTGATATGTGTTAAATCCCAAAAGGACACCCGGATCAAAAGTTATGGTTGTTTGAAGTTTAAGTTTGATTTATGACTTTTTTAAAACTGTAATATATTTTATTCCTTTTATTATCACATTATTTAAATATAATATGGTTTTAGATCATTTTATAAGCTTCGATTTTATTGGTTGTGGAGATGAAACAGACTCCTATATTGAAAGTTATGATCTTTTTAGGGTTTTTAGAGTTTTTAGGGTTTTAGGGGTTTTAAGGGTTTTTCACATTCGACGGTCATAACTTATGAACTGGGTGTCTGTTGTTTCTCTACCACATATCAAATTGAAACTTACAGTGATATTTGTGCCTTGGTGACCCATGAGAACCCTCTATCACCTCTATTGAGGCCAAAAAATCCCATAAGGCCTCTAAATGGGCATAACATCTACTACAGGTGTCTGTTGATGAAATATAATTTTTTTTGAAATATAACCTTTTATCAGTGCTAGTAAAAAATCACTAATAAAGAACCCCCTTTATTTTCACCTTTTTAGAAGCACTGATAAATACCCATTTTATCAGCACTTTTTTACTAATGCTGATAAAGGGACCCCTTTAACAACACATTTTTTAGCATTGTTAAAGACCCCCTTTAACATATCTATTAAATATCCCATTTAATAATTATTTTCTAGTGCTGAGAAAGGGGGGTTTTAACAACACATTTAGCAAGCGCTGTTAAAACCCTGATACTAGATAAACCCAATTTTGTAGTAGTGAAAGTCAACTCTTGTAGGAAGACCTTACTAATGAATCTTAGGCTCAAAGACATTAAGGAACCAAGGGAATCACACATACTCCTAAATCATCTCAAGTTAACTCAATAAAAAACAAATTCAAATTACCACAAATAGAGATATCATTCCCAACTCTGGGCTAGACAATAATGGAGTCATGATCCTCAAGTGTCGAAAGCCACACATTAGGTCATTCCATTTCTCTACTCTTAAATTTATTGTTGTTTTTTTTAAATACTCATGTTAAAATTAAAAGGATCTCCAAACCTATGCTATTTATTATTTGACCCCAAGAACTAAAATTAATACCCCACAATTCAAAGTTTGTGTGTTGTGAATTTTTATTAAATGTATGGAAATGTAAATTGTGAAAATCACATTAGACGGCCACACTTTCCAAAATATATTCTCATGAATATAAACTTGCATTAAAATTATAATCAAGGAATGAAAAATAATTTGATATTCATTTTCAAAGTTTTCAATGTGTATTTTTTTGTTCAATGTTAAAGAAATTTTTCCTTCCATTAACATGCATTTTTTTCATTTAAATTTTTTTTAATTTTTATAGTTTTTTATAAACACAAAAACTCTTTTTTTATTTCATCTCCCCCCAAATTAGAATAAAATTATCCCCTTTTTTTAAGAAAATAATATTTAAAAGGGGGTAGAGGTGGGGGGAGGAGTTACAAAATTAAAATTTGAAAATTAGTTATGGAACAATGTCACATGGTGGTATACTGATGAATTTTGTGCCACAACTAATTGATCCTTTAATCTTTATGTCACTCATGGACTCCCTATAGTGGATGGTAGAATAGAGTAGAATTTTTGTGTGTAGGTGATTTCCTTAAAAAAAACTTTGACCACAATAGCCCATTATTCTCATACAAAAACCAAATTACAAACCATGGAAATCTCTAGAGGTTCTCTTAAATTAAAACAAGAATAAAAAAGGGAAAAAATTTAATTATTTTAACACACCAAAGATAAATACAAGGAACAAGTAATAATAATAATTATTATTATTATTATTATAATAATAACATCAATATATATGTGTGTGTATATAAATTATTGAAGATAATTGTATATATATATAAATATGGAAGCACTATAGGTCATATGTAAGTGTAAGTCGCACTCCCCTATCACCCTTCGATCATGGGCTCGAGTCCCATGACTTAGTCAGAAGTGACGGGGTTTTCCCCATGACTTACACTGTGGCCTTTTTCGAAAAAAATATAAATATAAATTATATTTTTTTCTCTTTTTTTTTAACTTTATCTTTTATTTTATTTCACCATTTTTAATATATATATATATAATAACATAAAATAAAATATATATTACATATAAGAAAAACAAATTGAAAAGAAAGAAATAAAAAGCTGGAAATATTTTTTAAAAAATTGATTTTTTTAACACACAAATGCACAAAAATAAAATAATAAATAAAATAAAATAAAATTCATGTGGATGTTGGGTAACCTCCCATAAAGAAATTCTTTTAATTTCATTATCTCAACTTATACCCCTCAACTTACCCAATACCAACTTTCAATGTCCTAAGTATTTTCTTCAGTAAACCATCCATTGTACTAGTGTTAACCCATTGTTTACAATCTGATTTATATACAATATTATATGTTTTAATGAGTGGGATAATCTAATTAATATTAAAAAAATGTTGATCCAGTTGCTTTTATACTCTTTCCTAAAACATCAAGGATCATCCCCACTTTGTTTGTTTCAAGAGAAGAATGAATAAAAAGTGAATGGTCTTGGTTATCACATATGAATGAAAAGTTGATGGGGGGTGGAAATGCTTTATGCTCAAGTTTGGGTTGATTGAAATTTATTAAAGAATATTGGCAATGTGAATCAAGATCAATTTATTTTCCAAAATTTTTAGAAATAATTAGTTCAATTATAAAAGATAGTGCAACCCCAAAATTTTCCATATTAGTGTTTATGGTTGGTACAAAATTAGAGTTCAAGATTTTTCTCAAATGGTTCAATGATTTTTTGTTCGGAAAAAACATCTATGGATTAATATTCAGGACACTCAATCCATGATGTCAAATTTCTATCTTGAGAATATAGAAAATAAGTTTCCTATTTATTTAAAAACCCATAAAAAAATTCATGTTCTTCAGGTCTTCGAGATTCAAAGAATTATTCATTATAATTTCATGTGAGGTTTATGTGTAACAAGATTCTTCTATCAATGTTGTTGAAGAGAAAACCTGAGTGGGGATGGGTTCCATAATTGTTTCAATTTTTTTTAGTTATAATCTCAAATATGAAACCTCATAATTCATTCCCTTTATTTTATTACAAAATTGTTCAAGAAATGTTAGAGGAAAAGATTTTATAGGAGGTTGGACATCATATAATTCCCTAAGATTGATCTCTTCAACCATCCTTGAGAGGGCTGAAAATTTATCCTTAAAATATTCATCATCCCAATGATTACACATCTCACTAGGTGTGGGGTAATCAATTAAGGTTTAATTAAAGAAATTCCCTAAGTTAGGGGAATCCAAATATTGATTTCACATTTTATTCTAGTCTAGGTTTATGATGGGGTAATGTTGAATATACTTCATTGGAGTAGGCTAAAATTAGGATTCAAGATTATCAGGACACACACAAATAAAAAGGGGAAAAGATAATAGGAATGGGGGTGATAATAGAGAATTTGGGGTGAGAATAGAGGATGTGTGTCTAATATGACTTACTTGGGTATATGTTAACGGTGGCAAAATTTGGTCTCACCCAAATTTACCCAAGTTTAGGGTTGAAGCAGTTGCTTGTAGTGTAGCTTGGGTTGTTGAATCCTCAGATACCTAAAAAGAACCTATAGAAACACATTATATGGATTGTTTTTTACTATTAAGTGTAAAAATTGAGTTTTATTTGAGATGTTTTAAATTAAAACTAAGATAGCTAAGTTAATTCAATTTGATAGAATGAATTGATCCTAGGTTATCGCTTGGGTGGTTTAAATGAATTCCTTTTTAAATTATTTTAATTTCATTAACTCAAGAATGATTCATTAAATAAAATCAATATAAACTCATCAATTACTGGTTTGAAACCTTAAAATACACATTATAACCACCTATAAACTTTAAGGATAATTTTCATGTTCACTCAAAGGTAAAGGAATTTATTATAACGTAGAAGCGGGGTGATAAAATTCAATAAGAGGAAGAAGAAAATAATTGAATGAAAAACTCAAAATAAAAGAAATGATTAAACATTTATAGATTGATAAATAAAATCCAATATATCCCTTTGATACTCTCTTGGATAAAACTTTAATATGGTTATCCCTCCATTGATGATATAGACTCAATGGAAGCAGGAAGTAGACTCGTGAGGGTGGAATTGAAGAATAAAAATAGTAAAATAATGAACAATCCACCATTGTGTGAAAAAATTCACAATTGTTGGTGCGAATAATATCACACCTTGAAGCAAAAATATAAAAGTTATATAAATAAGAACATAATAAGAGGATATGAATAACTTTTATTAAGAAACTAAACTGAATTAGAATAACTTACATGTGAAAAAACAAACGTTCGAATATAAAATGGAAGCATTGAATTACAACTAAAATAAACCAAATCCCTCTTCAACTCCTTCACCATAATGGAATTAAATAGTAATTTTGAAAGCCTTGGGTCGAGCTCCAAATATTCCAAGCCTTCCCACTTGATTATGGTAGAAATAGGTGTGTGGAAAATTTGTGGAATATGGACTTTTCCACCCTTGACCTGAAATGGGATCCATCTTGAATCTACCCAACATAGGAACAGAAATGAGCTTCTAGATGGATTAATTTGGGTGGTCCATATAAGAAGAAAATTAATCTATGGATAACACCTAATAGTATGTAAAATTTCATTATGATTGAATATTTGGTTTCAGGTATATGATCGAAATCATGGGATGTTTTTCTAGTCCACAGAATCTGATCCATAATTTCATCTTCAACTTGGTATGCCTAAAACTCCCTTCAAAACTCAGAATTAGCTCTGATAACTAATGGATGAAATGTTCCTCATGATTTACTCTATCTTTGGTTCAAATTATAGCTTCATTTGATTTCTGAAATTTCTTACATATGCAGATAATTGGACTATGCTCAAGTTTGCTTCACCCAGAATTTATTGGCATGAAGGACCATGTTGGTAGTCCTCCAATGTGATTCTTTATTTAATCTAGAAGAATGAAATATTCCAATGAAATTTAAAATATGAAAATGAAATTTTAAAATAAAATCAAGACCATTGGGTGTTTTAGTAGGTGTTAAAAAATGTACCATGTAATAGTTCATATTAAGAAGGAATTACAAACATTATAAGAAAAGAAGTTCAAATTGTAAAATGTATTGTACAAGTAACATTAATATTATAATATAAACATTTAATATTATCCTATTTTAGTGGATAATCAGTTCTCATCCAACAATCAATCCAATTTCATTCATCAATTTCTCTTCTATATCTATTTTTTGGTTCTGAACACACACAGAAGAAATATCTCTAGGTACATCCAGTTCTGCATCCTTTATAGTGAAGAGGCAATGAACACGCTCAATTTAGGCATATGTTGTTCATATGACATTTCATAATGCTCTAATTTTATAAACCATAGATTGAGATAAGGAATGGGGAATTGATTTGATAGATAGGAGGGTGCAGTGGCTCAATAGAAAGAGTATATGAATATCATCTATCCACCTCTATCCATTTTTCTACTAAATTAGGGATAAAAATAAGAAATGGTGGAATCAAGATTCAATGTACTTATGGAATCTCCCCTAGGGACCTATCCATTAGGTTAGTTATCCATAGTTATGGAGTTTAAGATATCAAAATATAGCACTGAGATTGAAAAATGAAAATAATTGGGGGAAGAGAATATCTACACCATACAATGAACAAAACAGAGAAAAACATTTAATTTAAATGAAATAATTATAAAAAATTATAACTATAATTAGACGAAGATGAATATTTCTATTGGGGAAGAAGAAACAATATTTATAATCATTGGCCTTCTTCTCTCTCAAATTCAATATAGCGATAATTGATATTCTTCTTCCTTGGATGGGTGACACATGTCATGGAAGAGGGTATGGATGATTCAGTTTGGTCATCTTCATTACTTTTCCCATCGCATGTATTCATCCCATGATCAGGCTCTGTACTAGTTCAAGAAAAATATAAGCAGAATTATTTTTTTCCTTCACAACTCTAGTGGAAATTAGGTGTTATGTATGTTCACGTGAGGAATTTCAGATGAAGGAAATTGTTCCAGATAATTTGGACTTTGGAAGTGGGCTCAGATAAACTCACCTCATTGTCTTCCAAATTCTTCATCTTTGGATCATCTCCAACTCAACCCAGTTGTTGATCGAATTCAAGTGACCAATTATAGTATCAACTCATTCCCAGTTTGTAACTATGGTCTTCAATCAATGAATTAGATTCTAGCATTGGTCTTCAATAATTCTTCAAACACCATTCCTCTCATAGATCAGAACACAACATGCCTTTGATGAGAAACTTCACCTTGAGTGAGGCATTTCATCGAATAGATTATGGTCTTTCTTTAATAGACTCACAGCCACAACCTTGGTGGAAATTAAGGTTAACCTTCATCTCTAATCCTATATAAGGAAAAATAAAACAAAAGTAATCAAACAAATATATATTTTTTAGGGGTTTCAGATTCATCTCCCTCAATGGTCCGGCATCATCAAGGCTTGACATCAACATGAAACTTGCTTCTATCCAGCCTCAATTTTTCTATTCTTCAGCCAAATTTGAAGGTAGGTCAGGCTTCAATCCTTATTGGTTAAACTTCAATCAATGTTGGAATCAGGTTCTCCCTACCTCAATTCTTCCTTATTTAGAGTACGATCTGAGTTGTTTTGGTTTTTCATAAAGAGCTCTGATTTCAATAGGTCTCAGTTTTTTCATTTCTACAGTGAGCATCGACAGTTCATATTTTAATCCAAGTGGATTTAAGATTTGGTTTAGAAGATCTTTAACTCAAATATGGTTTCTTCCTTGCACGGCCGCAGATCTGGTATTGGGTGGTGATAATGAGTTTGAATTCTCCTTGGACTACACTGCTGACTTGGTTTCATCTATAGCTTTGTTTGATAGCAGCAGTGCACGAGTTTCTAGTCTTCTACATCGGTGGATCGGGATCGATGGTATCTTCGATCGACTCAAATTTAGTTTTCATATCATCAAAGCTTTGGGATCTTGATCATCATCCTTAGGGATCATAATTTTGAGTTCAATAGTGGTGTATCTTTATTTCTTCAACAGAGAGCTTCAGTTGTGTAGGTTAATGGATCTCAGGAGTGGATAATCGTGAATGAAGTAGATGGTGCGACTAGTTCTTACGATAGGATAAGTGAGATTCATAGTCAATTGAGAGAAGTAACCATGAGGAGGGATCTATAGTAACTTCATTTTTGGTAGGTTGCAGGTGGATGGTTTCACGATAATTTGATTTGTGGTAGATTAAGCTACTGTGAAGAGGGGATAGGGGTGCGATCACTTGGAAATTTACCATGAAATAACTTTTGGTAACTTCCTTTTGGAGTTCCATTTGTATATTCGGTGTAACAAACCAACCTAGGTCAACCTGACCCATCACCCGAGTCAACCTGCCACATAACGCAAAGCACGTTCTTAATCACCATGGTTTAGCAACAAGCATCGGGCATAACCAATTATCTCTTAGGAACGATTTCACCACTAGTAAACTGATGTAACCCATCCATGAAATGGGACGAATATACTAATATCATCATATTCAACATCATAAAATGGAACATCCAAAGTATGAAATAAATACTAGGAAGATACCATAAACAATAATGTACATCATATAAAAAAAAATTCATACTAGGACATATACAAGGCATCTCAATTGAAAATCCCAAAAATCAAAAATAAAGGGTCACAATACCAAAAAAGACCTATACATACATCCTAATGGATAAAAAATACCAAAAACAACCCCACCTGATCCAATCCCTATGATCCCATGTCTCATACATAAAACACTAGATGACGATAATCAAGAAGATCCACCCTGGTACATGGAGACCTTACCCTTACACGTGTCCTAAAAAACAAATTCTACATATTCCTAAAGGCATATATAGGGTGTTAGTCACAAATCCTGAAAAAATACCACCATGAATCTTTTTAAGGATTTTACTCATGAAAACCAATAAACTAGTTTGAAAACACTTTTCAAAACTAAACCACTTTGAAAACATGCCCTTTTCAAATTAAACTTTGAAATATTTTTTGGGTTTCCATTTCAAATAAAACATTTTTTCCAAATCATTTCTCAACATGGTTAAAATAAATAAACAAGTCCACATGGCATAACAAGCTCAAAATACCCAATAAAAAAGGAAAAGCATAACATCGTCATCAAATAACCATATAAATGGAAATGGGAATCATATATATCATCACATCAAAATAGAACTGATAAAATTCATAAAGCATATAAACCAACCCAACATGAGTAATGTTCACCTAGGGCTCTAACCATCAATACTATCATGAGTGGGTCTAAATAAGTCTGCTAGTAGGTAGCAACAATGGAAGCTCTCACAGTCTTCCCCGAGCCCAACTCCAAGAGATCGCATAGTCTCTCAACAACCAATCATGTAATCTCTCATGGTCTTCCTACAAAAAGGCTCTCAAGGTCCCTTGGAAACCAAAATGGAAGATTGAATAGTCTTACCTTTGATGGATCACATGGTCCCTTTAACAATCCCCTCACTCACACCTCAGTTAACCCATATGTTACTCCATGCCACACAATTACAAAACATGTTCCACATAAATCAAAGCCACGTCACAATCCATTTCATAAACAAACACACCCATTTTATCAAAAAAACATTATATAATGTAAAACCATTTTAAAAATCCATTTAAATCCATAAAATCCCTTTGATCCATTTCTTTAAACACATGGGGCTCACACATGCCGCCCCATTTAGAAAACCCTTTTTAAACCATCAAATTGCCAAACCAATCCATGAATAACACCAAACATGGAGTGCATAACAACCATAAATCATATAAATGGAAATTTAAACAACACAAACCAAATGAAATTTAAAATTTAAAATTAATCCATGCAAAATACCCTTAAATAGAGACACCTACCTTAGATATGATTCCAACTTCATCACCATCGGTGATAACTACTCAGAAAAGGAATTTCAAGGCCTCGCACACCTAATCCATAAGAAATCAAACTAAAACCCCCACCACACACCCTATATTTGTCCAAAATCACCCTTAGGGTTCCACTCTTCCACAAAAATTGAAGAACAAGCATGAATAAAGGGAAAGGGATAAAAACCATGAAGAATGTGTCTTGCCTGAAGCCAAAACACCATGATTCCAAGGAGAAGCCACCAAAAAGGAAGGGAGGAAGCTCCCATGACAAAAGAGGAGAGTTGTGCATGATTGGAGGAGAAAAATGAGGCCAAAGGGGTATAAATTCATCAAGGGGAAATGGTAAAACAACACTTTTCAAGTGACCTAGACATACCATATGGTTTGGACGCAAAGTTAAACAAATCGTGTGCCAACTGTGCAGGGTTACTATCTCCCAAAAATCCAAGTTGCACGGTTACCCCTGGATGTCAAACGGTTTGAAAAACCATGATCAAATCGAGAAAAACCCCACTGTCACCCTCTCCCCCCCCCCCACATGGTTTTCTGTACAGATAGAAAAAATTTGTGCTAACTATGCGCCTTGGTCTATCATCCCAAAAATTCCCATTTTCGACCCCTGAAACCTAGAAACTCTAATAAAAAACTAAAAGGTAAATAAAAATCAAAAATATACATACCATTGACTCAAAGGGTGTCACAAACTCCCCACCATGCCATTTTCTTCCCCAAAAAATCCTTAAATATTTGAAGAAGAAAATAGGTGAGGTCACTGCCTCCTCACCAAAGATTCCCCCTCCCATGTCTCATGGCTATCTCCACCATGCTATCAGAGCACATGGACCAACAGGGTCGATTTACCATGGAATACATTGACCTAATGATCCATGATAAGAATAGGCTACTCCACAATGGTGGCATCGAGATCAAGCTCTAAGTCTTCCCACTCCAACACATGAGATTGGTTTGGATGGTATCTCTTCAATAGAGAAACATGAAAGACTCCATGGATTGAGGTCATCCATGGTGGAAACTCCAACTAATAGGATACCTTTTCCAAATGAACCACAACATGAAATGGCCCAACATAACACAGTGCCATCTTCCCCTGCTTACACAAATGATGATGACCCAGTCGAACTGATACTCGAAGAAACACCATATCACCAACCTAAAACTCCAACGGGTGATGATGATGGTCAACATATGACTTTTAGAGACTCTAAGTTATTTCTAACCATTTCAAAATTATATTAATTGTCTTATTAATATCTTGTATGATACTTGTTCCAACCAAGGAAATCTCAACCACCTCAACCCAACATAATAGGGATTGGAACAGTCATCCATATAATGCCTCAAATAGGGTTATCCTGATCGAGTTATGATAACTTTTATTATAAGAAAACTTGGAAAACTGTAGTTTCCTTTTCCAAGAACCATCATAATAAATCACACATACTCTCAACATATCCTCTAGAGTCTAGATGGTCCTCTCAAACTGACCATCCTTCTACGGGTGATACGTAGTTCCCAACTTCATCTCGGTTCCCAATTCTTCTTGGAGTCCCTTCCAAAATCAGGAAGTAAAATGAGAATCCCGGTCTGAGACTATCTTTAAGGGAACTCTATGAAGCTGAACAACCTCTAAAACATACATTCAACTAAGTTCCTGTACCTTCATCGACTCCCTGATGGGAAGAAAATGGGTTGATTTCATTATATGATCGACAATCACCCATATGGAATCTTTCTCACTCATAGTACAAAGTAGACCAATCACAAAATCCATAGAGATATTGTACCACTTCCACACTATAATGGGAAGTGGATGCAACAACTTGGCTAGTCTCTTGTTCTTAACTTTGATTCTATGGTAGGTCAAGCATCTCAAGACAAAATATGTCACTACATGTCTCATCCTAGGACACCAATACTGACCTATCAAGGTATAGAACATCTTGGTTTCCCTGGGGTGAATGGCTCAAGTAGAAAGATGCACCTCATGCATCACCTCCATCCTCAAGCTCAAAGGAACAACCTTTCACCTATGAAAAAGTAAATACCATTAAGAGACCGAGAACAATCACCTAAGACATCCACACCATTTAAATCACTATTAATCTATTAGTACTCAGGGTCAGATACCTTCTCACTCCTAACTCAGTCGATAAGAGAGGGTGTAACCTGCACACTGGACAAGAACATCCGCTCTCCATCCTCATGAAATTCCATACTCATATCAAAAAACAAACTCATCAGACCCCACTCATCCCCTAACTCCTGAAAATCATGCACTAGAAGCTTCCTTCTCAACATGTCGGTGACCACATTCCCCTTCCTGAATGTACAAGAAATATCGAAATCAAAATTCTAGAGATACTCCACCCAATGTATCTGTCTTAGGTTCAGGTACCTCTGTGTGAAAATATAATTTAGGCTCTTGTGATCCAAATACACTATAAAATACTCGCCAAAGAGGTAATGTTACCAAGCCTTCAATGCATTCATTATGGTAACCAATTCCATGTCATGGGTGGGATAATTCTGCTCATGTAGACATAGATTTCACGATCCATAGTCCACTATTTGGTCAAAATTCATCAGCACACATCCCAACCCCACACTGTAAGCATCACAATACACAGCATAATCTCTCCCAACCTCAAGAAGAATCAAAACTAGTACAAATTTAAAACGAGTCTCCAGCTACTCAAAAGCACTCTATCACTTATCATCCCACTCAAAATTTAACCCATTCCTAGTAAAATCCATCAAGGGGGAATCTTGACTAGAGAAATATCGAAGAAAACATCTATAATAACTAGCCAAGCCTAGAAAACTGTAGATCTCAAACACATTATTAGGTTTCTCCCAAGACATGACTGCTCAAACTTTCTATGGGTCCACTGAAACTCCTTCTTTGAAAATCACGTGTCCAAAAAACTTTACCTCTTGAATCCAAAATTGGAACTTTGATAACTTGGAATATATATGGTGATCCCTAAAAACACCCAAAACAACCTCTAAATAGTCATCATGATCCTCATTTATCTTGGAATACACCAAGATGACATCCACAAGCATAACCATGAAGGAGTACAGAAAATGATGGAAGATCTAGTTCATTGGTGTCATAAATACCGCTAGAGAATTGGTAATCCCAAATAGAATAACCAACTACTCAAAATGACCATGCCATCTTTAAAAGGTGGTTTTTAGAACATCCTCGTCCTAGACCCTCAACTGGTGGTACCCAATTCTCAGGTCAATCATTGAAAACCAATGGGCTCTCTTGAGATGATCAAAGAGATCATAGATTCTAGGCAATGGGTATTTATTCTTCATGACCACCTATTTAAGCTTACAGTAGTCTATGAAAGGATAGAAACTTTCGTCTGCCTTCTTTTAAAATAGCACTAGTGAATCCCATGATGATATGTTGGGATAAATAAATCTCTTTCCCTCAAGATCATCTAATTGAACCTTCATCTCTTTCATCTCAGTTGGAGCCATATGGTAAGACAGAAAGGAGATTGGGATTGTCCCAAGGAGTAGATCAATAGTGAAATCAACCTCACACTGGGGTGGAAATCTAGAAAAATCCTTTGTAAATACATCTGGGTACCTATCCATGGCCACTGGAATCTCACTTACCACACACTTCTCAACAACATTAAGGAATAGTCTTGACAACTAGCACGAGATCAACCCCAACTCCAAAGCAAATGGTCATGCCCTCCCTGATCACGGGTCCCATTCACTTTGAAAGATGTGAGTAATCCCGTTAGAAGTAAGGAACTGGACCCTATGGCAGTTACAATTAATCAATGCCTTTAAGGTAATCAAGCAATCCATATCGATGGTAAGGTCAAAAACATCTAGGTCCAAAACAAGGAAGTCCTGGACGAATTCCACATCAGCTATCAAAACACGGCACTTGGGGCACTTGAAACCATGCTCTTTCTTCCTCCCTGAAGGGGTTATAAATTCTATAAAATATAGAATAAACTCTACTCGCATACCCAAAGCCTCAATTATCTTAAGTGAAATAAAGGAATGTGACGCGCCTGTTTCAAATAAAATTGATGCCATAAAATATGCAATAAATACCATACCTATCATGGTGGATAGCCCGGAATATGATTCCTCTGGTATAACCTCAACTGTATGGATACAGCCTGGCTCAGAACCACTGACTGTGTTGTCGAGCACGTCAAATTAATTTTTTAGTTTTTACTATAATTTCTGCAGTATAGTAGGAACCCTAGGTCATCTCTCAACGGAGGCTTAGATCATTAATTAAAAAAATGTTTTTGATTATGAAAAATGAAATATAATTATAAGAAATTTGGGTTTTTTTGATTTAATATGAAACATATAAAATCAATTTATATAAGAAATTATAAATTGAAAATTTTGATAAAACGTGATTAACCTGGGGAATTATCCTAATGATCATCCTGCATCGCTTCAAGAGAAAGGGTATAGATCTTTTAATCCCTGGTTTGTAATGCATAGAACTAGAATGTTACTGATTTTATACTAGGATACGTCCTACGGTTCAGTCAGAAACACAAAATGATTCACCGGTTATCACCAATGATTGGGTGATTTGTGTTCAACTTCATAACTGAGATGCACCAAGGCAACACACGAAGAACTCGATACATTGTCTAGGTTTTTATGTTATTTATTTTTGATGCCATGACATAAATTTACATGGCATCAATAGTTTTTATGAGAGTTAAATTGATCAATATGAACCACACAAACACCTTAATTAAAAAAGGGAAGAAGAAATTATGAACGGTGTGTAAAGCATCACATGAAAAGGTACCCCCAAACATGATCATATGAGTTTAAGAATGACATACTAGTACATAACTCGATTAAATAAGAATATAAGATTATGAAAAACAACACAAAAACCTAAAATCTAAAATACCATTCAAATATTACAAAAATAAATATCGGGATTTACACTATGTTCCTCCTCGGGTGATCACGATGAGTTTAGAACTCCATGGGAGGGGAGGAAGAAAAGCATGATGAAGTATCACTTCCCATAGCCTACATAACTTTTAGGAATGAGGATAAGACTCCTTTGGGTCTCCAAACTGGCATATCTTTGCTTCTTGGTCGAACTTCCAAATGTGGTTCCCAAGGTGCCTTTTTATAGCCAAAATGGGAGGTGGTTTGGGGAATATAGATTTCGTGATACTACTTTTCTCATGGTTTTAGGCTAGTAAAATGAATTATCATGACTTGGAAAAAAGAAAAATATTGTTATTATACCTCCTCTATATCTCCATGTCAAATTTGGTGGCCATATAATGTATAAAATGGGAGATATTTCAAAAACATAGAACTAAACTTTTTACTTTATGCTGATTCTTTTTCCTGGACATATTGGTTTGGTTGGGCCCCTTAATGGAAAAATTGGGATTGTGTTTCTTCATAAGAGTTGTATACCATTGAATTTTTGACCAAATAAAAAAATTCAACCCAATTGGATGCACCTATTAGATGAAGTGTCTGTTTGAGTCCACTGGTGTGCTTGAAATCTTTCACAGTTTGGCCCATTTTTCTTCAACTTCATCCTGAACCCTCCAAATCACCTCCAACTACAATGAAAATATAAAAACAAGTGAAATTTACCTTTTTAATAGTGAATAACATTATATTATTGAATCAAACTTGAATTCCAATTTGTTTTTTTATTTGGTATTTTCAATACAAAACCATTTTAAAACAGTGGTGTAAGGGTGAAATAAAACAGTGAATCACGATGTGATCACACCCCCACACCTAAACATTTACACTCTTAAGAAAAGTAACATTTTTAAAGAAATAAAAATAAAAAATAATGAATTTACATGTTTCCAACTTCATAAATATTTAACATTTAATAAAATTTTATTTCATTATAGAAATTTCATCAAAACAAAAACCACACTAAGGTGTTATTCCTAGTGATCATGGAAAAATATGTCTTATAAATTGTATCAGAATGAAATTCAAGGAAATGCATGATATAAATATAATTAAGGAATTTAAAAGTCAACCATTCCACTAACTCTCCATTCATGTGTATGAAAACCATTCATGTTATTCTTCCCACTTTCTATCCAGTAAATATAGGTTATTTTAAAAAAAATTGCTTACTTGATTCTTTTCACCAAACCTGCCCTACATCCTTTATAATCAAATTTCAAGACCCACTCACTTAATCATTCCTAGAAGTCAAAAATTAAGCTCTTTACCTAGATATCATCATATGTTGCACATTTCATAACTCCCCACATTATTTATTATTATTTTGTGTTTTTTTTTTTTGAGTTTTTTTAAGGCGTACAATAGTCAGATAATAGGTACACACACATAGGTCAATTTGGTACAGTAATGAAAAAAATCAAATAAGAAATGAATATATGGAATAATCATTTTAGAAAGATGATAAATTTTAACCTAACTTATATTTACCTTTTATTAAGTAATAAATATTCATCCATCCAAATCTATTTTTTTTTATTTTCAAATAATCCATTTCTTAGGGATAAATGGGAACCCTACATCAGAACAATCCATGAAAAAAAACATTAAATCATAGAAAGCTGTAAAAACAACCCAAAATTTCAATTTAAAATTTCAAATTACTGAAAACAAGATCAAGCATCGATCTCAACACCCTCTATTAAATCATTGGGTTATGTGAAACCTTCGGTCGACTAGCCCATCGACTCAACATCATCCTCGCATCATCGTCGCCTCGAACATGGCTCCATTAAGAAAAAGATAGTCGAACAAAACCAAAAAAATCATCATCAATGAACCTTGAAGAAAAACATATCCAACAGAAGATACACAAATGCATCAAAAGGGGATAATAACCCAGTCAAAAAAATCATTGAATTCCATCACCAACACAGCCCAAACTGCTGGAACAACGTCGTCATCACCACGCATCAATCCATTACACCACTCATCGTCAAAAACATCATCGTCACTGGAAGCCTGCACACTATTACCAGATGCAACAATCCCATAATCATTTAGGGAAAAATACCATGAACCTCCTTAACTGTACTAAATCCATCGCCAAACACACCACCTCCAAATGCTTCTCTAGAACATAACTACATGCCTGAAAGAAATCTCCACCCAAATGAACACCATTCTTCTGGAGCCGCACTGCCGAGATGCATCATTGGTGCAAAACACATCCACTAACACCATCCCAAAACTACCACAAACACCTTCATACCAAACCAAGATGTATTCCATTACAACAAGATAGGTAGCAAGAGTAGAGGTGGACAAATAGGACAACTTGAAAAATCACCGATCATCGCTGCCAACTTAATCCCAAACCACCAGAGTGCCTTCGGGGAAAACCAAAGTGTGGTTTGGCACAAACATTTTTATGATAAGAGCATGGAAACAACAATCGTGGAACACAAATTGATAGTGAACAACCAAGGAACACAAAACAATAGTGAAATGGAAACCTAGAGTAAAGAGAAGACACATTCGGGATGGCTCTGAATTCTCTAGGTTTCCTCATCTCTTGCTCTCTCTGTGCTCTCGGTCTCTAGGGTTTTCTCCTGAAATCCTTTTCTACTTAGGTTTTCCTCTCCTCATTTCACCTCCCCCAACCTTCTCCAGCTTTATCAGCATGGCTTCTCCTTGGGTTCTTCCCCTGGTTCTCTTTCGCGGCTGGTCCACGCCTGGTTTTTCTATTTGGTTCTGATCCTCATTTTTTCTCTAATGAAGGAATTGTGGTTTTATCCTCGGTCACCTCAACTATGCTCTGATCTCACGTTCCACCACTCCTATCTAGGTCGGACCTAGAGTAATGGATTCTCAGAGGTTTTGGGCTAAGCGGTTCAGCAGTTGTGGTTTTTCCCAGCGTCTCCATTCTCTTCTTTTAGGGATTTATCCCCTGAGTTGTCCATCATTTTCCTTGGTTTTGGTTCTGTTTGGGCTTCATCCCCCTTTTACTTTGGGTTTTCATCCCCGGTTTCCCCTTGTTCCTGTTTCCTTTTGGGTTTCATCCCCGGGTCTATTTTTCCCTCTTATGTTTTCTTCTTCGATAGCGGTGTTTTGTGTTTCTTTCAGGGTGTTTTGGCAAAGGATTTGGGGATTGTTGTGTTATTGGTGCTGATAGTTTCGTTTATGGTGGTGGTCGTCAGTGGCGAGATGTCTAATGGTCGACGTCTCAACGATGACGGATTCCAGTGGGTCTCACCAGCATTCTGGCCTGGCACTGTCTGCTCGATTCTTTGCTCTTGATCCAGGACCTCACCACCCTCTCTAAGGAGGATGTGGGTGGTGGTCTTCTTGGTTCCTTGGGATGTGATTTCGAGCATCCATCTCCAAGAGTTTGACAATGATGACTCATCTGTGTTCATTCCAGTCATCGGATTCTCGACGGCGATTAGTCGGTGATGACGATGGGGTTCGATGCTGGTGATGATGAGCAGTGGCTGATGGTGACGATCCATTGATGAAGATTTTATGGTGATGAGTCAATGTGAATGCAGTAATGGGGATGAATCTATAAGGTTAGCGAGGTGATGATGGAGGAGATTGTGATGTGGATTCTCTCATTTTGGGTTTCTTGGGCGGCTTGTCTTGCCCGCGGTTTGAGTTTTCAATTTTTGAATTTGAATTTTCAAATTTGAATGTGCCTTTTCATGATCTTGTATTTCTATATGGATGTGTTTGAATCTTGTATGAGGTGTTTGTAAGTTTCCCACTCTCCCAAAAAGTGGTTTATTTTATTTTTAAAAATGAAAAAAATATTTGGAGGAATAGAGAGAAGACAAAACCCTGGAAAAAAAATCCCTTCAAAAATTAAGATCAAAACAGAGAGCTAACTACCACGAAATATAAAGAAAGGGGCATTGGGGGGAAGAAGTAGGGATGCTACAGAAAGTGAGGAAGAGGGATAGAGATGAGAGGAAATCATAAAACCATGGTGGAGAAGTCTCCACCAAGGTGATAGAAGGGGGAAACCCTAGAGCTTGGGAAGGATAGATCTGCTGGGAGAGAAAGGCGTCATGACCAAAACTAAGTAAGAAATATTCACACTTCATGGTTGGGTGAAAAGATTTGTGGAGATATTAGTGACACAATTTCCCATAAACTAATCACATGAAGTTTATCATTCATCTCAAAGTTTTCATAGAGTTACAGCCATTTATATCATCGAAAAAAATGAATTTATTAAAAATTACACCCCCGATGTTAAATCCATGCAATAATTCACATTTTATAATTTAGAAAAAAAAAATTAATTAAATGTTAAAACAACATGGAATTAGGAATTTTGATATGAATTTTCAGTAATTTACATGATTTTGTGAGAATGAGAGGGGGAGGAAAGGTAAAAAAAATACTATTCAGCAAACGAAAAAGAGAATGAAGAAGAAAGACGGTGAAAACCCTAACAAACTCAAAAAAGTGGGGGAAAGTAAAAAATACTATTTAGAAAGTAAGAGAAAAAAAAGAAGAAATATGATGAAAATCCTAACAAACCTAGGAATGTACCCACCACTCACACCTAGAGTGTGCAGTTTCCTTATTGTAATAAAAGAGAATGTGGGAAGGAAGGATAAAACCTGGTAGGTTTCACTAGTAAGTTGACTCTTGAAGGTGGATTTCCTCCACCTGGTGATATAAAAAATCCTCATAAAAGTGATTAAGTCTCTACCCATTGACATAAATACTTCAGCCACTCTGCTCATGCAAGACCTGTATTGCACCCAAAGGGTAAACATTAGTAATGGTGTTAAGACCGAGCCATCAGGAACGAATCTCACCTGGGTGGAGCTTTAGCCTGGAATTGTACATGAGGAATTTCTCACTAATATGAAACTTTCATTTATGAATCATCTCTCCATGGATAGCCTTTGTATTATCTTTATAGATTTAGGAGTTCTCATATGAATCACATTGAATTTCTTTCAACTCCTGAATTTGTAATTTCCTATGTTCACCTGCATCTGAGAGATTCATATTACATTGTTTACCAACCCAATATGCACGGTTCTATACCTCTACTAGGATGTGAAAAGTCTTTCCAAACACAATCCTATATGGTGACATTCTAGTCATGGTTTTAAAAGTAGTATGGTACGCCCAAAGTGCATCATCCAATCACAAACTCCAATCTTTTCTATTGGGTTGTGCCATTTTTTCCAAGATTTACTTAACTTCCCAATTTGATATTTCTTCTTTTTTGTTAGTTTGTGGTTATATACAATGGAGACTTTATGAACAAACCCATACTTACATAGCAAGTTTTTCATGTTATGATTTTAAAAATGTGAACCCTGGTCACAAATGATGAATCTTGATAAACCAATCCTACTGAAAATCTGGGACCTCACAATTTCAACAACCACTCAAGAGTCAACGGTCCTAGTAGCATTTTCTTCCACCCATTTAGAGATGTAGTCAAAAACTAGTAATATGTACATGAATCCAAATGAATTTGTAAAAGACCTCATGAATTCAATGCCCCATGCATCAAATATTTCACAAAATAACATGGTTTGTTGGAGAATTTCATTCCTCTTAGAGATATTCCCTGTGAATTGACATCATGTGCATGACTTACAAAATTGATGGTCATCCCTATACAATATTGGCAAATAAATTCCCAAGTTAAGGACCTTTTGAGTTGTACGTTGTGATCTAAAGTGGCCCCCACAATCCAAATTGTGGCATGAGGTCAAAAATAGAGGTGAACTCATGGTCAGAGACACACCAACAAACAACTTGGTCACTATAAATTCTCCACAAGTAAGGGTCATCCCAAATGTACCATCATGAATCATGTTTAAGCCTATAGAATTATGAAGTGATAAAATCTGTGGGGACCCTAGATGTTGCTAGAAAATTCACAATGTCTGCATACCAGGGGGTAAGGTCCACAATATCATAAAGGTATCATGAGGTAAGAAGTCTTAAATGGGGAGGGGTGAGTTGACATGATGGTCCAATGGTGAGGAAATCCTACTAATATAGTCAGCTACTACATTTTACACTCCTCTCTTATCTCAAATCTCAAGGTCAAACTCCTGGAGTAGGAGCATCCACCGTATGAGGTGGGGATTAGCTTTAGATTTCTTAAGGAGAAATTGAAGGGAAGTATGGTTAGAAAACACAATTAATTTTGACCCAAGAAGATATGAATGGAATTTTTTCAAGGAAAACACAATAAAAATGAGTTCTTTTTCAATGGTTGTGTAGTTTACTTGGGTAGGGTAAAGGGTGTGTGAGGCGTATGCAATGACATGGGAATCCATCTCAACCCTTTATGATAAGACTTCCTCAAATGAAAAGTTATAGGTGTCACACATAAGTTTGAAGGGGAGATTCCACCTTGGTTTTTGGATGATGGGAGGTGATGTGAAACTCCTTTTTAGTGAATTAAATGCATCCTCACAATTTTTATCAAACACAAACTCTGAATCTTTTTGTAATAATCAAGACAAGGGAAGTGCGATCTTACTAAAGTCTTTAATGAATCAATGGTAAAATCCATCATGTCCCAAGAAAGATCACAGCTCATGAACACATTTTGGATATGGAATAGAGGAAATTAATTCAACTTTTTATTTTTCCACTTGAATTCCCTCATTTGAAATAACATGTCCAAGAACTATCCCCCACTCAACCATGAAATGGAATTTCTTATAATTTAATATGAGATCTTTTTAAATGCAATAGTGGAGGACATAACCTAGGTGTTTTAAACAGTCATCAAAGGAAGATCCATAAAGTGTAAAATCATCCATAAAAACTTCCATACAATTCACAAGGTATTCAGAAAATATACTCAACATACATTACTGAAAAGTACTAGGATCATTACAAAGACCAAAAGGCATCCTTCTGTATGAAAATGTGTTGAATATACAGGTAAATGTTGTCTTTTCTTGATCCTCATGGGCTATATGGATCTGAAAATAACCTGAATATCCATCAAGGAAACAATAATGGGAATTTCCATTCAGTTTTTCCAACATTTGGTCAATGAAAGGTAGATGAAAGTGGTCCTTTTGTGTGGCTTGATTCAGTCGATGGTAGTCAATACAGACTCATCAACTGGTTTGCACATGTGTTGGAACCAATTCATTCTGTTCATTTGACACAACCATTATCCAATTTTTTTAGTAACAATTTTCACTGGTCTAACAAATTTATTACCAGGTATATGATAAATGGTCCCAGCAGCAAGCATTTTACAAACTTACAATTTTAAAACTTTAAGGAGGGTGGGATTCAACCAGCATTGAGTTTGCCTTATAAGTTTAGCCTCAACATCTAAAAGTATATGGTCCATACAAATAGGTGGGATAATCCCAAGAATATCAGTCAATGTCCATCCTATCACATTTTTACACTCTCCCAAAAGGTTTAGTAGTTTTAATTCCTGTTTTGGAGAGAGGTTGTTGGCAATAATGATAGGCAATTGGTCAATACCCTCAAGATAGGCATATTTTAAATTAGATAGAATTGGTTTTAATTCCAACACTAGTGGTTTTTGGATTAAGTGAGGGGATTTAGGGGGAGTGAGGTCCATGAAACTATCTATCTGCTTAAGTTTATTCTCTAAGAAAATAAAATCAATGGAAATGAGATTTGCAAAATCATCAATGGTCATGGGTACCTCAGAATGAACACACACTTCAATTAAAGCACAAAATTTACATTTTTTTGAACCTACACAACACTCAAAACATGAATCAAAATTTAGATCATCCAAGGGTGAAGAAAAGTAAAATGATTTAGAGTATGGGTCGAGGATAAAATTTTGTGTATGTGTGTCATTAGAGAGAAATTCCACCAAATAGATAGGAAGAGTGGAGTGTTCTTTAATGGGGTGTTTCATGGAATCAAATATATTAAAACATACATTTTCTCCACCAAAATCCATGGGCAGCGTACTATTGTGGACGTTGATTATTGTCTTTGTTGTTTTAAGTAATGGCCTTCCAAGTATGATGGGAGCATGTCCTTGGGTTCAGGTATATTCCATATCAAGAATATAGAAGTATGAAGGGAAGACGAGATTATTTACTCTTATGAGAACATCCTCGATCACTCCTGATGGGTGTGTTGTGCTCTGGTTGGAAAGTTGCACGATGATGCCTGTTGGTTTAAGCTCTCCAACCTGCAGAGAATTGTACACAGAGTACGACATCATATTAATCGAAACACCCAAATCTAGAATTGAATCAAAAAAGAAGGCCTCCCCTATAGTGCAAGGTATCATAAAAGTGTCTGGATCCTTGCATTTGGTTGGCATTGCTGGTTGTATCAAAGCCAAGACATTCCTTCCAAGGTTGACTCTCTTATTCCCCTTCAATCTCCATATATGCTTGAAAAGATCTTTAAGTAATTCAGCATAGTGAGGGATTTTTTTAACTTTATACAATAATGGAATGTTAACTTTCACCTTTTTAAATGTATTCATTGTTTCTTTATCAATATCATTATCAAAAAAATTCTTAGGTTTATAGAGTATTTGAGGGAAAGGAAGAGGAATGAATTGTCTAGGAAAATCCTCACTAATAACTTGTTTACCCTTTTTTTGTTTTTATTAATTATAATCTTTTATGGGTGTAGAAATAGAGTTTTCAGGTGGGGGACTTACCTATTGTGTAGAATTAATGGAATAAGAAAGTTATTTACCGCTACGAAGTGTGATTGCACAAATATTACCTTTTTCTTTTGGATTTGAAATAGGATGGGATGGTAATTGTCTAGAACCTTGCATTTTTATCTCACCGATGGTGTTTTCCAATTGTCCCACTTGAGTTTGTAGGACTTGAATAGCCAATTGTGTGGTTTGTTGGAACTGGAGGTTCTATGTTTCCATTTTCTTCACCATAACCTCGAGGCTTGGTTTAGATTTGGGAGGAGTATTGTTTTGAGATGTTAAAGGATAAGAAGGTTTCATACCTTGGCCTTGTTGATACCAGTTTTGTTTAGAGTAGCCCAAGTTGTCTCATTATTGGTATTATGGTTGTGCTTGCCACCCAGGGTTTTGATTTGGCCTAAAGTTCTCTTGCTTAAAGGGGGTGCTTGTTGGAATGGACTCCCAAGGAATAATGCTACACAAGACTCAGATAAATCCTGAAGTTGGGGGAACTGGTCAGAAAAATGAGTATTATTAGAAAAAATACCACAATACAATGGAACGGAAGGAGATTGTGAATTACCTTGTGCTTGAGCTAATTGCCTTAGAATGGTATGCATCTCATCAGGTTTATTATATACATTTTGTTCTAGGGATGAATGACTTACCTAATGAACTCATCAGATTGGTGTGATTGCTCGTCTATCAAATTGTTGTGCATTTTGATTCATATTGGCTATTAATTCATGAGTGGTTGTGGGAGTTTTATCCACTAGGGCGCCACCAGCTACAGCATCTATCATGTCATGATCCATGGGGATAAGTCTCTCATAAAAGTATTGAATTAGAAATTTTTTACTAATTTAGTAGTGGGAACAACTTGAACAAGGTCATTTTAATCTTTCCCAATATTCATGAAGGGTCACTCCTTGTGATTGTATAATGCCACAGATTTCTTTTCTAATTAATGCAATTCTGGAGGCAGGGAAGAACATCTCTAGAAAGGGTTATTCTAGGTCATTATAGCCCCCAATTATGGTAGGCAGATAGTATATCTAGTCTTTGGCTACATCATCAAGGGAGAAAGGGAATGACTTAAACTTAATGAGGTCCTCAGACATATTTTGGGGTTTCATAGTGGAGAAAACTATATGAAACTCCTTGAGATGTTTGTGAGGGTCCTCACCAGGAAGACCATGGGATTTAGGAAGGAGGTGGATGAGGCATGATATTAGCTCAAATTTTGCTACTTCATCAGGATATTGGATGTACGCGGGTTGGTGCTCCACATCTAAGGTGGTCAGTTCTTTCAAGTTTCAGTTATTTGCAGTCATGTTTTTAGAAATTTGATTTAGTTCACTTTTAGATTAGTTTATGACTATTTGAAGTTCCACAATGATTTTATCAATGTTACTAGACTATCTCACTTTAGATGACCTAATTTTTGAGTTAAGTGTCTTTTCAATTTCAAGGTCTATTTCAAACAGTTTTTCTTTTCCAGATCGTGTAATGCAATTAAGTTGTGAAATTTTTTTTTTCTTTTTCTGGTTGTTTTTTAAAAAAATATGAATAAAATAAAAATACTTAAGAAGAATGAATGGAGAAAAAAATAGATCTCTATATTACATATTTAGAGAGAGAGAAGAAGAGGGAGAGGGAGAGAAGAAACACATAAAAACAAACAAAAACAAAAAAAACAGAAACAATCAGAAGGGAGGAATATTAAAAGGGATAATAAATATAAAAAAAAATAAGAGGGAAAATGATCTTGGATCCCTGAAAATGGCGCAAAAATTTGACCACATTGTCGAGAACGTCAAATTAGTTGTTGAGTTTTTACAAAAATTTCTACAGTATAGCAGGAACCCTAGGTTGTCTCTCGATGGAGGCTTAGATCATTAATTAAAAAAGGTTTTTGATTATGAAAAGGGGGAAAGTAATTATAATAAAATTGGTTTTTTTTATTTAAGATTAAACAAATAAAATCAAGCAATACAAGAAAGCATAAATTGAATTTTTTGATAAAGTATGATCAACCTAGGGAATTCTCATGACATCCTTTGTAGCTTTAAGAGAAAGGGTATATTGTTGGATTGGTGTAGCCTGATCCGGTTGGGTCGAATGCTTGTGGCCCGCAACTGTCGCGGTTCGAACTCCGTGGTGAGCTCGTTGGGGGTTGTAGGGGGAAACGCGCCCCTGGTCCGGGGGTCCGAGGGCTGAAGGCCCCAGCCCAAATTTTTTAGGAATTTTAGAAACTCTGACCATTGGAGCAGAGCTAACCAACCGACACCGACAGGCACTGTAGCAGTGCAGACTTCGGAGTCAACTATATTATTTCACTTTTGACTTCCAGCCAGCAGTCACTGTAGCACTTTTGATAAAGGTGTCTGCCTTTCACTGTGGCGACGCAGACTTCCTGTTCGGAATAGTGGATCATCTTCTTCATATGCAGCCCATTTCGGGCTAGGGTTTCTTACCGAAAACACTCTGTAATATGTGCTCCTGAAATAGTGAATTTCTGCCTCTCCATGGACATAGGGATTATTCCCGAACTACATAAATTTGTGTGTCTCGTGTGTTTTCTTTTCTTCTGCATTTTCTTTCCGTATCTCATTTTTGTCGTTGCGACTCCCGACGATTCCGCAACATATATATCTTTTAATCACAGGTTTGTAACACCTAGAACCAGAATGTTACTAATTTTATACTAGAATGCCTCCTAGGGTTCAGTCAGAAACATAAAATGATTCACCAGTTACTACTGATGATTGGGTGATTTGTGTTCGACTTCATAATCAAAACTCACCAAGGCAACGAACGAAGAACTCGATGTGTTGTCCATGTTTGTATGTTATTTCTTTGTGATGACATTACATAAATATACATGTTCTTAATAGTTTTTATGAGAGTTCAATTGACCAATATTAAATGCACAAACACCGCAATTAAAATAGGGAAGAATAAATGGTGAACGGTGTGTGAAACATCACATGAAAGGGTACCCCCAAACATGATCATATAAGTTTAAGAATGAAATAACAGAACATAACTCAATTAAATAAGAAGATATTATTATGAAAAACAACACACAAACCTAGAATTCAAAATACTATTCAAGTATTACAAAAAAATCTCATGATTTACACCACGTTCCTCCCTGGGTGATCACGATGAGTTTAGAACCCCATGGGAGGGGAGGGAGACAAAGATGATGAAGTATCACTTCCTATAGCCTAAAAAGCTTCTAGGAATGAGGATATAACTCCTTTGGGTCTCCAAAATGGTAGAGATTTTCTTCTTGGTTGAACTCCCAAATGAGGTGGTTTTGGGAACACAGATTTCGTGATACCACTTTTCCCATGGTTTTGGGCTAGTAAAATACCTTATCACGACTTAGAAAAAAGAAAAATATTGTTGGTATACCTCCTCTTTATCTCCATGTCAAATTTAGATTCCATATAATGTATAAAATGGGAGATATTTCCAGAATACAGAACCAAACTTTTGACTTCAGGCAGATTCTTTTTCTTGAATAGGTTGGTTCGGTTGGGACCCTTAATAGACGAATTGGGATTGGGTTTCTTCAGAAGAGGTGTAGGCCACTAAATTTTGTACCATCCCACAAAATTGAAACCCAATTGAATGCACATATTATCTAAATTTTCCATTTGATTCCACTGGTGTACTTGAAATCGTGCACAGTTTGGCCCATTTTTCTTTAATTTCATCATGGGTCCTCCAAATCACCTCCAACTACAATAAAAACATAAAAAAAGTGAAATTAACCTTTTTAACAGTGAATAACATTATATTATTAAATCAAACATGAGTTTAAATTTTTTATTGTATTTGGGATTTTCAATACAAAACCGGTTTAAAATAGTGGTGTGAGGGTGAAATGGAATAGTGAATCATGGTGCGATCAACTGCCTTGTGTCTTCTCCCCCTTATGAGAATCCCTTTAACCTCATGATGAGTGCTTGATTTGGTGTCCTGGGAACAACTAGTTGTGCATTTATTACATGTATATTTTATGTATTCAATATTAATTAAACATATTATTATATATTGTTCATTGTTCTGCATTACTTTAATGTAATAATGTCCTAGAGTATTTTTTTCATTGATAAAGTCATAGTAGTTCCTCACTATGATGATAACCTTAAAGTGTTATGAAAATATTCTTAATATAGTTCTACGGTTGGATAAAATACTATGATTGGACACCTAGTATATAGAACATCGAGTATGATTACTCATAAGCGGATAAGGCTACTTCTCATGAAGTTCACACTTAGTAATCTCTAAGACGGAAGATTATGAGAATAGACCCCCCAATAGAAATTACACATGTTTTGGTGTCATTGGATATTTCTATCTCCAAGCATGTGTAATGGTCCTTAGACTTTAAGATTATCATTGATGCATGTTGTGACTCATGCACTTAGATTTACTGACAAAAACTTTCATGCCATATATTATCAGGAAGTAGGGTACATTGGGTGCATCATGATTGATATGTCATTAATGGATAAGTTGATGATATGTGTATTTCATGCATGTATTTTATGGAATTTTAATATTAATTTCTATAAATAATTGATGAATCTTTCTAATTTTTTAATGGTTTGACTTGTTTTGTGTTTTATGACGAGATACAACCTATCTTTGGAAAACGAGCAAAAAGAGATGAATATGGGAGAAAAAGACGCTTTGCGCTGCTTTTCTCACGGTGCGACACCAAATTTTTGAAGCTTGAGAAGACTTGAGAACTGGAAAAAGACCATTTACACATCGTGTATTTCAGTACATGACGTGAGTTCATTATGAGAAATCAGCTCCACCATTGAAAGTCATGAAAGAATTCACACTGTGAAAATCCATTACACGGCGTGTACACAATACACGTCATGAAAGTTTGAGACATAGAAAGATACGAATAATTCACCACTAACACATATTACACATTTTGTAATGTAACGTCCCGATTCCAGAAGCTACCTAGAGGCGGCCCATACCCGGTTGGTCACATGGCCTCGAGCGCATTTCCCCAAATTCCATAGGTTGTCGACTAGCAGCGAGGGTCTTGGGTGTGACAGTGGGGAACCTATGCCCTCATTGGCAGAGTACACAACGGAAGATAAGTAAAAGCAATAGCGGAAGCAGTAAACATCAATACAAGAGTAAACAGTGGCGTAGGGTACTGTAGCAGCAATGTAGTAGTATTGTAGCGCACTGTAGCAGTGGTGGCACTGTAGCAATGGTGGGCACTGTAGCGGCGGCTGGTCACTGTAGCGGTGGCAGGATACTGTAGCAGCGGCGGGTACTGTACGGTAGTGTAGCAGCGCGGTACTGTAGCAGTGATATTCACAGAATGGGATTTGGGCCAAAAAATTGGGCCTAAGGGCCATGTATTGGGCTAAATGCCCACCGGGCCTTTGGGCTATGTAATGGGTGTCCCTCTACCTAGTTAAAGAGGTCTTTTTTTCCTTTAATAATAAATGAGGTTTCGGCCCCAAACTTTAAAAAAAATCAGATAAACAGCTCCTCAGCATCACAAGCCTAGGCTTGGTCTCATGCTCTCCATCTCCATAGCAAGTTAAGTACCTGAAGTGGAAGGGCGCTTGCTCTTATCTATACCTGCAACAACATAGTCTGTTTGGGCCCAAAAGCATGACCCAAATGGGGTGTGAGACTAAATCCCAGTAGGCAACCACCCAAAGATCTGTGTCTAACAGTCAGTGAGAATATGGCAGGTAATAGTACAGTAAGCAGTAAACAGTAACCAATAAACAGGATGATACACAACAGTAAACAATCCACAGATCGACAAGCAGTAGTGAATCAAACAACAAACCACAAACAGTAACCCCTCTAGGAAGTACTCACAGTCATCCCCTCTGGTCCTATCCAATAAGTACCAACAACCCTCTGGGCATTACACTCAGCCTAACCCCTCTGGTTTGGTCATACGAGATTATAAGACTCTCTGAGGAAGCACGCTCATTCAATTCCCCTTATAGTATAAGGTAGTCAGGGACTCTCTGAGGATGATCACGCGGTCAATTCCCCTTATAGCCCCAATGTATAGAGACTCTCTGAGGAAGATCACTCGGTCAATTCCTCTTATAGCCCCAGGTCATACAAAGACTCTCTGAGGAAGCTCACCCGGTCAATTCCTCCTATAGTCTAGGATGGTTCAAGGTAATTCAAACAAAACAAAGACTCTCCAAGGAATCTCACTCGGTCTACCCCCGTATAGTCTATAAAGCTCAAGACTCTCTGAGGAAGCTCACTCGGTATATCCTCATGTGGTATATAATATCCAAGACTCTCTGGGAAGCTCACTCAGTCTATACCCTATAGTCTATAATATCTAAGACTCTCTGGGAAGCTCACTTGGTCTATCCCTTATAGTCTATAACATCCAAGACTCTCTGAGGAAACTCACTCAGTCTATACCCTTATAGTCTATAGCACCAGGTTCTCACGACACCGTGCAAGTCAGTGCATAATAATTCTATATGGCCAAAGTAAACCTACAGAGGTACTTGGCTAACCAGTCTATAGCAAAACAAGCATGTCAAGGAATAGCACTCCATCCTACGGTCACAAGGAATGGAAAACAAGTACAATGGCCAAAGGCTGAACAAGACCAAAAGGTCGTAAACAGAAAAAGGCATGGGAAAAACATCCAAGCATAGCAATTATCCTCATACATAACCAAATTGCCTCTACACAAACATACAAGCAAGGTAAGAAAAATACAGGGGAAAAACAGTAAACACGCAATACCCCGTTCAAGGGTATTGGTGGAATTGGCACAATATACTCAAAGACTTCTAACGGAAAGGCACAAACCACCTACCTTGATGCTAGGAGATCGATATACTTGAACCATGAGGCTTGAATCTCCTTAGAAACTCATATATCTACAAAAATTCACAAAACATTCAACCAACGATAACTTGAAAAAGAGGAGGAAAAGGAAGATGATGCTCTATAAGAAGGAAAAGCTTACCGCTGCAGTTCCAACGCAATCGACGGCGGTTGATTCGGAGAATGAATAGAGGATTGGGGGCTCGGAGGAGATTCGCGGTCGTATGGGATGCTCTCGGTTGAAGAAGCTGGAGAAGAAGTGTGTTCTGGAGATTAGACGTGACCCCAGCCCGTTTAATGAAAAAAAAATTACACAGCGTGTAATTTTGGATTACACGGTGTGTAATCGCCTTTTCCGTACTCCACTTTAGGCGGCCTCCAAATCACCCATACATGGTCGTGTGCATGGTCATGACATGGCCAGCACACGACCTCGAACGGCATCAAAGTACACAACGTGTACTTATAAAGTACACGACGTGTGCTTCAAAAATTTCCAGAAACTCATCTTTTCTCAAAAACTCCAAAAAAAGGAAAACATACCTGAAAAGAAGGTCCGGGTTCTTACATATAAACTTATGCATCGTGAATGTATCGAGAAACATAAAAAAAATAAGATACGCAAATATGATTTTTGAGTGGAGGTCTTTATATTTCAACCTACGACCACACAGCAATGGACGTCTTGGACCGAGGGAGAAGCTCGAATTACAATCGACTGGAGCACACAATCCAGAGCCTTGCTTCACCGCCATCCTTCATTGGGTGTCCATACTACTTGTTCTCATCATATCTGACATGAGTGAGTAGTCTTTTCTATGTCGAGTGATGTGATTGTAGGGGGGAGTTTTGTTAGGGATTGTTTGTATTTATTATTCATGTTTTGGATTGCTGAAACTCCAATTATCAATTACATTATTCTTCTTTTTACAATTGCATGGTCATTACTTGTGATTCAAGAAGTATTATTTTATTGAATTAATTAATTGCTCTGTTTTGCATATGACCATTATGCAATCTAGTGTAGTTATGTTTAAATAGGGTTTTGGGTCACCTAGTTTTGCGATTGCACTTGTATATGATCATTCCAAAGGTGCAATCATAAGATTAGTATAGGTTATCCAGATCAAGAATACATGCTGACCCAATTCCAACACCAAATATGAATGAACTCATAATCCATTGAATCCCCAACGCACAAACCTGAAAATCACTAAATCTAGCATGTCTCGTCTCTTGATTTCAACCCAATCCTTGCTACTATTTTTCTCTCTTTCTCCAATCAATCAATCAATTTCAATTTCAATTTCTTTAATTAATTTAGAACATATTAATTTTTATTGTGGGTTCGACACTTGAGATTTTAAGTACTGCGAGCAATAAAATTTTTGGTATCATTGTTGGGGACGATTATCACTATGTTTAAATTAATTAAGAATCCTGATAATTATTTTTATTTTAATTCATTATTTTACTCTTGTTATTGAATTGATGTAGTTTCAGGTTATAATCCATTGCAAGAATAATCTGCTCACGGGAAGGAAAAAGTGGATGATCTTTCATTCGAACCAGAGCTAGAGAAGACTTTATGCAAGCAAAGAAAGGAAAAGAAAGAATCCGACCAAGAATAGGACATCATGGCTGGAGGTGATCAATATCAAGGAGTAGATCATATGTTGGGCCAGAGAACAGGACCACAACTCTAAGGAAGAAATCAAGGGGCAAGCACTAGTAAATTACAGAAGACCCTCAAACATGGGGGTCAATCCAAGTATTCTCATACCCACAGTCACTACTCAACATTTAGAGATCAAGCTGATGGTTATCCAAATGATCACACATTCACTCCAATTTGTCAGGCTACCTCATGAAGACCCCAAATCACACCTTGGGAGTTTCCTAGAAATCTATGACATGTTGCAATTTCAAAATGTCACAAATAATACTATAATACTACACCTATTTAGATTCTCATTAAAGGAAAAAGTGTGGGAGTTGATCCAAAATCTGACTCTACATTCAATAACAACCTGGGAGGATCAGGTATGAAAGTTTCTAACATGGTTTTTCTTGCCCTCAAAGTCAATGGATCTACAGATAAGTATTTTAAATTTTGAGCAATTTAATGAAGAATCTTTATATAGTTCATGCGATAGATTTAAGGGTTTAATAAGACGATGTCCTCATCATGGCATCGAAATGTGGTTATTAATACAAACTCTCTATAAAGGATTGTCGTAGGGAAATCGCTCAATCATCAATGTTGTTGTGGGAGGATCCCTTATGTGAAAAACACCAGAGGAGAGCTACGAATTTTTTTATGAGATATCCAGCAATAGTTTTCAATTGAAGCTAGAATAAGGGAAAGCATAAGGATTACACATGGTAGACAATAGTTGGGTTACCACCCAAATGAATGTCATGTCAAAGAAACTCGATGCAATGATGTCTAACCAAAATCTCCAAGGTATGTATTATGGAGATGTGAATTATTTGGATTATAATTTTCAAAATTATGTGTAGGGATAGAGGCCACAATAACCACAACAACCACAACATCAGAATCAAAATCAAGGCCAAGGATTCTAGCTGAGATAACAAGATTTTTAACTTCAACACCAAGGGTCATCATTGACTAGTCAAGTACATTCACTAGAAGAGACCCATATGACCACCATAGGAGATGCACTTAAAGAGTTGACAGCATACTCTAGGGATCAAGTAACTGAAATCATAGAATTGAAAAATGACTCAAAAAACCAACAAGATACAATGAGGAATTTAGAAATTCAGGTCGATCAAATTGTCGAGCAACTTTGGGAAAGGCCTAGAAGAGTACTTCCAGGATTCCCAAACTAGCATCCCCATGAATATCTAAAAGATGTATTGTTTTGAATTGGGAATAAGGCAGAAGTAAGTGCTATAAAATTTACAGGAAATAATAGAGAACAACTAGTATGATCAAGGAAAGAAAGCCACAAAGAATTTGAGGAAAATAATGAAGAAGAAGAAGCACCACCGTACTGACCATCACTACCATATCTGGATCGATTCAAGTAGGTAAATATTGATGAAAGAAAACAAAAGTTCTCAGATATGTTCAAAAGGATGCATATCAACATTCAATTTTCTAAGGCAATCACAAATATGTCAGCCTATGAAAATTTAATAAAGGATTTGGTGACAAACAAAAAAAAGCTTAAAGAATTAGTCACTATTCCACTGAGAGGGGACTGTTTGGCACTTATATCAAGCATCCTACCAAAGAAGAAAATTGATTTGGGTAGTTTTTTCATTCCAATTAATATTGGTTCTAATGAGTTTTGTAGTTCTATATGTGACTTAGGTGCTAGTGTAAATATTTTGTCTTATGCGACATTCAAGAGCATGGGATTGGGAGAGATGCAACCAACTTGAGTTATAATTCAACTAGATGATACAGCAGTGCGATGTCCTCGAGGACTACTTAAAGATGTCATCGTCAGAGTAAACAAGTTATATTTTCCAATAGATTTTCTGGTGATGGAAATGGATGAAGAAAAGGCCTCAATAATCTTGAGAAGATCGTTCCTAGATATGTGATGGGCATTGATTGAAGTTCATTATGATCAACTTAGTTTAAGAGTTGGAGGATCAGAGATGAAGTTAAATTTTCACTGGAAAATGAAGAAATCAAAAGAAACTGTTGATGAATTTTCAAAATATAGCCTACTGGAAGCATAGGATGTTGTCCATAGAAGAAGATCTAAAGTAGAAATTATTGAAAGTAAAGAAGAAAGTAATAAAAAATTTAAGAAAGGTAAGAAATTGTGGGGAAAAGCTAAAGATAGTGGAGAAACTTCCTATTGGAGTTGGTTCCATAGAACCAACTTCTTTTGTAGTTTATGATAACTTATATTCAAGGTTTTTGAATATCAATAAACTCTTTATCACATCATGATTGTTTTTCTGCATAACATTTCATGTGATAATGTCCCAAGAGTAACTGTCACTCTAAAAGGTCATAACATTTCCCCGCTATGATGAGAACTCGGAAGTGTTATGACACTATTCTTAGATATATGCTCTATAGTCGGATAATGTCATTTGAGGGACACAAATAATACAAGCTATCAAGGGTGGAGACTCATAGTACTTTGAGGTACCTTCTCATAGTGTACGCCCTTGGTGATATCCAGTAGGATATTATGAGAACGAGACCCGATAATAGGAAATACGCATTTATAAGTGACATTGGATGTTCCTATCTGCGGGTGTGTGTATTGGTCCTTAGACTTTAAGATTATTATTAATGGATATTATGAGTCATGCACTTATATGTATTGAAGAAAACCATGATTACAGATGTCAGTGGCGAAATAGGATATGTTGGGTGTGTCATGAGTAATATTGCATTAATGAATAATGTGAGAAAGAATTTATCCCTTCTATTCTTTAACGGAAGATAATATCTCAAGATATTTGATGGAAATGATATAAACTAAATAAATCCATGGTCATGGTGATCAATAGGCAAGTTCTATTTCCAAAAAGTCAAAGAAAGAGATATCAAGCATATAGGTTGATGGCACCGGCTGCAACTTGTTCGATTAGAGATATTGTGATAAAGGGATTATATTACACAGTAAGCATTCGTATGAGGTGACATATAGTTACGTCATTAACTTCTTTCTCTATGGGTGTCTTGGCGTGTTTCTAGACGCTAACCTTGGACTTTAGGCAGGTTCACCTAATGTCACTGAGAAAGAGGCCTAGAAGGTCACACACTAAGTGTATCCAGTATCTTAGTTAAATAATTTATTATTTAACAAATTGAATAAATATTATTCTCGATCGTGGTTTAATAATTATTCATGTATACTTGATCGCATTTATTCTGTCACTAGTTATTTGAGAAAATATATTGTGAGCGGAATAATTAATAAATATTAAGGATTGGCGGACCAAGATTAATGGTCTAGTGAGAAATAATAATATTAAATATTATTTGATTAAATAATATTTAATTATAACTCGCAAGTTAAGCGCATGTCAAGAAATAATAATTTTCTGTTATTATTTGACATGGAGGTTTCGTTAGGATTAATAAAATAATTAAGACGATTGTGCAAATTATAATTATTATTACCTTAGTGAATTAAATGTCCGATTATATTATTTTCTTATTAGTCAAGTGCTAGCCAAGCGACGTCAAGGGTGTTGTGTACAATGAATTGGAGAAAATTTCTCAAACCTAGAGAGTTCATCCCTCTCCAAGAACACTCTCAAGAACGAGAGAGATCATCCTCCATCGGATCAAGGATAATGCTTTGGAAGCGGTTCTGAAGACAATCAAATGCGGACATCACAAGCGCAAGAATCTTTTGTGCTAGCACCTGAAGGATCTTTTGGCGACGTCCGGAGATACGTAGAATACGTGTGGATCACCGCTAGAGGAGATCTACCCTTGATATCTACAATGCAACGATGGTACACCTGCAGATCTATGGTCGAACGCATCAACGAAGAAAAAATCACCTTAGAAGTAATTCTTTAATTAAATTAAATTAATTATAAACAAAATATGTTAATCCTCTCTCTTGATTTCGGATTTCTATTCATTTTTCTAAATCCTTGATTTAATTTCATGGATACTGGCGTTCATTATCGTATTGATCCCGGATTGTTCATTAAATATGGTAAAAATAAAAGTGGGGCACTTTCCCTCTTATGCTTCCGCTGCGCCCGAAACCTACACTTCCATACAAGAGGAATTCAAAGAAAGAGGAAAGGTTTGGGCAGTCAGTGAGTTGCTATTTGATTTTTCAAGAAGGGCTAAGAACCATTGGATTGGGTCCATGGAGATTGAGAAGGTGTTAACAAATGGAAGAGTAAAATTAATTTCAAAAAAATGGGAGAGGACTCATCTACATAGAGGAATCACGACTTCAACATTTTGCATATCCAGATCAATTAACATATTCCTACCATCAACCACATGAAGCTGAAAGTGGTAAGGTCAAGCCAACGACGGTAAGAAAAAGCAATTCTGAGGGGAAACCTGAGTTTTTAGTATTATTCATTATTTATTTATTTTTTTTAAGAGAAAGAACTCTTCCCTAAATATTTTAAATTTCGTTATTATGTCATGTGCTTTCACTTGTGTGTTTTAATTTTTCATGACCATCAAGACCTCTGTAGGTAGGCATCAAGCAAAAGCAAACACAAGAAAGATATTGCAGGACCACTTTACATCGTGAATCAGGAGCAGGCCGAACCTGAGCATCCATGTTTGATGCATCAATTGTGAGGGGAGTAAGTGTTTCAATTCTATAATTTTCTTATAAATTCCCCACATTGAAATGTTTTCAAGCTTTAATCTCCAATTGCATGCCCGTAGTTGATTCTTGGTTTACTCAATTGAACTAGGAGATATAAACTACCCAAAATACTTACCATGCCATGAAATTTAAATTTATTTGTCAATAAATTTTATTGAGAAGAATGGGAAAAAGAATTTGTAGAGATGAGCATGTGGATTAGGATTTGGAAAATCATGAATTAAGGGAGCAGGTTAATTTTTTTCTAAGATTTTTCCATGCTTTGAATTTCATATATTTGAATTCATTTATTTTATTATTCGTATGCATCACCATGTGTGATTGACCCAACCTTTTGTCTCATTTCTGAGACATCCTCTGAACTAAATATTTCACATTCTTTAAATAGTATATTTCTTATGAAACTCAAGTGTGTTCTCTTCTAGAACTTGTTTTTCATCTGATCAAAGTTATGAATACACATAATCACTTTTAATATGATTGATGCGTCTTTTATTTAGCCCTTTATCCTAGGACTCACCTTACTTTAATCCTTTTTAAGCTCATAGAATCCATGAATAGACTTTTTAGAAAATGATCCAAGTTACAAGACTATTTTATCCATTTCTACCTTCCTCTAAATATTATGCATGATATTTAAAAGAATAAGTGTGGGGGAGAGATTTTCCATGGTGGATAGGGATATTTTTCATTGAACATACATAGTTGGGGTTTATCTTGTGATTTGGGGAGAGGTCGTATATTTTTCATTACATTTTATTATTCACCTCTCTTGCTATAAAAAAATGAAAAACAAAATAGATTGTGTCATAAATAAAATTTATATTTTATCATACCTGTAATATATATTGAATATATTATGTGATAAAACCGAGGCATTGAACTCAACTCATAATTCCTACTAATATTAATTGAACATGAAATATTAAAATAATATTCGTCTGAATAATATTATTCATCGTATTTACTTAAACACTTGTAAATACCTTTAATAAATAATGTCAACCCAATTATTCTTTACTTGAATAATAATGAATTTATTTATTTATCGATGATCAATAAAACTGGACAACACTTGGACCCTATGGTGGGGCCCACCATGTCCTATATACTTATTCACCGGAATATGATGGATTCATAAATATTCTATTGTGTTTGACTCTCTAGACCCTTATCTCAATAGTAGTGAATAGTATTCACAAACCAAGAGCGGAGTCTAACAACTCATCAAGGCCCCTAAAGAGATAAGGAATAGTCATAACAACAATAATCAAACTAAGAAAACGCACTATGTAATATAATCTTTTTGTCTTTAGATATCTCATAAAGCAGGACACACAATTATGTCATCGTCCATTCTTTATTATTTGTTGATCTAACTGGACGGATTTACCTCTGACTACCTTGGCCAAGGATTTATGAAGGCACTACCATCCTGATCAACCAGGCCCGCGATATATTACTTTCTCAACTCAGAAGCAACAAATTTTATCTTGATCATTCAACCAATGTCATACCACAAATGATGCACCCAACATAAGCTACCTCAACACGATTTCATTATCATGGTTTTTGTCTTACATTAAAGTATGTGATCAACTTGCTAACCATCTTTGTTAGCTCTCACATGATTAAGATCATGTTTCTACTAATTCACGACTTGCTAACCATCCTTGTTAGCTCTCACATGATTAAGATCATGTTTCTACTAAGTCACAACTTTAATTGTTGGTTCTGCCATGTTTTTGTTGTGTGGTTATTACGTTATGTGCGACTTCACCTCCTTGAGTAAAAATTCTCAAGAGATGGCATCCCTAAGTATATCCCTTTTGTCCACTGTCAAAACTTGACATCTTGGCTAGTAAGAGTATCATAATTTACATTATGATAATACTTTACTTACTAGGTGTAATCCCAATAACTGGAACAAATCATTATGTATAATAACTGCTTCTTAGTTGCCTAAAAAGTTGCAACGTACTTGGTATTTTTAGGTATAGCTACTACTGGCTTGAATGAGATTGTTTTGCTTATTACCTTAGCCTAACTGTGATATTAGATCACATTGATGTAATGAGGACTTGTTTTTGTCCCCTCAAAACTAGTATCCATTCTTCTCTACATACCAGTTATATATCCTTGTACTTGCTCTAGTATTATTGGATAGTTTTGACTGCTTCCCTTGTAGTTCTCCTGGATACAACTGATATTTTCCTATCATAAGGTAATGTTGGAAATATCATTTCTTGTACATATCATGACATGCATGATTGATCCATCGTTGAAGAGTATAGAATTTCAACTCACCACTTTAATCTCCTCATATGCCCATGCATGTCTGCTTGGAGAGATCCATGTCATGTGACATTGGTAACAATTCTCTCTCGAATTGTTTCATCTTGTATTTCTCAATACCATGTCAGTATATGTACGATTGACTAGGTCTAAGAAGTTGTTAGATCTACCTCAGTAGATCCTATTCCTTAAAACTTAGGTTGATACTTCAAGTCAATCACTGGAAAATTACTTTCATTCTAGTCTTAACTAATTGTAAGACCAACAGTTGTTTTCCATATGTTACCAAACATATTTTACTTTGAATATAATGGCGCTCCCACTAACCTATGGTAGACACATGGAAAATATTCATTTCAAATGAATGCTCTAAGATCATGTTGCTTACTTTTAATCCTAAACTGGATTTCAATAACTTACAACCCTTATTGGTATTTTATGATGTCGTCATCCCTTTCTGGTTGTGTCGTATAGACACCTTCCACAATTGGTGTCCTGGACATCCAATGCTCAATAATATGATCATAGAAATGAGTTATGATAAGTAAAATTCTAATGGATTTAGGCATAAAAAATTTACATTACCAATCGAGCCTTATTGGTACCATGCTTGTACCATCCATGTATCGTGTCACTTGAATACCCACCACATTATTCAAAATAATAAGTCCTTGCACTTTGATAAAAGGAATCCATTATTAGATTTCAATTGATCTTGTCAATTTTAGCTAATTGTCATATACTACTTGTTGGAATTATTATTCTAAGTGAATAATTTATCACTGGTCACGGTGAATGTAAAACTATCACTATGGTTTTAGCCTGTTGGATTGGTGTAGCTCGATCCGTTTTGGGTGGTCGTGGAACTATAGCGATGCAGACTTCTGCCACCTTTCACTTTAGCACAGCGAACTTCCTGTGCAATTGGTGGAATAGTTTTTCGTCCTCCTTATTATCCCATTTCGAGGTAGGGTTTCTATGTTGTTAGAAACTCTTAGAGATCTCCTTGTAATTGTGCTCCTGGATTTCATAGTGATATTTCTGCCTCTTTGTGGACATAGGGATCATTTCCCAAACCACGTAAATCTCAGTGTCTAAGATCTTCTTCTTTTGTTTTTTCTCTTTTACTCTTCTGTGAATTGGTTTTTCACTTCATTACTCCCAACGTTTCCGCATCAACTGGTATCAAAGGTTGAGTTCGGATTTCTCGAATTGAACGATGGCTATAGAAGAAGGGAATGTGAGGATTGATCACTTCGATATAACTGACTTCAACTACTGTAGGATGTAGATCGAAGAATATCTTTACCAGAAGAAAATGCATTTGTCGCTTTTGGGTTTAAAGGCAACGGACATGGAGCAGTCAGAGTGGGAGCTACTAGATCGACAGGTTATGGGTGTTGTGCACCTTACGTTGGCCAAAAATGTGGTGTTCAACATCAGAGAGGAGAAGACAATGATTGAACTGATGCAAGCTCTCTCAAATATGTATGAGAATCCTTCTGCGTCAAACAAAATGCACTTAATGTGACGATTGTTCAATCTGAAAATGATTGAAGGGAAAATTGTTGTAGATCACATCAACAAATTCAACATCATCATAAGTCAGCTGACACCGACGGAAATTGTGCTTGGTGATGAGATATGTGCACTGGTTTTACTATCTTCATTACCTGACAATTGGGAAGCGACTGTAACAACTGTGAGCAGTTCTTCGGGGAATACCAAGCTGATTCTGAAGGATGTACAGGACCTGGTCCTCAGTGAGGATATCTAAAAAAGAGAATCAGGTAGATTCTCTGGTTCTGCTCTGAACATTGAAGAAACAAGAAGATATGTACAGCGAGACAATCGTAGAGGAAGATCAAAGTCCAGGGGAAAGAACAGAGATGAGACAAAGGGGACTGGTCCTACTTGATGGATTTACAGGAAGAAAGGACATGTCAAGGAGTGCAGAGAAAAATGGAAGGGACCTGAAACTAGTGGAGAAAACACTGCGGCTGAAGAAACTGATGATGTGCTACTGCTGAGCGTGGATAACCCTATGGAGTCTTGGATTTTAGACTCAGGGGTGTCTTTCAATTCCAAATTGGAGAAGGGTTTCTTGAACAATTTTGTTTTAGGAAATTTTGGCAAGGTACATCTTATTGATGATGAACCCTTACAGATCGTGTGGAAGGGTGATGCATGGATCGAGACCAACAGTGGGAGTCTCCTGGTTCTAGAAAATGTGAGTTGTGTCCCTAGTTTAAGAAGAAATATTATTTCTATTGGGCATCTTGATAATGCAGGCTTCAGTACCACATTTACTGGTGGTGTCTAGAAGTTTACCAAGGGAGTTATAGTCATAAATCAAGGAGCAAAAAAGGGTACTTTGTACAACATAATAGAGACTTGCATGAACATGGTAGCATCAGTAAATGCTACTGGGGATTCTAAACGGTGGCACTACAGGCTAGGCCACATGAGTGGGAAGGGGATAAAGGTGCTAGCAACAAAAGGGATGCTACTAGAGTTGAAGTTAGTGGAAGTCGGCTTATGTGAAGATTGCATCCTTGAAAAGAAGAAGAATGTATCATTTGCAAAAGAAGGCAGAACACCAAAGGCTGAGAAACTGGACCCGGTGCACATTGATGTTTGGGGCCTTCACCAATACATTCCCTTGGAGGGTCACAGTATTATGTGACATTTATTAACGACTCAACAATGAATGTATGGGTTTACTTTCTGAAAAGAAAATCTGATGTGTTTAAGATTCTTCAGAAGTGGAAGGTCATGGTGGAAAATGAGTCATAATCAAAACTAAAATACTTGAGGTCTGACAATGGTGGAGAGTACGACAGTAATGAGTTCAGAGAATTCTATGCAGATAAGGGAATTCGGTGGGAGAAGACTATCATAGAAACACCACAATAGAATGTTGTAGTTGAAAGGATGAATAATACACTGAATGAACATGCAATGAGCATGAGGTTACATTCAAGGTTACCTAAAACCATTTGGGTTGATGTAGTGAACATGACGGCATATCTCATTAAAAGGGGTTCATCTGTACTAATGGGAGAATGTCTACCCGAGAAACTCTAGTCTGGTAAGAAGGTAAGACTCTCACATTTACAAGTCTTTGGCAGTTTGGCTTGTGTACATATTGATTCTAACACAAGGGATAAGTTTGATGCTAAGTCCAAGCCATGTTTCTTTATTGGTTATGGTGCTGAGGAGTTTGGTTGCTGCTTTTGGGATGATCTCAACAAGATGGTCATCAGAAGCCAGAACGTGGTATTCAATGAAGGTATCACGTACAATGATCGCCTTACAGTTGATGAAAATGGGAACAGAGAATCAAAGTTCAAAGAGCAAGTGGAGCATGAAGGTGTACCTGAGCATGAGACATCAGAATCAGTGGAGTCTAGTCCTCAAGTGGAGTTGAGGAGATCAACAAGGGTGAGAAGGTCTGTGCAATGGTATTCGACATCATTACACTATTTGTTATTGACTGACGATGGAGAACCAGAATGTTTTGAAGATGCAATGCATTTGAAGGAGTTGAGCAAGTGGGAGTTGGTCATAGAGGAGATTTATTCACTAAATGACAACAATACTTGGGAGTTGACACTTCTACCATAAGGAAAGAGAGCATTGCATGACAAATGGGTATATCAGGTCAAGGAAGAACATGATGGCAAGAGGAGGTACAAGGCAAGGCTGGTGGTAAAAGGCTTTCAACAGAAGGAAGGTGTGGACTTCACTGTAATCTTTTCATCGGTAGTGAAGTTTACCACCATCTGGGTGGTTCTTAGTATTGTTGCATCAAAAGATTTATACCTTGAGTATCTTGATGTCAAGAATGATTTCCTTCATGGAAATCTGGAGGAGGACATCTATATACAGCAGTCATAGGGATATGTTGAGTCTGGGAAGGAAGACCTGAAGTGCAAACTCCAGAAGAGCTTGTATAAGTTGAAGCAGACACCCAACTAGTGGAACAAAAAGTTCGATGCATTCATGACTAAAAATGCATACAAACGATGTGGTATGGATCCACTACGGCAAAATGCGAATTTAGCGGTGGTTTTTTTTTCGTTTCGCGGCAGTTTAAACTGCCGCTAAATCGATTGGCGGCGGTTTTGAAAAACCACCGCTAAATTGTGCGTCGGGAAACTATTCGCGTCGATTTTCAAAACCGTCATAGAACGTTTCGCAGCGATTTTTTAGGGGCAGTTTAAACCGCCGCTAAATGATTTAACGACGGTTTTTTGAATTTTATTTATTTCGTATTTTATTTAGTTATTTCGTATTTATTTTATTTATTTCATATTTATTTTATTTATTTCATATTTATTTCATTTAATTCGCACTACTTTATTTACTTTATCCATGCATGCATGCTCATGCACATGCACATGCCCATGCAAATACCCATGCAATATAAAGAAATACTGTGTTTGATGGGATTTGAACCCCTAACCTCTTACATATTTTCCAAAGACTTTACCACTCCAGCAAACTCGTCATGTGGTTAATAAACAGAATTTAATATACTTATATATACTAATTGAAAAAACAAATGATACATAACTAATAGATAGAAACTCAATAATAATTAAACAATAAGCAATAATCAATAATTAATAACCAATAATTAATAATTAATAATTATTGATTTATTAGTTATTTATTGAGTTATTTATTATTATTTACTATTTATTATAATAAATAACAAATAAATTATAATAATATTTACATAAATTATAAAATTATGAAAATAAAACAATAAAATAATAAAATAATAAAATAATAAAATTACTAAATTAAAAGAATAAATAACAAATAATAAATAAAAAATAAAAAATAAAAAATAAAAAATAAAAAAATAAAAAATAAATAACAATAAATAACAAACAATAAACGATAAACAATAAATAATAAATAATAAATAATAATAAATAATAATAAACAAATAATAAATAATAAATAATAAATAATAAGAAATAAGAAATAAGAAATAAGAAATAAGAAACAATAAATAACAATAAATAATAATAAATAATAAATAATAAATACTAATAAATAATAAATAATAAATAATAAATAATAAATAATAAATAATAAATAATAAATAATAAATAATAAATAATAAATAATAAATAATAAATAATAAATAATAAATAATAAATAACAAATAACAAATAATAAATAATAAATAATAAATAATAAATAATAATAAATAATAATAAACAAATAATAAATAATAAATAATAAATAATAAATAATAAATAATAATAAATAATAAATAACAAACTATAAATAATAATAAATAACAAATAATAAATAATAATAAATAATAAATCATAAATAATAAATAATAATAAATAATAATAAACAAATAATAAATTATAAATTATAAATAATAAATAACAAATAACAAATAATAAATAATAAATAACAAATAATAAATAATAATAAACAAATAAGAAATAATAAATAATAAATAATAAATAATAAATAATAAATAATAAATAATAAATAATAAATAACAAATAACAAATAACAAACAATAAATAATAACAAATAACAAATAATAAATAATAATAAATAATAAATAATAAATAATAATAAATAATAAATAATAAATAATAAATAATAAATAATAAATAATAATAAATAATAAAGAATAAAGAATAATAAATAACAAATAATAAATAATAAATAATAAATAATAAATAATAAACAATAAATAATAATAAATAACAAATAAGAAATAATAAATAATAAATAATAAGAAATAAGTAATAAATAATAAATAATAATAATAATAATAAATAACACATAATTAATAATTACAATTAATTAAATAATAAATAATAAACAATTAATAATAGATAATAAATAATAAATAATAAATAATAATTAATAATTAATAAATAATAAATAATAAACAATAAACAATAAATAATAAATAATAAACAATAAATAATAAATAAATAATAAATAATAAATAAATAATAATATATAATATATAATATATAATATATAATATATAATATATAATATATAATATATAATATATAATAAATAAAATATTATTATTAATAATAATAAATAATATATAATAAATGATAAATGATAAATAATAAATAACAAATAACAAATAATAAATAATAAATAATAAATAACCAGTAACAAATAATAGATAATAAATAAATTAAAGTATATTATAAATAATAAATAATAAATAATAAATAATAAATAATAAATGAAACACATGAAAAAGTACGAAAAGGTATGGTAAGGGATGAAAAATTATGAAAACGCATGAAAACAGATGGAGAAGCATGAAGAATGAAGCATTAGAAAGCAAGAGAACGCGTGAAAACTCATGAAAACTCTGGAAAACCCCTTAAGAATTCAACATAATTATCATAATAACCCACAAAAAACCATTGATAAAGATAACAAGTCATGGAAACCCAAATAAACAGTAATAAATGGAGCAACCGTTAAAACCCGTCAAAACGGTCATAAAGTGACAAAAACATTGGAGTCACATTAACGGAGATAACTTATGATCCGAGAGTCCGTTCCAGATCCGCGACCAGTCAAATCAAAGATCCTAAAACGATCTTTGAGCTGATAGGTGAAAGAGACCGAATGGACCGGCGGATCGGAAGTTACGACCATTTAAATAAAAACTGACGGGGAACAGGTGCTAGAAATGAGGCATCAAAAAACATAACAAACCTGATACCCACTAAAAAGATCATAACTTATGATTCAGGAGTCCATGTGGGCGTCGCGACCAGTCAAACTGAATCTCATGGAATGAACTACGATCTGGCAGGCGGAGGAGTCTGAACTGACACACAGATTGAAAGTTATGTCTATTTGAAGACAAGTTCGACGGGACACCGGTGACGGAAACGGGGTTTCGGAGGCCTTCGGAGGGTTTTTTGGGGTCTAAAAATATGACATGAGCTTTCTTGTGTCGAACTAGTGTGTAGTTCTCTTCACTGGCTTCGATTTGATATGTGGTAGAGCTCAAACGGACACCCGGAGCGAAAGTTGTGGCCGTTTGAAGTTAGAGAACTTTTTTCAACTTTCTTATAACTCTCATATCTTACGCACCTTAGACCGTCTCACAGTTTTTATTATACGTACCTCTAGATCTCTTCATGAGCTTCGATTTGACTAGTCGTGGCGCTCCAACGGACGTCTGGATCAAAAGTTATGGTTGTTTTACTGATTTTGAGGTTTCTCATGTTTTTTTATTTTTTTCCTTTCATTTCGCGGCGGTTTTACCCAAACCGCCGCTATTTCGCGGCAGTTTTTTAAAAAACCGCCACTAATCCTCGAAAAAAATTAAAAAAAAATAAAATAAAAAATAAAAAAAATTAAGACATTTCACGGTGGTTTTTAAACCGCCGCGAAACAACCGTTTTCCTGTAGTGATCAATATTGCTACATCAAGTCACTTGGTGATGAATATATTATATTGCTTCTATACGTGGATGATGTGCTTATTGCAGGATCATGTATGCAGAGGATTAATGAGATGAAAGGGCAGTTGGCTAAGGAGTTCGAGATGAAAGATCTCAGAGAAGCTGGCAAGATTTTGGGGATGAAGATCAAGAGAGATTGCACAACAGGAACCTTGATGTTATCACAAGATGACTACGTTGGAAAGGTTTTGAGAAGATTTAGTATACTGGAAGCAAAGCCAGTTTCTATTCTCCTGGCATGCCATTCCAATTTATCAAAGAAGCAATCACCGAAGACGGCGAAATGGGTTGAATACGTGGCAAAGGTTCCATACGCATCAAATGTTGGAAGCCTGAAATATGTCATGGTCTTACTCAACCTGACATTGCTCATGCGGTGGGATTTGTGAGCAAATACATGGCTAACCCTAGAAAGCAACATTGGGAAGTTATGAAGTGGATATTGGGGTATTTGAAGGGCATCAAGAAAGTATCTCTGTGTTTCGGGAAAGAAAATTCATTACAGGGGTACGCAGATGCTGACCTTGGAGGTGACGTCGACGGCAAGAGCAGTACCACAGGTTATGTATTTACTTATGGAGGAACTGTAGTAAGCTGGATATAACAATTGCAGAAGGTGGTGGTTTTATCCACCATAGAGGCAGAATACATTGTCGTAACAGAAGCTGGGAAGGAGATGGTTTGGATGAAGAACTTCTTGGATGAGCTGGGAAGAAAGCGAGACGAGAATGTATTACACTGTGATAGTCAGAGTGTTGTGCATCTTGCAAAGAACCCGGTGTTTCATGCTCAGACAAATCACATTTAGTTAAAGTACCATTTCATCAGAGGTTTGATATGAGATGGGTTACTAACATTGCAGGTGATTTGTGGAACCAACAATCTGACAAACATGTTGACGAAGCTAATGGTAATACAAAAGTTGAGGCATTGTTGTGCCACTTTTATTCTCCAATGATGAATGGAGGATGAGAGGCAAAATAAGGGAGGACACAATGGGAGCACAATAGGAAAACAGTTGGTATTTCATGAATCGTCAGCTTAAAATTGAAGTTGTGAATGGAAAGCACGTCATTGATGAGTGAAGAAGAGAAGCTCAAATTAAGTAAGTTGTCTTAGTCGGTGGCATCGAAGGAGGTCAACGTAGCGGATCAAGCTCTAAGTGGGAGATTGTTGGATTGGTGTAGCCCGATCCGTTTTGGATGATGTTTGGGATGAATGTTTTTTGCCCATATTGTGCATCAGGTCGTCAACTCTACAGGTTGAGCTCTACTGTGAGCTCATTGGGGGTTGCAAGGGGCAACACGCACCCTGCTTCAAGGGTCTAGGGGTTAAAGGGCTTCAGACCAAATTTTGAGGAAATTTTAGCAACTATGACCATTATGGCAAAGTTGACCAACCGACACCGACAGGGCATTGTAGCAGTGCGGACTTTTGGTATGATTATTGTAGCAGGTCGAACTTTTGGAGTCAACAGTATTTTAGCGATGCAAACTTTCAACCGCCAGTCATTGTAGCATCTTGGACTTGGGTGGTCATGGCATTGTAGTGTTGCGAACTTCTTTCCACCTTTCACTGTAGCACAACAAACTTCCTGTGTAGTTGGTGGAATCGCACTTCGACCTCCTTATTAGCTCATTTCGAGCTAGGGTTTATGTGCTGTTAAAAACTCTGAGAGATCTCCTTGTAATTGTGCTCCCGGATTTCATAGTGATATTGTTGCCTCTCCGTGGACGTAGGGATCATTTCCCAAAGCACATAAATCTATGTATCCAATATCTTGTTCTTCTTTTGTTTTTCCCCTTTTACTCTTCTGTGAATCGTGTTTTCTCTTTGTTGCTCACGGCATTTCCGCATCATGGTCTTCCTACACAGTATTTGTCTCTGAAACATTCTTCTTTCACACCTCTTGTGGAACTCGTTCCTATGCCAACTACTTGTGCATCTCTAGTATTGACTCAACCCAATTCAATGTTGCTCTCACTATCTCAAGTAGAGATGTGCACCCTTGCATAGAAATATAGTCTATCACTTGACCGTTACTTTTCTATCAAAGGGATTTTTGTAATATCCTAAAAAAATTAGGATAATTACTTTAGATTCACATTGTGTTTCGTTTGATGCAAGTTTGTTTATATCCTAACTCTTTGCATCTAAACACATGTTCTTATAACATAATGAATTTCCACCATACTACAACTCATATGATATCCATTTTTCATGATAATTGGCATATGGTTATGGGATAACGTCGTAATTTGCGATGCATGTCTTGAAATATAATGGAAGTTTTTTGATGCATATATGTCCCAACATTGATGCTCTTTTTACTTACATCATGTATATGATGTGTATAAAGAAATGTGCATTTAGAAATTACTCTACGCTACATTTTGTTGACCAATGTTAACATGTAAAACTCATCATTGATTTTCCTTATTAACATCAATGTCGTGATGTAGATAAGGTAATGTGTGTTAGGAATTACTTCACGCTACATTATGCTTGATCAAGATATTATTTGGCATGCCAGCCCGAAGCAACTGATATCTTCTGACCATGCATATATCATACTTCACTTTCACATTCCTTAATCACTTAAAAGGAATTTCATGAAGTACAGGAATATACCTCTAACTTACCCTCAAAATAGTTCACGCTCTCTAACTGAACTAATTCTGAAAGATTTGTGGCGTACCTTCATTGCTAAAGGTTTCATTGTTAAAAACTAAATAAGTATATACATTGATAATACCTATTGTGTTTAGCTCCACCGAGTTTAAAACCATATTGGGTATATCCTTGACACCCACTTTTAATTTTACTTAATAAAGAATTATCTTGCCAAAACTGAGTATATAAGTCTTACATTTAATATTCATCATATATTGTATATGATCCACGTATTACTAAACTACTGATTGAGTATTAAACATCACAAACAACATTCATTCCTTAACTTGGAATAATGTCTCCTTGTGTCAAAAAGATGTGTGAGATAAATTTTTTTGGTTATACTGAATAAAAATTCCACTTGAATCGTTTACTTGGAAATTAAAAGTTGTGTGTCTCTCACCGCTGACTTAGGAACCACCCTTTTTCAACCGCTTGGAAAATACGACTTACTTCTTGTAATGTTTCTATTACTTTTTTACTGTAATTCGATACATATATGCGATAAACATAATGTATTTAATACCCAATAAGTATGTCAGAAGTAATACTTATAATTGATGAATATTCATTGAAGAAAAAGAGAGTACTTGCTTATTCAATTCAGTTCATTACATTTATCTCTCATGTTATTATTCCATGATATGTGAAGCAAATAACCTCATGTTTAATACCTCTCTTTGAAGGACATTGTGAATGTGTCTTTAGCCTGAATGGCCCGAAGGCCTTCTTTTTTATTGATTTTTGATAACCCCCCTTTCAAGGGATGAGGGAGAACTCTTACAAGGCTCGTAGGCTCAGAGATTACAAGGTCTGTAGGCTTAGGAGATTACATGATCCGAAGGTCTTAGGAAATTCAACCAGACTATCTACAAGGAACCGCCCCTCCCCAGCATCTGCATCGTGATTGTAATTTTCCACCTTTGCATGGTCGTCTGGCTAGGTTTCCCGTGCAAGCACAGGTTGGTCCTAATGGCATAGTCATACCCTCTCATTCTGACAATCCATTTGGCTCTACTCTAGTGAGTTCACCTGCTCTGAATCCTCTTCTGGGGCTGCTCTTTTTTTTAGAGTTTGTCTGGGGCAACTGCATGTGGCTCGAAGGCCTTAAAGGTGGCCCAAAAGCCCTACTGACCCGAAGACCTGGGTGGCCCGAAAGCCGTAAGGACTCCAAGCCCAAACCGATGGCCAAAGGTGAATAGTCTCAGTTGCTACAGTACCGAACAGTACCTGCCATAGTAACTGTACAGTGCCTGCTACAGTACTCGCACAGTGTATAGTTCTGCTATAGTACCTGAACATTGTACAGTTCTGCTACAGTACTTGCACAGTGTACAGTTATGTTACAGCACTGTTATAGTGTCTGCTACAGTGCTGCTACAGTGCCCTAAAAATATGCCTCTACCTGGTTTTGAACCTGGGTCTTGGGTCTTGTGAATGTGTCTTTGACATCGCTCTTGCCATTGGTTTTTTCGCCTTTTTTTCGCTTTGCCTTTCAACTTGTTCGCCATAAGAATTAAAAATTATACTTTCTTTAATTTCTTATTTACTTGACGAACATTACCTAAAAGGTAATGAAGCATTTACTCCATCATGTTCATTTTGTAATCTTTAAATAAAACTAGAGTAATTTGGTGAAAAAGATGTAAGAATGGAATGTCTTGAAAGATCGTTGTCGGCCTTTCATATTTACACGCAACTAGTGTAATATCATCCATTCATATCTCACTTCACTTTCTCCTTGCAAGCTTCAAGGGGATGAGACACCATGTGAAATCATCCATGTCCAAATGTTGTATCCACAACTAATATCGAACGTTGATGATAGCATTATGACATAACCATCATATGCATCTTACATGAGTCTCATTTAACATTTTTACATCATCGCTGCCTGAGGTGGCTTAACAAGTATTGGAAAAATTAGCACCTTGAATTTCCAATATCGTAGTATTGTGCGCAAGCGCCAGTACTAGACTTTGAAATTTGGGTTAGTTTGGACATTTATTTTGTTCAATATTTATCGCAGTGTTTTTTTTGTGATATTACTTTGCCATTTTCTACAAAAATAAAATCTAATTGATTGTACTTTTATATTGATTACCAAATTATACATTATTGATTAATTATATCATTAAATGTCTCCCACTATTTTATTGAATTCTAGAAATCATGTGTACTAGAATCATAATACTCTGTCACTTGAGTATTTTAATGGCAAGGATCCTTGAATCTCCCTTCATAGTCTACAAGCTATGGTTACGCCACTACTCAGAGGTTCAATGTAGTCTTTTGACTAATCAACTGCATTAACTTGCGGCTTCTTGATTTATTGAGTGAAGTCTCAGCTTCTTGGAATCGTAATCTTGATTCCTTCAACACTTTGCCTCTAAAATGATAGGTTGTAGTTAATCCAAACTACCAATTTCAGTTAAGTCAACCCATCATTCTCAAAATAACTCCCCAATAATAGAAGTCACCCTCAACTATGGTTGACTGAGTACCCCGAACACCGTTTAACGACTTAATATTTCTTTGAGGATTTTTTTATATTTATCTCAACGAATGTAGTTCATTTCTATTAATCTTATTCATACTATGTTGTCACGCTCACAAGTGAACATTAATAGAAAAACATTCATCATTTCTTTATGTATTTTACTGTTTATTATTTTATGTATTTTTTGTTGTCATACAAATGCATAAAATAATAAATAAATGCATAGATGAAATAAACTACTCGACTAGTCTTGAGCATCTAAAACTAATTGATTCATTTAAACTTAATGATTCAACCATGACCTAGGGAAAAGCATACCTAAGACGTCATTTGACTCATGATGCAGCTCGTCTCTGTCCAGTGTATTCGTTTCTCGTCTTGATTTTATCTTGTCTTGGTGGGGTCCACATCATACATCGTCTTCGTCAAAATACAAATGTACTCGTACGTAGTCGAGAGGGACTAGGGGTGTCATATACGACAAATAAATTTGGACTCGCGGGCCCTTATACATATTGACTGAAAAAAGACAATGTGCAGACCGTCTTAATTATTTACAATCATCGCACACAATTATAAATAATTAAATAAAACATGCATAAATGCGCATATTTGATCGGTCCACAAGACCAGTCAATGGGTAGATGTAAAAATGCAATAAATTGCGTATGAGGATATTTATTTAAATTAAATGAATTAATTCAATTCAAATAATTTAATTGTATTCGGTCCCTTGATTAATTTTATTTTAATACCAAAAATTACATTAATTAATTAATTCAATTTAATACCTAAATTAAATTAATTTCATACATGGGTATTAAAATTATTATTTTAAACCAATATCAATATTTTAATTAATTTAATTTTATTCTAAAATTAAATTAATTAATAAAAATAATTTTGGTTAACTCAAGCCCTGAAACCTGTGCACGTCCAAAGCGAGTCACGTCGAACTCACGCAAACTCATTCTGAGTCATGCAAACCTCATGTTGGACCAAATGGATCCGCCCAGACCCGTTCCGAGTCGGGGTGACCCGCCCAGATTCCATTGCGGGGAAAAAACCAGGGTGTGGAGTGTGAGGTTCCCCAGGCCGGTGCGCCACCAAATTCCGTCGGAGGAGTGTTGCAGACTCGGTGGAGTGCTGCAGGCTCGGTGGTGCGGGTTCGGGTTGGTCGGATCTGGCCACAGGAGGAGGAGTCGTTGTGCAGCGAGGATCACTGGCGCGGGCAGCAGCCTCAGCTCGACCGTGGGTGACGGGATCCGGCAGGGAACCAAGCGGTGGGCGTCCGTAGTGGTTCGGCCACATCTGGTCGCGGCTGGGTCTTCATCTGGCTTGCAGCAGCTCAATCGGTTGGGTCTAGCGTGGCGGAGGCGAAGGTCGGGCGACGTCAGGCCCGTGGAGGGTGGTTTGACACGGCGGTGAAGGGGGGTGAAGCCGGATGAGGCGGCTTGCGGGCCACAAAGGGGGCAACGCGAGCCAGATCCAGCCGAGAGTGGAGGCGCGGCGGCAGGGCCTGCTGACAAGGCAGAGGAGGGGCCTCAAATGACCGGCTCCAGCCGTCTCAACCGCGACTGGGAGGTCGACTGCTACTAAAGGAGGCGGTGGTCGGAGTCGGGAGGAGGGCGTCGCCGCGCGCTGCGATGGCCGAGGGTGGCTCACCGAATGAGGGCTTCGGCCCGACAGAGGGGCTCCTAGTGCGAGTGAGGAAGACAATCGATCAAAGGGGACAACCCTTTTTGGCCTTGCTCCCCTTTTTTTATTTGGTTTCTGCAAGTCGGATTTAAATCCTCTCAGGTTGGGCACCTGAACCTGACCCTCAGGTTGGGGTTTTGAACGAAAATGCCCCCGTTATGCGGAATTTTTTACACTGTCGCTGCTGGAAATTCCTGTCGAAATTTCCACTGGAAATTCCTGGGTAAATTTTCACTGGAAATTTCCGATGTAAATTTCCACCAGAAATTTCATATGCAAATTTCCGCATGAAATTTACACTTCAAATTTGCACTTAAAATTATTATGAAAAAATATTAATACATAAGTAAAAAATGCAATTTTTTACTAAATATTTGCATTCCAAATTTGCATTAAAAACTTCTCGTGTAAAATTTAGAGATTCCTAAGAATCTATAAACACTTCATAAATCATGAATAGAAACTTTGAACTAGAGATTTCCTAAGGAAATATTCAGTACAAACATTCTCTGAAAATTTCCAGTGCAAACTTCAACTAACAATTCAAATTTATACATTAAATTACAATGAAGTTATATTGATACATAACTAAAAAATATAATTTTCATTAGAAATTTTCATTGCAAATTTCCATTAGAAACCTTTAGTGCAAATTTCCACTGGAAACATTCAATGCAAATTTTCACTGGAAACTTATATTGCCAATTTACAATCAAATTTTTAGTGGAAATTTTCAATGTATATTTTCCACTATACGACATCTTTTAAAATCCATAGAGCAAATTTGCACTGAAAATTTCCAATAAAATTTCAAAGTATAATGGAAATTTTCAATGAAAACTAAATAAACACGAAGACAAACATACAAATACAAATAAACATGGTAATATTAAATTATAAACATTAAGTGAAAATTTACGGTGGAAATTCTCATTACATATATACAAACATCAATGTAAATTTGCATTGAAATTTGGTGGTTTACATTAACAATGAAAATTCTCACTAATATAAATCTATACTAAAAATTTCTAATGCAAATTTACAGTACAAAATTTGAATCCATATATATATACATACATATATATGTATATATACGAATATAAATATACAATATAATTTTAAGTACAAATTTACACTGGAAAGTCGCACAATCTCATTGAAATTTTCCAATGAAAACCATTAGTGAAAGTTTAAAGTTATCAGTGAAATCTACATTTGTTGCGGCAAGTGCATTCCTGATATGATCTCTTTTCGATGCAAGTTATTCCTTGCATGATGATTCTATTGATGATAGATTTTACACGTATTTGAGTTTGATTTCACTACCTATGATCATAGGATAAAAATTTTCATCACGGTTTTTCTATTCGAATTTCCACTTAAATTACAAGTGAAAATAGATTAATACATAAATAAGCAATGCAAATATGCACTGAAAAATTACAGTGTCAATTTAAAAAGAAGATTGTCATCTTAAATTTTCAATTTGGATTTCCACTAAAAAAATAATTGTGTATTAATGCACAAATAAACTATGCAAAATTCCAGTGGAAATTTCCACTAATTATTTCCATTAAAAATTTCCTGTGAAAACTTTTATTGGAAATTTCCATAGATTATTTCTTATACATAATATATTTCCTATTATAAATATATGGGAATTTTTAATACAAATTTTTAGTGTATACATACATAATATATTAATATATATAAAACAATGTAAAATTTCAACCGAAAATTCCACCAAAAAATTTAGATTTAGAGTGAATAAATATAAAGTGTATATAGTTAAAAAAATTATTTGGTTTCCACAAGTCAAGCTCACGGGTCAGGTTCAGGTGACCAACCTGAGAGGATTTAAATCCCTAACATAGGTGTTTTGGCTAACAAAAATAATAATTGTATTATTATAATATTATAATTTTCACAAAACGTTTGGAAATTAAGCATGCCGAAAATTACTTTTCAATCGCTCGGCAAATTTCAGGTGATCGACCAAATAACTCATCATCATGCGTTCGGGGTAAACCATTTATACTTAAATATAAAAGATCTTTGATTTAATACCCGCAAACAAACCGCATACAATCAGTTATTAAAAATTTCGGATAGTCATAACTTGGTCGTCCAAAATCGGATCGACGCGCGATCTATCGCGTTGGGACTGAATTAAAATTCTATATTTAAATTTAAAAGCAAAATAATTTTTCTTTACCTTCGAAAATTCATGTGATCCCTCTGATATCAATTGAAGGTATTGGGGCGCGCATCGGTTGCCGGTGGGCTTGGGGTTTTAAAATTTTCCATCGTCAGGATGACGGAACTTATCGTCTCCGGTTATCAAAGCCCCAGTACAGTCTGAGAATCTCGTGTGAATTAAACAGAGCACAAAAATAAATCGAAAAGTGTACCTCGTTTCAAATCAGAGCGCGCTTAACTACAGCTCGTCACTGGCGACCGTTGCTCGAAGAATCCGAAGTCGAACCCATCCAGATCATCCACACACGCTCTAAGAATCCACGCGTTCGTCGTTCATCGAATTCCGAGTGCTAGCGCGGAGCTCCGACGAATTATTCGGCATTGCGTCGATCAGCACAATCATGTGCCTTCAATCCGTTGAAGGCGTTCTTGGATCGACACTCGGAGAGAGACTTTTTCTCTCTAGAAGGCGAGAGGAGAGATAATCTCTCATTCTGTTGGAATAAACAACACCACCAATGAACCCCTCTCTCCTGCTTAAATAGTGGGTTGAACAAATACTCAGAAAGGGTTCCCCGACCCTCAGAAATAATCACCCACTAAATAAGCAAGTAATAAATAATATTGACAAACTAAACTGCGACATAAATATTATTTATATTTTATCACATATATGTAATATATATTAAATATGTTACGTGATAAAACCAAGTCAATGAACTCGACTCGTAATTCCCGCTAATATTAAACGAACTTTGAATATTAAAATATTATTCATCTGAATAATATTATTCCTCGTATTTACTTACACTTGTAAATACTTTTAATAAATAAATTCAACTCAATTATTAAAAAGTTGAGGTCGAAGCCTCAGTTTATTCAGGGAAGGGGCTACAGTACAAAGAAAATCATGCAACATGCAGTACAGGGATGAAATCGACGAGATTCGATTATTCTTTACTTGAATAATAATGAATTTATTTATTTATCGATGGTCGATAAAACTGGACAACCCTCAAACCCCGTGGTGGGGCTCGCCATGTCATATATACTAATTCAGTTGAATATGACAAATTTTTGAATACGCTATTATGTGTGACCATCTAAGCTTTTATCTCGATAACAGTGAATAGTATTTGCAGAGAAAGAGCGGAGTCTAGCAACTCATCAAAGCCCCTAAAGAGGTAAGGAATAGTCATAGCAACGACAACCAACCTACGAACACGTATTATGTAATACAATCTCTTTGTTATTAAATATCTCATAAAGCAGGACGCACACTTGTGTCATCGTCCATTCTTGTTTTATTGTTTGTTGATCTAACTGGACAGACTTACCTGACTACTTTGGTCAAGGATTTATGAAGGTACCACCATCCTGATCAACCAGACCCGAGATATATTATGTTCTCAACTCAGAAGCGACAAATTCTATCTTGATCATTCAACCAATGTCATACCACCAATGACACACTTAGCACAAGCTACCTCACCACGATTTTATTATCATTATTTTTGTCTTACATCAAAATACGCGATCAAATGACACATTGATAATGATCTCAAGTCAGAAGACCAATACACATGTTTGTAGATATGAACTACCAATGACACTCAAAACATGTGGTGTTCTTATTGGCGAATCTGTACTCATGATCTCACCTATCAAAGATCGTCAAGTGCAAACTTTATGAGAAGAAGTCTCAATGTTTATGAGTCTCCAGAACCTAATAGTCAGACATCAACTATGTCCAGTCGGTATAATGTATCAAGTGTAACGGCCCAAACTTTCATTAATAGAAATCTCTCTTGATCTAATTAAATGTCTCTTTATGTAAAATGTTTATATAAAATGTCAACTTCTTTGGTTTTATGTTAAGAATTGTGATTGTTGCTAATATAGTCGTTGAACAGTGATCACATGATTAGTATAAATATAGGGCTTTAACAAATCCAATTTACTCAGACAAAGGAAGCAATGGCATCATCTAGTAGATGTGCCACATACGAAGCTCATTTGTCAGAGCTCAGAAAGGAGGTGGTGGCATTGGGCTTCGCTCTTGACCAAGCTCAAGTCGAGCTTGAACACGTTAAGCTTGAGCGAAACCGCCTACGGGAGAAGTTGAAGTTGATAAAGATTATCACCCAAGCGATGTTATCCGAGCCACCCCAAGAGTATGTCATCATCGCACACCTCGCTCTTCGGTCTTATGCGGGTGTTTTAAGGAGTTATTTAACAGGACTCTAGTACCATGGTTATGTATATTATTTTTGTATATAATAATGAATATACTTTCATTTTATTATTGTTACCTTGTAAATAGTTTTTAAAGCACAAATAGTATTTTTAGTTAATGTTCAACTAAGAAATCTATTTTGATGAATTAATGGATTTTTGAATTAAATAATATTTTAATAAAATATTATTATTATTATTAAATTAATTTTTATTAAATATAAATGATCGTATAATTTTATGAATGCAATTGTAATTTTTATTAAGGTTTGAAAGCCATTTTTGTCAAAACCCATGAATTTTCGATAAATGTCGGTTTTTATTTTAAAAATAAAAATTAACATATTTAGAAAATTATTTAGATAAAATGAATATTATTTCTGAAATCAGGACGTCGAAATTATCCAACAGTGAATTTTTTATAATTTTCTGAAACAGTCAAATTTTTGGGTAAAAATTAAATACCGTTTAAATATATAATGTGTTTTATGACATCATAATGACCTAATAGTGATATAATAAAATACTATAAACTTTATGTTCGGCTAATATATGTTTTACCATTAAAATAATGTGATTTTTGGTTTATTTGATTTATTTTACAAAGTTTTAGTGAACCCTTCAAGACTTATTAAACATTTTGTCTTTTTAAATTGTTTTCCTTGGCAGTGTGACTCACATCCACATAAACAACTTCATTATTTTAAGAAGTTCGGGCTTTGGTCTTATAAAATATTGTTTTCCACTCTCCTTTGGCAAAAACCATGGACTGGTTTGTGGTTTTGATTAGTTTAATGTGAGGTGTCCCAAACCTAAATAATAAACAATCCTTTCTTTCCTATATAAACTCACCCAAACTCTCACTTCATCCTCACTCAAATCCTTTGGAGTTCGTCCAACCTCTGCCCTCCTCTCTCTAGAATCCTCCCAAGGTGCCCCAAGCTTCCAAGAAGCATCTCTCAAGCCTTTGGAAGCACACTTCCAAGTAAGGGTTTTTCTTCATTTCTCATTTTTGTCCAATATTCTTTAAATTGTTATGTCCTTTTAATTTCAATTATAAATGTTGGGGTATGGTTTCGCACCTCCCTCATACTGCCCTCTTTATGTTTGAATGATGGGAGACCACTTTCCCTCTCATTAAATGTCTCTCATGTACACTCGTTACTATGCCGAAATTCCGAAAGAAATTTCTCTATTCTCATTTACATTCAAGCAATTCTTTTGTATCATGAATCTAAATTCCATTACATTTGTTGGGACATATATCTATATGGCCCCCTTACTGTCCATGTCATGTAAATATGATGAGACACCTCTTTCTCTCTCATCAACCATGCTCATTTCTCTATCAAGGGTATTCACCTTTATGCACATTTACTTATTGTTTAAAGAGTTTCATGTGTGTATTCCACATTTGTTTATCGTGGAATAATTGATTATGTTGAATGATTCAATGTTTTATGATCCATGTGGCACACTTATGCATGAAATGAAATGTTTAAGAAGTGTGCACCCTGATAGTGCTTCAATGCATTGGGTAAAGTATAGTATTATGATACGTCATGTGCAATGAGTGTTTACTCATGCTAATTCAAGTGCAGCGAGGGTTTACTTGTGCTTCATGTGCAATGAGGGTTTACTCATGCTCCATGTGCAATGAGCATTGGCTCGTGCTAATTCCATGTTATGTGTTGTTGTCACATTTCCATGTTATGATTATCATGTTTTATCATGTCTTTATGTTTATGCTTCTCTTGTGCTCTATTGATATGTCTATTGTTTAACATGTATTGTATTCCTCATGTTATTTCATGATTATTCCCTTACTGGGCTTTATAACTCACCCTTTTTTTATGCATGTCCTAAGGTTATCTCATGCAATGCTAAGTACGAGGAAATGTAGTGATCATGTAAAGAAAGTTTTCAATAAAGATGTTTTTCATGTTTTAAGTTGTTATGTAATGATCCTAAGCCTCAAAGACACTAGACCTCTCGATCTTCTATGTTGTATCAAATGAAGTTTATGTAATAAATCAGGTTTAAGTGTGTAATGATCCTAAGCCCCAGATATGCATGCTCATATGGCATCTTGCAAATCAGTGCCCTAAGCCAATGAATTTCAGAGGCAACCAGCAACCTCCAAGACACCAAGGGAAAGCTTTTGTCATCACTACTGCCAAAGTGGTGACAGGTGCGTTAGTTATTCATTCAAGAATAGCGAACGTACTTTTTAATTCAGGTTCTACACATTCTTTTATATCCTAAAAGTTTATTAGAACAATCACAACACCACCACAAATCATGGAAGTAAAGATGTCGGTAAGTACGGAAAATGGGGCAATCATTGCATCCTATGAATATAACTTCTCCCCTGTCATAATCTGTTAATTGAATTTCCCGACGAACCTCGTCATACTCCCTCTGGTGGGATTTGATGCAATTCTTGGCATGGATTGGCTTTCTTTATATAGAACCAACATAAATTGTTGTGAGAGGGAAAATCACTCTCCATGTGGAGAATCAACCCTCGATTCTATACAAGTGCAAAGAGGGAGATGAATCTTCTTTAGGTTCATCATCTCAAACGTGGATATTACTGCCCTATGAGCATGCATATCTGGCTCAGATGATTGAGTCCAAGAAAGCAATCATCCTTGAAGACATGCCTATTATGAGGGAATTCGCTGAAGTGTTTCCCGAGGAATTGTCTGGTCTTCCACCTAGGAGAGATGTTGAATTCTCAATTGATCTTATACTTGGGGCATTGTCAATATCCAAGACTCCATATAGAATGGTTGTGGAGTTTGATGAGCTGAAGAAACAACTACAGGAGAATCTGGATAAAAGGTTTATACGCTCAAGTGTTTCACCATGGGGTGCATCAGTCATCTTCATCAAAAAGAAGGATGGGTCAATGCGTCTTTGCATCGATTATCGTGAGCTCAACAAAATCACGATAAAAAACAAGTATCATCTCTCACGAATTGATGACTTGTTCGATCAGCTGCGTGGAGCACAATACTTCTCCAAGGTGGATTTACGGTCGGGATATTATCAAGTAAGGGTGAAGAATGAAGATATCTTGAAGACTGCTTTTCGTACAAGATACGGGCACTATGAATTCATAGTAATGCCTTTCGGACTCACTAATGCTCTAGCAATCTTCATGGACTTGATGAATAGAGTCTTTAGAGATTACCTCGACAAATTTGTGGTAGTCTTTATAGATGATATTCTGATATACTCCAAAACCAAGGAGGATCATGAGCAGCATCTAAGAACTGTACTAGAGACCTTGCGGAAGGAGAAGCTCTATGCAAAGTACAGCAAGTGTGAGTTCTGGTTGAAGGAGGTCTCTTTATTGGGTCATATCATCACAAGCAATGGGATATCTGTGGATCCCTCCAAAACAGATGTAATTGAGGGATGAGCGAGGTCAACATCGGTAACGAATATACGTAGCTTCTTGGGGTTAGCTGGATATTATCAACGATTTGTGAGAAATTTCTCACGATTGTCCAACCCTCTTACCAAGCTAACTCGGAAGGGAGTAAAGTTTTCTTAGAGTGATGAATGCGAAGAAAGCTTTAAGGAGTTGAAAATGAAGCTTATCACTGTGTCCGTGCTCACTTTACCCACAAGTGGAGAACTTTTTGTGGTATTCAGTAATGCTTCAAAGAAGGGTTCGGGATGTGTGTTGATGCAAAATGACAAAGTCATTGTCTATGATTCAAGGCAATTGAAAGTTCATGAACAGAACTATCCAACACATGACCTCGAGTTGGCTGCAGTGGTCTTCGCTTTGAAAATTTGGCGGCATTATCTCTTTAGGGAGAAGTGTGAAATATATACGGACCACAAAAGCCTCAAGTATATATTCACACAAAAAGAGTTGAACATACGCCAACGAAGATGGTTAAAGCTGATCAAAGACTATGACTGCTCAATCCATTACCATCCTGGGAAAGCGAACAAGGTGGCGGATGCCCTAAGTAGAAAGAATTCAGCGATTCTATCATTGATGAGAATTGAAAAGGATCCAATATTCTTAGATTTGATGAAGATGGACATGGGAATCATAAAGAATGAAACATCATCAATCCTTTCACAAATGATTGCTCAACCGTCACTTTTGGAAAGGTTAAAGGATGCTCAAAAGAATGATGTGGAAATTCAGGAAAAAATGGAAGCTATCGGAAAAGGAAAATCTTCGGAGTTTAATGTTAATAAAGAATGAATTGTAAGATTTGGGAAAAGACTGTGTGTTCCATCAAGTCCGGAGCTGAAGAAGGAACTTTTGGATGATGCATATATTTCAAATTTCTCTATTCACCCAGAAAACATAAAGATGTATCGAGATCTCCGAAAGCATTATTGGTGGGATAATATGAATAAGGAGATCGTTGAATATACATCAAAGTGCCTGGTGTTGTTAGCAAGTGAAGGCAAAGGCGGGAGTCTTAAGGGGATGATGCAACTATTGCTCATACCAGAATGGAAATGGGAGAACATCGCCATGGATTTTGTCACCGGACTTCTGAAGACATCCAAAGGCAACAATGCAATCTGGGTTGTTGTGGATCGTCTTACAAAGGCTGCACACTTCATTGCTATTCGGGAGGATTTCTCATTGGATCAACTAGTACAAATATATATCAGAGAAGTGGTAAGGCTGCATAGAGTACCATTATCTATTGTGTCCGATCGAGATCTAAGATTCACCTCTAAGTTATGGAAGAGTCTTCAACATGCTCTGAATACTGAACTGAACTTCAGTACGGTCTATCATCCTTAAACTGATGGTCAATCTGAGCGGACTATCCAAACACTTGAGAACATATTGAGAGCGTGCTCAATGGACTTTAAAGGAAGATGGGATCAACATCTTCCTCTAGTTGGGTTCTCTTATAATAACAGTTTCCACTCGAGCATCCAAATGGCACCATATGAAGCCCTTTATGGGAAAAGGTGCAGAACACTGGCGTGTTGGGACGAGGTCGGTGAGCGTAAGCTGCTTGGACCAGAAATGGTCGAAGAAATGGTGGAGAAGGTGAAAATCATTCAGCAGCATATCAAAGCAGCCCAGAGTCGACAGAAGAGTTATGCAGATAACCATCGATGAGACATTGAGTTTAAAATTGGAGACATGGTATTTCTACGCATATCTTCATGGAAGAAGGCCATGAGGTTTGGAAAAAAATGGAAGTTAAGTCCAAAGTACATCGGCCCCTTCAAGATTCTTGATCGTGTCGGGGCTGTGGCCTATCGACTAGCACTTCCACCTACCATGGTCAAAGTACATGATGTTTTTCATGTATCCCTCTTAAGGAAGTACATATCGGACCCTTCACATGTACTCTCTTTAAAGGTGGTACAGTTAGAGGATGATCTTTCTTACGATGAGCAACCAGTGAAGATCTTAGATCATAGAGAAAAAGTTCTACAAAATAAGACAATGTTCATCGTCAAGGTGTTGTGATGAAACCACGAGTTTGAAGAAACGACGTGGGAATCGGAGGAAATGATAAAGCAGAGTTACCCAAATTTGTTTTAGTGTGGGAAAAGGAAATTTTGAGGGCGAAATTTCTGAAGGGGGGAGATTGTAACGACCCAAACTTTCATTAATGGAAATCTCTCTTGATCTAATTAAATGTCTCTTTATGTAAAATGTTTATATAAAATGTCAACTTCTTTGATTTTATGTTAAGAATTGTGATCGTTGCTAATATAGTCGTTGAACAGTGATCACGTGATTAGTATAAATATAGGGCTTTAACAAATCCAATTTACTCAGAGATGACCTCATCCAGTAGATGTGCTCTATACGAAGCTCATTTGTCAGAGCTCGGAAAGAAGGTGGCGTCATTGGGCTTCGCTCTTGACCAAGCTCAAGCCGAGCTTGAACACGTTAAGCTTGAGCGGAACCGCCTACGGGAGAAGTGGAAACTGATAGAGATTACCACCCGAGCGATGTTATCTGAGTCACCCCAAGAGTCTGTCACCATCACACACCTCACCCTTCGATCTTATGTGGGTGTTTTAAGGGATTATTTAATAAGACCCTAGTACTATGGTTATGTATATTATTTTTGTATATAATAATGAATATACTTTCATTTTATTATTGTTACCTTGTAAATAGTTTTTAAAGCACAAATAGTATTTTTAGTTAATGTTCAACTAAGAAATCTATTTTGATGAATTAATGGATTTTTGAATTAAATAATATTTTAATAAAATATTATTATTATTATTAAATTAATTTTTATTAAATATAAATGATCGTATAATTTTATGAATGCAATTGTAATTTTTATTAAGGTTTGAAAACCATTTTTGTCAAAACCCGTGAATTTTCGATAAATGTCGGTTTTTATTTTAAAAGTGAAAATTAACATATTTAGAAAATTATTTAGATAAAATGAATATTATTTCTGGAATCAGGACGTCAAAATTATCCAATAGTGATGTAATAAAATACTATAAACTTTATGTTCGGCTAATATATGTTTTACCATTAAAATAATGTGATTTTGGGTTTATTTGATTTATTTTACAAAGCTTTAGTGGACCCTTCAAGACTTATTAAACATTTTGTCTTTTTAAATTATTTTCCTTGGTAGTGTGACTCACCACCACATAAGCAACCCCATTGTTTTAAGAAGTTCGGATTTTATCCTTATAAAATATTGTTTTCCACTCTTCTTTGGCAAAAACCATGGACAAAAACCATGGGCTGATTTGTGATTTTGATTAGTTTAATGTGAGGTGTCTCAAACCTAAATAATAAACAATTCTCTCCTTTCCTATATAAACTCACCACAAGCTCCCACTTCCTCCTCACTCAAAGCCTTTGCAGTTCGTCCAACCTCTCCCCTCCTCTTTCTAGAATCCTCTCAAGGTGCCTTAAGCTCCTAAGAAGCATCTCTCAAGCCTCTCTCAAGCCTTTGGAAGCACAGTTCCAAATAAGGGGTTTTCTTCCTTTCTCATTTTTGTCTAATATTCTTTAAATTGTTATGTCCTTTTAATTTCAATTATAAATGTTGGGGTATGATTTCTCACCTCCCTCATATTGCCGTCTTTATGTTTGAATGATGGAAGACCCCTTTCTCTCTCATTAAATGTCTCTCGTGTACACTCATTACTATGCCAAAATTCCGAAAGGAATTTCTCTCTGCTCATTTACATTCAAGCAATTCTTTTGTATCATGAATCTAAACTCCATTACATTTGTTGGGACATGTATATATATGACTCTCTTACTGTCCATGTCATGTAAATATGATGAGACACTCATTTCTCTCTCATCAACCATTTTTATGAGTTCTTATGTCACGTCGTTATGATGCCAAAATTGCATCGCGCTTTTTCAAGCCAAAGTCATTGTGTAGTGAATATCATGTTCATTTCTCTATCAAGGGTATTCACTTTTATGCACATTTGCTTATTGTTTAAAGAGTTTCATGTATGTATTCCACATTCGTTTATCGTGAAATAATTGATTGTGTTAAATGATTCAATGTTTTATGATCCATATGGCACACTTATACATGAAATGAAATGTTTAAGAAGGGTGCGCTCTGATAGCGCTCCAATGCATTGGGTAAAATATAGTATCATGATACGTCATGTGCAATGGGTGTTTACTCATGCTAATTCAAGTGCAACGAGGGTTTACTCGTGCTTCATGTGCAATGAGGGTTTACTCATGCGCCATGTGCAATGAGCATTGGCTCATGCTAATTCCATGTTAAGTGTTGTTGCCACATTTTCATGTTATAATTATCATGTTTTATCATGCCTTTATGTTTATGTTTCTTTTGTGCTCTACTGATATGCTTATTGTCTAACATGTATTATATTCCTCATGTTATTCAATGATTATTCTCTTACTGGACTTTATAGTTCACCCTTTTTTATGCATGTCCTCAGGTTATCTCATACAATGCTAAGTACAAGAAAATATAGTGGTCATGTAAAGTAAGTTTTCAATAAAGATTTGTTTTTCATGTTTTAAGTTGTTATGTAATTATCCTAAGCCCCAAAGACACCAGACCTCTCGATTTTCCATGTTGTATCAAATGAAGTTTATGTAATAAATCAGGTTTAAGTGTAATAAAAAGCAGGGTTGTTATATCAAGACCATAGGACATTTGTTTAAGATTAATGTCATCGTATCTCGAGTTTCTCATTATAACCTAAGATCTGCTATAACATTTTGATATGACAATTATTATATGAACATTACTATTGAAATAATGGATGCTAAAATATCTACACTATAATAACAAGTGTACATCATGCATAACTCACTATATACATGATATGGTAATCAAAAATATTGTTCAAGTTGGGTTTAGGATACCCACTATTACAGCAAAAAAAAGGTGTAAAAATACAAAAATAAATGACACCAAATATAATGTGGAAAACCCCCAAAAAGAAATGGGCAAAAAAACCACAAGCAAATAAAAAGAACACTACGATCAAATGTGAATACGCGTTCTCTAGCTATTACAAGAAGAAAACTCTCGTAATATATCTCTTGAATAAGTAGAGAATATGTCTCGCAAAATACCATCCCTAACTTAGTGCTAAGTTGATTGAGGTGCTGATTGCTAATGAGAAAACTAAGGGAAGCCACTACCTTTTATATGCAAACTTCACCCCCTGCCACCTTCCTCCGTTTGATAGTTGGTGGGGTTGGACACTCATCACATCTATCATCGCCTGCCCCTTTGACAAGGGAGGACCATCATCTAGGGAAAAAAACTACTACTACTGCATCTCCCAAGCCAATGGATAAATGTTACTCAAATTTTATAAGAAGAAAATAAACATGAGAAAGATGTCATTCAATTATGACTAACAAAGATTTGGACGTCAACATAGCCATAAATGAGTTCACATTTAAGCCTTTGAAAATTATGGATAATCCAAGATATCAACACATAATTTAGCAAAACAATCATATATTTAGCTCCAAAAGTCCAACTTGAAAATTTTGATGGATGGATAATCATCATACAACATAATAACTTCGTAGAAAATCATATCTCAAGATAATGTTATCTTGACTATCAAATGGTGTGGCCAACTAAACAGGAATTGAAGTGAAACCAACCCTCTCCCTTTAGGTATAAATACATGTTTATCTTCTCCTTTTAAAGGGTTGGCAATTCAAAAGATTTGGAGAAGAATTGGCTCAGCCAAGCCGCCTTATATGAAGGGTTGAGAGGACCTGCCAAACTCAAATTTATACTTCAAAGACCTCTCCTTCACTCTCTTTTCACATCTTTTTCTTACCATGTTTAATCTTGTAAGTATTTTCTTTGTTAATAGAAGTTCCTTTATAAAAACTTATAATCCTATTTCTATAATTCAATTTTAAGTTTTTAAAATACTTTTAATTTCAATTGGAAACCCTTTCCCTAATCCCCTTTAAATTCATCCATAAGTGTGTGTTTCATTTGTGTGAGTTCCAAATTCACAACTCTTGTGTTGTCTTGTTCTTTTACTCTTACCACGTCACCATAAACATCCTGATCAAATTATCAATCACCTAATGGGTGAATCCACCATTAAAACAAGTTATAATTTAGGAACAAGTAATTGAGTTTTTACTCGTTTAAAATTCTTAAAATTTGATCAATCCTCAATGTTACAAGGGGACCAAGAAATAGACTAATAGCAATCGAAATGGTTGAAATACACAGGTGGCTAGGGATTGACGATTTCATATCCGACGAACCACAAAGCCTAATTGATATGTCTCCTACCAAATATTTTATGTTAAACTGGATATGTCCAGACATGTTCGGTTGGATTCAATGTACCGATATACAAATTATAACATAACACTAGACCTTTGATGATCAATAGGCCACAATAGAGTGCGCTTCGCTTACCCAAAAAAAATGACATTAAAAATAAACAAAATATTGAACATATATTCTATTTTAAATAAAAACAAAAGGCTAAAAAGAGTCTTTAATGATTAGAATAGATAGCTAATTTAAAAAATGAATAAAAACATCCATACGTTGCTTCCCTAATTGTACATGAACTTCACAATAAAAAAATAAAACACGTATTCTTGTAAAAAATTAATCAAAAATGATCATAGAACACATGATTTTTCATTATAAATATACTAAAAAGATATGACGACAACACATCTTTAAAAAATAGCAATAAATTACACAACGTATATTTTATCCTCTGTTTTGACGAAAGGACACAATTTAAGAGGAAAATAAATAACATGAACACATAATTTCAAGGGAAAAAAAGAAACCATTTTTTGTGGAAAGACATTAACAAAAAACACACATAATGAATTAATTAACACGAAAATACAAGTAATCAAATTTTAAGATAGGCAAAAGGCCTTAAAAAAATACAAAAGAATTATAAAATAAAAATATACAAAGATCAATATTATGAAGAAACACGTGATTTTTTCTCATTTAATAACCACATAAACATCCTCAATATCAAATACTTTATTTAATCTAAAAACGTAGTTGTCAATTAAAAGTGATCCTTAAAATTATGACTGAGAATGCTAGATAACCGCAAGAAACAATACCAGGCAGAATCTGGAGGTGCCAAGGGAAACAACTCCGCTTTAAATCCATACAAGCCCTGAAAAAGAGCGCAGCCCTGAACCGCCTATGCCGAACCAAGCAACCCACAGCATCTCTTCACAGTAGATCTCACCTGTGAACACCACTGGCTTTTATACCAAAAAAACACAAACAAGAAAACTCCACAATAAGCAACAAAATCATACTGAGACAAGCTCCGACTCAGGCTCCTGCTGACACTGCCTTTCAAGACTTTGATTATTGCCATGCTTTTCATGCTGGGACTGCACAATTCAACAAACACCTCACGGGCACGATACAAGAGAAGAGGGACACGGCCCTAAACCCTGAACCCTGAACCCATTGCTTAATTAAAACCACTTACAGATGATGGTAATGGTGTAGCAGGTCTTGATTGTGATCTGCAAAAGTTGACCTTAGCTTTGATCCAAACATAATCAATGGAATAATTGGAAACAAACAGGGACATGAAACGGATAATACTTAAGTTGCACACAATGGACAGGAAAAGAGCAATCTTCCCCTATCGCACCACAATTGAAGTTATTTCACAGTAATCCAGCTTTACCATTGAAATCCATCATCTCCTTTCTTCCAAATCTAGCACCCATGGACATTTTAGGATGCTTCCATGTGTCAGAACATAAGACACCACAGTGGTTTTCAGTTAAAAAACACCATGCCTCCATAATGCATGCATTTGAACATCCAACCAAGATCCTAAATTATGCAAGCCAGACAGTCCCATATATCCATATCCATATCTAAACAACAAAAAGCACTGATGATATGATTTCACAGTCCAAAATATTTCCCACATACCTCAAATGGAAATATGATCATCAAGTGAACATCAAATCGGATTTACTCGTCCAAATCCATTAAAATTATAATTGTGACCTAGTTTTAGAAAGCTCCTAAATGGCCCTGGTTTATTTTCTTAAAAATACAAAACTACAAAAAGGCTCATGGAAAACAAGCACAGTATAATGCTTCAACTTTCCAGATTGGAGTGAAATTAGAGGTGACAATTTTGAACACAACAAGATAACCCAAACCGACAGACACAAATTAAATGGGCTTCGGTTAGGCATAAATGGGTTTAGGTTGTAATTGTATCTAACACGAATAATATTCAGGTTAGGTTTGGGTTGACCATTCACAATCCATCTAACCTGTGTAACCCAATTAAAAATATAATATTAATAAATATTAAAAATATATAATAGTTAATTGTATAATATATTTTATTCATCTAATCAGCTTAATATGAAATGATTCGACATGCTTATAACACGTTATTTATTTTAAATGATTTTAAGAGGGGTGAGTTCAAACATGAATAACATAAATTTCATGTTAATCGTGTTATTTTTAGTCTAAATGAGATAATTCAATTTGGTTAGCTCATTGAGTTTATGCCAGTTGGACATGTCATTTCATGATGCAGATGTTGTATATTTAAAGTTAGAATGGATTGCCAGGTCGGGTTTGGGTTGACTCCATAAATGGATCGGGACATGTCAACCTGTTTAATTAAATGGATTGGGCTAGGATTAAGCTGTGTCAGGTCAAATGGAATGGGTTGGATTTAAGCTTAAACGGATTCATGGGATAGTCAAGCCAACACGAAATCGACCAGTGAACCCGAACTGCCACCTCTAAGTGGAATGATATAAAATTCCACTTAATAAATCACTACAAGCAATACAAATTCCCTTAAAACTCCTGCACCCCAGACAGGAAACCCTTCAATGCTACTAAGAAACAACCAAAAGCATCACAGAAGATTCAGTTAATGATTAACATAAAAGGCCATTCAATAAAATAAAAAATGATTGTGGTAAATAAGAAATAGAACATAGGAGAACCCAAAAAAACAAAAAACAGAAACTAAAATAAAAATAAAAAAATAAGCACCTTGATGACAAGCGCGATCTAGAAATAGAGCGGGAGTGTGAAGGAGCAGACAAAGATTGATATCTTGCTGGCGAGTGTCGAGAATCTTTACCTTTCCAAGATCCACTGCACAGAGATTCGCCAAGTAACAAAAAGCTGACACTCAAATATTACAAGAAGATTAACTTTTGTGGCATAATAAACCTCCGGCTCCGACTCCTACTGTAACTTCGACTACGACTGGGGCTACGGCTATAGCTTTGTCCCCTGACTGGAGATAAACTATAGCTCCTGGAACGGCTAGAATCATATTCCCTAACCTGCAAAATAAACAAGTAATAAACTCCGTGTGATCTATAAAATATTGGAGAAATAATATGGCCAGTGTAAACCTTACACGAACATATGACCGGCTAAATGCATTGTGAAACTCAGAATCATCAAGTTTCTTTATCTGCCGAAAGAAATAAGGGATTTAGTGAGCAAATAATTCATGAAAACTAATTATATTAACTTGTTCACAATTTCACCAGAAACAGATTATAGGAGCCTAACAAATAAAAAGGAAAATCCAAAGGCGATCTTACTGCATATCTCATATCATCATAATTTGTGTAATCCACAATCCCTGTGGTGCCTATGATACCACCACCAGAGAGACGTTTAGAAAACAATATAAAACTGATAGCAATGCAATGTTAAAGGTTAAAACTAGAGTGTCTAGGACAACAGGCACAGAATTTATTGACAATGTTTAAAATAACATAAAAAATACACATTAATCTTCCATTGTCAGATTAATCAGTACTAATATGAATAATTAATACTGCTTACCTCTTCCCTCACGAAAAACTTGAGAAAAACAGACATCTCCAGCCCGGCGCATGTGATCCTGAGTAAAATATATGTAAGTTCAGAAGCATATACAATTAAATATGCTTAGAAGGGGCTCCTCCGCAAAAGTTTGGGCCACACATGTGGTAATGACTCTCAAGCCCGGCATTAATAGGATTCCAGGCCACTCATGTGGGTTGATCTCTTTAATAAAAAATACTTTAATAAAGCCAATGAAAACCTTTAAATCTTGCCAGGATGCAGAAGAGGGCAGCCCAGTCACTAACACTGCAGGCAGACATACAAAATCAAATTAATGCCAAATTAATAATTCAAAAGGAAAAATAATACAGAAGACACGACTATGTATGGGTACACACCACGGTAGTCAGAACGACGAGATATCCCACGACTACCTCTGCCACTGCTGTAATTTCCATATCGATCTGAAGATGAAGACTGCCGATGTCCCCCGTGTGAAAATTCAACCTGCCAGAAAATGGAATTAAACAATGAAAAATTAAAGATCTCTACCTGTAACTAATCAATAAGTGCCCACTGAGTGAAAAATGACCAACCCTCAAGCTGCAACCATCAAAATCATAGCCATCACGACCACGTACAGCATATTCAGCATCCCGGGAATCATCAAACTTTAAAGGGAAAAATGATTCCGTGAGTACGTACATGGGTGCACGCGCACAACATTGAACGTTATTTTGGAGAAATGTTAAAATCATAAAACAGTAAAAATTCACCTCAACAAATGCATAACCTGGAGGTCGTAATGGTACCTTCAAATCAATGTTGACAATGGGTCCATACTGCAATGTCAATAAACATATGATACAACATCACCCCATCCAAACCAGAAACTCATCCAGGTTCGAGCAGCATGGCCCGTACAAATCAATCTACTGAAAAATATTGAAAGCAAGAACAATATAGTAATTGAATGCATTGGCACGATTAGAGAAGCTATACAAACACGAAGCTGCATCCAAGCACAGGCCCTCATTCCCAGCACGGCCGCATGGTTCTGACCTGATAGGAAAACAAACTCACGCCTGAAGATCATCCACACTTACTAATTTGATCAGCACAGTCACATGACCTCATGGGCATACATACAAAGGGTCAATAAAATTTGACTAGTCAACACACTCAGCGGATCTGTAGAAATGCTACATGCAATTTAAGAAAACCCCATGCAGCTCAGCGGAGTGTCATAAAACTTTTAATAAGGTGAAGCAGAACAGGAGTAGGCTAGAAGTAACATCTGGTAAACCAGGGAATATAGTTATCAATCACTGAATCCCGTACCTTGTAAAACAGATCCTCCACCTCTCTCTTGCGAATGTCCCCGGGAAGATTCCCCACGTAGATTGTCCTACTTTTATGTCTACTCATCGTTCCTGGACATACGTCGACTAATCAAAATCAACACAACAGTAAACATTAACAGCTCGTTTGGCAAGAGGGATTGGGGGAGAAAATAAGATATATGAGGGGGGGTGAATTGATTTCATCCGTTTGGCAATCCTAAATAAAATCGGAAGAAATTATGTGGGAAGAAATGAGGGAGGGAGCGGAGAGATTAGGGCTCCGGAGAGGTGACCCAGACGAGAAAATATCAACTGGTCGAAAGTAACACTGCAATAAACATGGATTCTCCGTGACGATAAACGACAAAATGTTAGACAGGCATTTGAAAGCGTGGGTTGAAAAGTGAGTCAAACATTTCAAGAAAAGGCAAAATCAATAGCAGGAAAAGGAATTTTCTGATAGCAGAAATAAACATTGGGTTCCTTCGGCCTTCGAGATAAGCATCGCAGCACACCTGAGAAAAGAGCACGGCCTGGCGATGCGACGTGGAAGTGGAGAGATTAGGGTTCCGGAAGGCTGAAACCCCAGAGTAACTCGAAGGAGTGATATGAGGGGAAATAAAAAATGGATAATTTTGAATTATTTTGTTTTGCTATGTTAAATTGAATTAAAATATAAGGATGAATATGTGTTCGTTTTGAACCACTTTGAGTCACCGTCAAAGGTTTCAAGTTTGTATTCGATTTCAAATTATATGTTATAATACCCCTTGAGTTGCTTGAGTTGGTGAAACTAAAACCATGTTATAGTGTCCCCAATCCAGATCACGACACCGGAGGTGGAAATACTACAAATGACAACAAACCACATAAGCAAAATGGATAAATCATTAATACAATACCATATAGATAGTATTAGCTAGAGATGCATCACAAGGCGTGCAAGTGAATATATGTAATTTCACATGAGTCGTACAAAAGTAAACTAGATCACATGTAACGTTCTGACCCCAGTTACTCAGAGTCGGTACATTATTTTAATACATTGACATGATTACAAGGAATCAAGTCCCGAATGACCGATCGGTTTAGCAGTCTTGGAAAATAGATTACATATATGAATGTTACATTACACTTTATAACATAAAAAACAACATAAATAATCCTTTATGAACGTCATTATTCCCTTGGCTTAACCCTGCATATCAATCACAATACACTTCTTTGAATTCTGGGAAAAATAAAACACAGAAAGGGGTGAGCTCATGTGCTCAATAAGGATAAACAATACAGTGGAAACTTTCAAAAATAAGCATAAACATTTAAGGCAATGTATAACTAAAACAAAACCCTTTTAAACTTGAACTTCAGCAGAATATGGAAAAAATAAAATGAAATAATGTCATTTACTTATTCACATGGATATTCTACTAGTCGAATAATCACATGCAATATCAATAACCACTTTCATAATGAGGGAATGCATAATGTCATATTATCATAACCCCACAGTCAAGGCCTTGTGCCAATACTACAAATAAGATTTTGTCAAGGCCTTGTGCCAAGACACTAGTTTGTCTCATGAGACCTATCGATGCATCGAGGAGCTATAGCGGGCTCCACCCGTCACTTACTAAGTCCAATGCATTCCTCATATGAACAGGTTTAAACATAACATAAACATTCGTATTAAAGCTATCATACGAAATGTCAATACTTTCTCCATAAACCATGAATGCTATAAAAATAACACATCCACAGTCAAACATATCACAAAACCTTCAATGCAATATGAAAGTTTTGTGTCATAATAAATCAACTTCAAAACAAGTTTAAAATTCATTAAAGGATTTTAACATAGATGAAAATGATTTGTAAAACTCTTTGAGAAAAATATCCCCTTTTCATGAAAACATTTAAAAGTCACATAATTTAGAAAGGAAGACATTTAAAGACATTTTTGAATCGAAGTGTCTCATACCACTGGTTGCGCCCAAATTTACCCTACAGGTATACGGTCGTTGTAGTACAGGTAGGGGTCGAATCCACAGGGACCGAAGAAGGAACCTAAAGACACTCTGATCTTGGAAGGATTTGGCTATGAAGTGGCCAACTATTTAGATTGAATTGATTTGAATAACTACTGATTTACTTTAAAGAAAATAAATTAAAACATTCAATTACTTAGTCTAAAACAATTAATGGAGATGAGTTGATCATAAGTTGTTACTAGGGTTAGATTGGATGCATTTATTTTCTTATAACATTTGTTTCACTAATTCAAGATGTATCCAAAAAATGATACAATTTCTCAACATCATTCACCAATTTAATCCCTACACCATTTTAAGGCTAATCACCAATGCACTTGTAGGATCAAGTTAATGATCACTCCAAGGAATTGGATCACACTAGCACTCAAAATGTGTCATTGTTAAAGTTGGCGAAGACGAAAAGAAAATAAATCATCAAATGGAAATCTTAAAATAATGAAATGATTATGAATTTAAGATCATAAAATAACATCCAATCTACCCCATGCAACTCCCTAGGACCAACCCATAAGCGGCTAGCCCTCCATTTATGCTATTCAAAAAATGGAAGCGAAAAGTCGACTTAAAGAAGCGGGATTGAAGAAGCAAAAACAACAACAAAAATGATCACTCCACCGTTGTGTGAATAAATTTCACAAGATTTGGTGTGAATAAATTCACACCTTGAAGCAACGGTATCAAAGTGATAATAAGAAGAACATAAAAAGAGAAGAAGAAGAACTTTAATTAAGAACTAATGTGATTCAAACGACTTACATGAGAATGAAGAACGATTACAAAGGCAATTTGACATAACAACATTACAGTGAAAGTAAAACTCCAAGCTCCTCAAATCCTCAATCCCTACTGCCTTAAATAGGAATTTTTGAAGCCTTTGGCCGAGCTCCCATCATCTCATGTGCCTTTAATTAATTTTGTTGGAGAAAGGTGGGTGGACATTTAATGCATAAGAGACTTTTCAACTCTTGCCTCGAAGTGGAAGCCAGCTTTCTACACCGAACAGAAGCACCGAAAGAACCATCTATAAGTTCGAATTGGAGTGGGACATAGAAGACTTAAATGAATCCCCAGATGTCCCCTAATATCCTGTAAAATTTCAGCCCAAAAGACTTTGTGGTTCGGGAGATATGATTGAAATAGTGGGCTGTTTTTCTGGGCCGCAGAATTTGGCCCAGAATTGCATCTTCAACTTGGGCCGCCTTAATCACCACCATGTAGGACTAATTAGCACTAGCTCCAGAAGAATAATTTGTTCCCCTATATGTATTATAACCTCCAGTGAAATTTAGTCTTCATTGAACCTGTATTGTGGGCCCCACATTCTCATCAGCGGGATGATATCCAATATGCCTTCTCCAGATTTGTTTCCTTTAATCGCCAAATATCTTCATCATACTTTATGAATAATCCATTGATCCCTAAATAAAAATTGTTCATAATTAAGTGTATATCCATTTCACAAAATATCAAATTAAAATATAGATAGTTACATTCTTTAAAATCAGATGAAACATTGGGCCTAAATTGGTGCACATTAGGCATGAAGTGCACAAATGATGAGAATGTGTGTTCAAAATGTAAAATGCACTAAAATGGTATTTATGAATAGCAAGGAACATGAAAACTACATATATTAGCAATGAATATTAGCCTCTTACAGTGGCTAATCACACCTCCCAACTTGAGTTTTGCTAGTCCCGAGCAAAATATATCTTACAAAAATGAAATTCAAATGACCTTTTCCAAAAACATTTTAATACACATTGCTCACCCAAAGACCTCATACCAAAACAATTATGAATCCCATCAACATAATTTAAAACAAGATAAGTTCAGAGGCATAATACAAGCCCAAGCCCACTCCTTTGTTCAAATTCATCGCCATATTTCATCCAATTTCAATTAAGCATGACGAAGTGTTGTGCATCACAATAGATATGGGGGTTCATTTTCATTCAAAGGGAGAAAGATGGAAGTGCTAGGAAGAATGGAATTTTAATATCAACATGAGTATTCATTTTTTTTTTCTTTTTTTTCTTTTTTTTTTCAATTTTTCTATGGTAATTTAAATCGAACTCAATCGAGTCAACCCATGTAGCAAGACTTTGCCGATGACTCCCAAGCTCAAAGACCTTAGGGCACTAAGTGAAGCTCACATACTCGGGCATCATCTCGAGTTAACTCAATCAAAAACAAATTCAAATTACCACAAATAGAGATAAAATGCCCAACTCCGGGCCAGAAAACTATAGAGTCGCGATCCCCAAGTGCCGAAAGCCACACATTAAGTCAATCCATTGCTCTACGCGCAATTGATTTTTTTTTGATTTTTTTTTGAATACTCATGTTAAAATTAAAATGATCACCAAACCTATGACATTTATTATGGGTCCCCAAGAACTCAAACTAAAACCCCACAATCTAGAGGACATGCATTGTGTTTTTTTAAATGGATGAAAATATAACGGTGAAAAATTACATTAGACAACCACACTTTCCAAAATCTATGCACATGAACCTGAACTTGCATTAAAATCAGAATCAAGGCATGAAAAATTATTTGATATCCAATTTCAGAGATTGAAATGTGTGTTATCATGTTCGAAATTTTTCCTTCCACGCATTTTTTTTGCACATAAGATCAAAATGTTAATTTCATCTCCCCCAACTTAAAATAACATTGTCCCCGGTGTTTAAAGAAAAGAAAGATTAGAAGGGGTAGAGGAGAGGAGTTCAAAGAGGAAATTGAAAATGATAAACATGGAGCAAATTCACCTGATTTTTGAAGTTGAAGTTAATGATGCTCCAGATTACTCTTTTGATCTCTTGGGATATGTATGCACCTCCTTGATCGAATATGTATCACCCAAAATAGCCACTGAACCATATAAAGAAGAACAAACCAAACAAAACAAACAACACAACAATTTATTTAAAAACAAGTATCAACATTTTTATGGGTTTCCTTTTTTTTAAAATTTTAAAAATCAAAACGATGATACATTGTCTTCTCTTAATTTTCTGGGTAAGGTATTACTCAAGGATCACACCACGTGACACAGGTGAATATGGTGCTCCCCTTTCATACTCATCCTTACTCATAAAATAAGAACAGGTCAATAGTACGAGGTACTAATTAAATGAAATAAAACATGAAAACCACGAGTTTCCTCCCATGTAGCGCTTTTGTTTAACGTCGCTAGCTCGACATGAACCCCCTAACTTACCCAATACCAACTTTCAACATTTTGAGGACTCCATGTTTCTCCACTTCAACATGATTGATAATGTGTATCCCTTGTGGCTGGTAAGAATATTTTGAATTTGATTCATGAACAATCCTATTTTTTGAAAGGAATGGGAAAATCCAAGGAATGTAAGAAATGGTTGATCCAGTTTCCACTATAGTCTTTCCAAATACATCAATGATCATTACAAAATTATTTTTTTCAAGAGAAGAATGAACTCCAATTTAAAGGTCATGATTATACCCTATAAAGGGATACTTGAGAGGGGAATGAAGGACAATGATTTTGAGCTCGTTCTGGATAAGGCAATCAAACACAGGTTGAGATTTTGAATCCAACTCAGTTTCATTTTTCAAATTTCTCAACAAAATTGGTTCCTTTTGAATAGAAGATTCATCCTCCAAATTGGAAAGATCAATGTTAGGAATGGTTATGGACTCAAGGTTTTTAATTTCTCTCAATGGTTCAGTGAATGATGTTTTTGAAAAATCATCAATAGAGTTATATATAGGATACTCAATCCATGATGTCAAATTTTTCTCATTTGAATCCAAAAAATCAATTTCATCCTCATTTAGAGACCCTCCATCAATTTCGTGATTCAATTCCCCTACCCCAAATCCAAAGGTTGGTTATTCAATAAATTCATGAGTGGTTTTTTCGAAACTAGATGCTCCACATAAGGTTTTAGAAGGTACAGTTGGTGTAGGGATGAGTTCCTTACAAGATTAATGCATTGTAGTTCTAATCTTAAAGATGATAACTCAGAATTAATTATCTCCATTTGATTACACAATTTTTCAATCAGTGTTTGAGGAATAGAATTTGTATAAGTTTGAACATCATGGACTTCCCCAAGATTGATCTCCTCAACCATCCTTGAGAGGGATGGAAATTTATCCTTTGAATATTCATCATCCCAATGATTGTACATGTTCGCAGGTGTGTGGTAATTAATCAAGGGTTGATCAAAGAAAATTTCTAATTTAGGTGCTTCCCAATATTGATTTTCCATTTGATTATAGCATGAGTTTGTGACATGGTAATTTGGAAGATACTCCATTGGACAAGACAGAAAGTTGGATCCTAAATTTTCAGAACACGCACAAACAGAAAGGGGTAAAGATAAGAGAGATGGGGGTGAGAATAGAGAATGTGGGGTGAGAAAAGGATGATAGTGTCTAAGATAACTTACTTGGGTCCCAGAAAACGGCGCCAAAATTTGGTTGCGCCCAAATTTACCCTACAGGTATGCGGTCGTTGTAGTACAGGTAGGGGTCGAATCCACATGGACCGAAGAAGGAACCTAAAGACACTCTGATCTTGGAAGGATTTGGCTATGAAGTTGACAACTATTTAGATTGAATTGATTTGAATAACTACTGATTTAATTTAAAGAAAATAAATTAAAACATTCAATTAATTAGTCTAAAACAATTAATGGAGATGAGTTGATCCTAAGTTGTTACTAGGGTTAGATTGGATGCATTTATTTTCATATAACATTTGTTTCACTAATTCAAGATGTATCCAAAAATGATATAATTCTTCAACATCATTCACCAATTTAATCCCTACACCATTTCAAGTCTAATCACCAATGCACTTGTAGGATCAAATTAATGATCACTCCAAGGAATTGGATCGCACCAGTACTCAAAATGTGTCATTATTAAAGTTGGCGAAGATGAAAAGAAAATAAATCATCAAATGAAAATCTTAAAATAATGAAATGATTATGAATTTAAGATAATAAAATAACATCCAATATTCCCCATGAAACTCCCTAGAACCAACCCATAAGTGGCTAGCCCTCTATTTATGCTATTCAAAAAATGGAAGCGGAAAGTCGACTTAAAGAAGCGGGATTGAAGAAGCAAAAACAACAACAACAAAAATGATCACTCCACCGTTGTGTGAATAAATTTCACATGATTTGGTGTGAATAAATTCACAACTCGAAGCAACGGTATCAAAGTGATAAGAATAAGAACATAAAAAGAAAATAATAAGAACTTTAATTAAGAACTAATGTGATTCAAACGACTTACATGAGAATGAAGAACAATTACAAAGGCAATTTGACATAACAACATTACAATGAAAGTAAAACTCCAAGCTCCTAAAATCCTCCATCCCTACTACCTTAAATATGCATTTTGTAAGCCTTTGGATGAGCTCCCATCATACCATGTGCCTTTAATTAATTTTGTTGGAGAAAGGTGGGTGGACATTTAATGCATAAGAGACTTTTCAACTCTTGCCTCGAAGTGGGAGCCAACTTTCTACACCGAACAGAAGCACCGAAAGCACCATCTATAAGGCCGAATTGGGGTGGGACATAGAAGACTTAAATTAATCCCCTGATGTACCCTAATATACTGTAAAATTTCAGCTCAAAAGACTTTTTGGTTCGGGAGATATGATTGAAATAGTGGACTGTTTTTCTGGGCCGCAGAATCTGGCCCGGAATTGCATCTTCAACTTGGGACACCTTAATCACCACCATGTAGGACTAATTAGCACTAGATCCAGAAGAATAATTTATCCCCCTATATGTATTATAGCCTCCATTGAAATTTAGGCTTCATTGGGCCTGTATTGTGGTCCCCACATTCTCATCAGCGGGATGATATCCAATCCGCCTTCTCCAGAATTGTTTTCTTTAATCGCCAAATATCTCCATCATCCTTTATGAATAATCCATTGATCCCTGAATAAAAAATGTTCATAATTAAGTGTATATACATTTCAAAAAATATAAAATTAAAATATGAATAGTTACATTCTTTAAAATCAGATGAAACATTGGGCCTAAATTGGTGCACATTAGGCATGAAGTGCACAAATGATGAGAATGGGTGTTCAAAATGTAAAATGCACTAAAATGGTATTTATGAATAGCAAGGCACATGAAAACTACATATATTAGCAATGAATATTATCCTATTACAGTGTATAATCAACCACTTTGAAACTTTTGAAAGTAATTAACATTTTAAAACATTCATGTCCATTTAAATAAATCCTTAAAAGCATTTTGAAAACATGAACATTAACGAGAATGGTTTAGAAGAATAAATCTTTAAATCATTTAAAATGATGTTTTAGTAAAAATTCCATTAAAAAGAATCCCTTTGAAAACTATTTTATGAAACATGGACATGGATAATAAATATGTCCCAGTAGATACTTACGTAAAAACAATCTCGGATAATAAAGAGATAGTGAAATTAACCCTTACCAACTTGGTAACTTACGAAACATACACCCCATGAAAGAGGTATCATACAATGAATATGTAAATACACATAAATTAAAGTGTATTTAACAAAGAATACAATTATGGGCAGTACATACACCACACAAAAGGTAATAGTGGTAATATGTCATGAATCTCACGGGAATAAGGAGTGAGATGAAAACCCCTTACCTTGCACTTTTTTTAGTCGAGGGTACGTTTAACCTCCTGTATGAAGACCATAGTATGTTATTAAATTATACCAGAACCATATTAATATTTATGATATCATAAATTATTAATTTATGACTTTACACTACCCATTAATAATAATTTCCATGTTAAATTAACATTTTGGATAATAATCGCTTTCTTTATCGTACTTGTTTTAACTTGTTACTCTTGGTTATATCACTTAGATAATGATTTAAATACTTCCAGAATATAAAAAATGATTTATATATCATATATATTTATAAAATTAATATATATAATAGATATATATATATATATATATATGTGAAATGGAAAACACTGTTTATGGAGACGGTAGTCCGTACGTACGCATAAACGCTGTTTCCGTTTTCATATAGTATCGAACAGAAATAAGTGAATAAGATATATGTAAGTACATAAATAATTATATATATAAATATATATATCTCTATTAGCATTATTATTTCATATATTACATACTTATTAGTAATATATATTTTTATAATCGTCAATGAATGGTGAACTTGGAAATGAATCTCATCGCGTCATGAAGACGGTAATCCACACGTACGCACGAGTGAAAATATCATTATTTTGATATTAAAATAATATATAATTGGATGATATATCATATATACATAATCCTTATTATGTTATATTTATTATTTACATCAAATACACATCATTATTATACCCATCCAAATAATAATGTATTGAATAACAATTACACCACGACGTGGAGATGGTAAGCCGTACGTACGCACATATGGTGACATGTCATTAAAATGATGGATAGAAAAATGAATATGGTTGTAACATATCACAATATATAGAAGATACTGAAGTTATTATTTTAGAATGGAAATAACAAAGAAAGAATAAGTGGAAGAAGAAAGGAACTTGAAAGAGGGGGGTGAAAACATTACCTCTTTTTCGGGTTCTTCCTTTTGATTTGATCAAAAGGGTTCCTTAGGTTGGTTTTATGATCAAAATAAGGCCTCTAGATTGTAGTGAGGATAGTTTAGAGAATATTTGGGTAGGGTTTGGTCGAACCAAAAGGCTTTTAAGGTATGAAGAATTGGTTAGAAGTGGTGTCTTTTTATAAGGGGGGAGGGTCTCTTTAGAAAAAACTTAAAGTATTAATTTATAATAAATTCATATTCGGTTTCTAATGGCTCCAAAGTAAATTATTCAAAGTATAAGGTGGGTATGGGTCTAAATCCACTCAAAAATAGGTTTTAGACAGGTTTGGGTCACATTATTAACCTTATCTTTTAGTTTTAACCCTCAGTTAATTAGTTTGACATTTACCACGTCTCTTTGTATTTTTATATTATATGGTTAATAAACTTACTATAAACTTCCAAGAGAAACTCAAGTAGATCATTAATGACATATATAATATTATTTAAGCCCTTTGGCTGAACCTTACATTTTTATGAATATTATATCAACCAATAATATTGTATTTGTTTTAAATATTAATTTATGTCAATTTTGACACTATCTGGTATTTTGTTTTTGTGAAAGTCATCACAACTTGATTACTTAGAACAAGATACATTTAATCATCCCTAAAATTTCAAAGTCACCTATAAAATTCGTGGATGTCATAAAAACTTTGAAATTATATTTATTTTAATATTTATAATACCATTTATTTGATTCTTTCATTAATAAGGTAATTACCGCATCATTATCATTGTGTCATAAATAAATTTAATTATTTAATGTCTAAAAATTATAAATAAAATACCATGATTTAGGAAATATTTTTATATTTCTAATGAATTTTTATAGTCGAATTTATCTTATGTATAACCCTATATTAAAAATGGTTTAGTTGATAAACTTTGAATTTAACACTTTTAACTCTTCTTTAAATTAAATAATAATAAATGTCCTAATCTAATCCAAGTGGACCTAAAAGGTCATATTTTATTCCTAAGGTTGTTTTTGGTCGAATTACACTTATCCAATAGAATTAGGACATGTGTTAGAGTAATAATAATATCATTTTTACCCTTAATTACCCTATTTACTTTTAACTGTGGTAAATAAAAGTAAAAAGTTACTATTCACCAAAAATTATTTTTATCTTATTGAACCACATTTATTCCTTAATATTAACCGTGTCTCTCAGATTTTTGAAATTCAACTCACAGAAGCGGTAAAATTAAGTTTTATGTGAATTTACAAATTCTCCTAGGAGGTGGGTAAAAGACGGTGAAAAGTTCAATAAAATTTTTATATATCTAAAATTATTATAAACTGACTCTAATGAATTACATTGAACTTATATAGGTATTATGTATCTATTTTTACCTAAAATAAATTTAAATAAAATAAATAACTATTTAAATAAAAATTCAGTTTTAAACTATAATTCAGTGTTTTTCACTATTCATAAAAAATTAAAAGTTTTCAGAAAAATAACAAAAATTCACCCTAGGCTAATTTTGATATTCCAAATCAAAAAATGAAGTATATTTTACCAAATTTAAAACATATAAGTTTTATTTATTAATTTAAAATTAATTCTCGTAGTCAAAACAAATAGCGTGTTTTTAAGAAACAATAACTATCAAAAGATTGACACTTGTTTATATATAATTTCAATGTGAAATTAATTCCAATGACCAACATTGGATTAAAGGGTAAAAATATAATCTAATTATACTTCTAAATCATTAAAATGTATAATTTAACACTATAAATTATTTCGATTAAAAAAGTTTTTTTCAGTTAAAATATAGTATTTTTCACTATTCACCCGAACACGAAAATTATCAGAAAAACACCAAAACTTTATTGAAACTAAATTATTATGTCCCGATTCTAAAGAAGAAGTTTATTTTGTCAAATTGAATATATAAAAGTTTCAAATATTTGATTTAAAAAGGTTTGTCTATTAAAAGGTGGTAAAATTGCATTTTTTGAAAAATACTTCTTTTATCTAAAAAATGTATTTGTTCTTACATTATGTCTAAGAAACTCATAATATGGATTCTAAAATTACAAGGATTATATAAAGTTCAAAATTCAGTTAATACTATTTATAACCACTTTTGAACGGCTAATTTGGTAAGTCATGGTGCGCTAGAACTCGGTGTTGTGTGTAGTGCAAGTTATTGGATTACTTTGAAAATATAACGTACTATGAAATCTTGGGGTGTTACATCACCCATGGTCTGATTGTAAACAAAAAAGTGTAAAAGAACAAAAACATCATCATGACACTAGGATCCACCTAGTTCGGCTTCAAAATCCATTAGCGCCCCACCTGTGCATCCACTGCACCTCCAACTGGCTATGTACTGGTCGCAGGGCCCTTGCCTTTGTGCCATGCATCATGAAGTATGCATGTGTCTCGAAGGGCCCGTGCAAGTTATGAGTATGAATTCAATAGGTCACTACCAACAGTGTCTTTGTATAATATCCACACATATATGAGCGTGTGCAAACTTCAATATACAACATCCAATACGAAGAACACAATTCACTCCACCCTGCGCTCGTCTGACCATGGGTGAGCACCCTAATAACTTCGATCAGTGCTAGAGTGGGATGTTGCACCCACTCTAGGGAGAACGATGCATCACCCCTCATCTCATGACCAAGCAATGTGTCATCTGCACACTCATGCCCCCTGATGAACATGACATCATTGAATCACGTTCCATAACCACCCACCACACTCCCTCACTAAAAAGCCCAAGACAGTTTTGTATATGGTGAACATTTTGTGCAATGTCTCAAATTTTTTGTGTATTATTTTTAAATATTATATGGAATTAATTTGAGATAAGGCTTTGCGATGACGTGCAATTCCGAGACCCAGAGTGCCCAGAATAAATGTTTAAAATAAATTAAACTTTTAAATAGCGCGCACAAGCAGTTTTTTCAAAAAAAATGGAATAACTTTTAAACGAGTATCTGGATCAGAAATCTGAGGGCACCGTTGCGTTCAAAGTAGCGACTTTACCTTATGTGAGATCTAACATCGACCAACACAGGTCGACTGCAGAAGTTAACTTTTTTGAAATTTTAAGGGAAATAAAAAAAATTAATAATTTATTTTATTTTAAATGTTTTAATGATGCAACAATGCATTTTATGGTTTTAAATAATTAAGAACCTAGGGTTAGGCTCATAAAACTAGAAAACTCCCTGGAAATCCTCTGGAGCTTTGGAGAGAAGCCACCCTTGGAGAATTCTCGACGAATGATGACGAACGACAACGCGTGGATCGTTGCGCTGCAAGATCGGATCTCATCGACGACGACGACAAATCCACCCTTCATCGACGATCGAGGTAGGGGTTGTTATTTTAATTGTGTTTTCCCCGTTCTTTGATTTAACGACAAACGTGGATCAACTCACAAACAGGTTGACCCATGGTTTAGTCGTTCTTACAGGAGGGTTTAATTTGCGGGTTTTGATTTGGGAGATTTGTTCATGTTTGTTTCATTCTGCTTGATCCTTCTAACGGGAGCGAATCAACATCGTAACGAACAATGACGAAGGTTCATTCCTCGATTTTTTATACGAATTTCTTCTCCCCTTTAACCCACACGTTCTTCACATTCTTCATGGGGTTATCAACAACTGATCGTTTCACATTAGTCTCATAATGCAATGATCCCAAATTATATATCTGACATCGTGACAACCCAACGGAGGTGTGACAACAATGGTGGTAGACGAATTAACACGGTTCAGAAAAAATCGTTCTCCGACCGTTCTCTGTGTGGATGATCGAAACGAGTTTTTGAAGCTAATCAGACACCTAAAACTTACAGAATCAGTGTTGCTATGATAGGACGACCCATGAACTTCAGTTTTGAGGTGTTTGAATGACCAAATCGAAGGATTTAAGATCACCTGAAGTGTTGGATGAAGAAATGAGATTCTGGAAAATCGCGCAGAACACGGTGTGTTCTCCGAAGAACATGACATGTGGGGCCGACTCAGTAGTGGTTAGGGTCCCACGTTGCAGAAAGCGATGAAATGACATGTGACCCCTGTCACACGACGTGTGGGTCCTTACACAGGACTCGACATGTATCTTAGACGATACACGGATACGAGGTGGAGTACACAACATGTACTCCACCACACGACCAGACAAGGCCGGTTACGCGGGTTACCCCGTGTACCAGTACAAGGGTTGGTAGACATGGGTTGAAGTCGTGTACGGTCACATGACCAGCGTACACGGAGCGACCCCCGGATAGTAGGACGTTATGTGTTACTCTTCTAAACGTTGTGTATATCTTTTCTACATGACATGCTCTTTTCGACACAGGTCATTGTACACGGACAGTACCTGGGGTCAGAGGACACGACGTGTGACACCTCTACACGCCATGTACTTTCTTGTACATGGATTGATCTCCTTGTCCACTGTATCTTGGACAAATTTTGTTTGGGTTAGTTTCCCCCTTGCTCGTTCCCTTGAAGGTCAGGTATCATCTCCTATCCACAGGAGTATGAACCCTTCAATATGACTTTCTGGATAGGGTCAAGAATCCCCTCCGAGAGGCCCAAAGCAGGATCCCTTATCCATTATTGACCCTTGGTAGAGTCATGTATCGGCACGAACACTCTTATAGGACGTCTATCCTCTACTTATCAGGTGAATCTGGATGAGTTATGGTATACCCTAAGGCCCTGACAATGATCCTCATCCGTGTATCATGATCTTCCCACCCAGGAGTGTGTTCTCCTAGAATGAGTATATATGTTCTCTCTTCAGATCTATCAATGCATCTATCTCTCTCGCAACACTTCCCGACAAACAATACTTCTCAGACGAACATCATTAGAGCTATCAGACTCGTGGAGTGAGTTCTCCCGGATGAGTGCTTCATGAAATCTTTAGAATGGATCCCTAGCATGGGTATGTGGGTTGTTGTGACTTACCTCTAGACTACGGGTCTAGGTTTTGAGTATATCTGGATGTTTCTCCTCTTATATGTTCTGTAGACATACTGTGTAGAGTTGACTGTACCTTTACTTTGTGTATTTCTTTGTGGTTTTTAGGGTCTTCTACTCAGTATTGTTATACTCACCTCTGCATGGGCTTTGCCTGCACGTGTCATGTCTTATGCAGACAAGCGACCTTTTGACGGAGTCCAGGGTATACTAGGACCAGACTGAGCTTTGTGTGCTCCCCTATAGGCTGAGGTGTTCCTTTGGCATCAAGCAACAATCACAATACCTTTCTTGTTTACAGGTTGGACTTTGTAGTTTGTAGACTCTTTCTTTTGGTGGGCTTGTATTTTGGCCCAGTTACTTTTCTGCACTTTACTTTCTGTTGTACTTTGTTGGTTGGGTTTAGTTGTATGCATGCATTTTTATTCCTTATTTCTTTTTACATTTCATCATTTGTGGGTTTGGAGATGCGCGTGTGTGTACATGTACTTAGGCAATGCCTCCCATGTTAGTGATATGCCTACTCGGTGCAAGTCACCAACCCCTGGCCTATTGGAGGAGGGCTTGGGGAGTCGCGACGTGAGCCTCATTGGGATGGGTCATGACAAAGTAGTATCAAAGGTGGTCAGTTCTACCTTGAGGACCAAGAGTTTGTGAGTTTTGGTTTGGGGCAACAATGTTTAATGTTCTGAGTTTGAATTTCAGTCTAGGGACTCCAGTGTTGGTGTGGGCGGCCGACGTATCCATACACCAGGACTCTGATAACCTACTTTTAAACTCGGTACATGAAAACACTAGTTGCAAGGAAACAAAAAGAATAATACATGCATCATATAGGAATGGGTTGTGGTTTCCATGTCCTTTTGTGTCAGATATCACTACTAGAAAATGAAGCTACTGCCACGGACCTATAGCCACGATTTTCAAAAATGTGGCTATAATCTATTTTTTTTCGAAGGCCTATAACCACAATTTTCCAAAACCGTGGCTATAGGGTTCCCGCGCTTCCGCGGGAAAAAAATTCCTGCCAAAAAATTGGTAGGAAGGCCTACTGCCATGGTTTTGTGGCCATTTCCATGGTTTTTATTAATATATATATATATATATATCATAATATATACATATGTACGGGAAGTGTTTAGCGGTGTTGTGGTTAGCATCGTAGGTTGGAAAATGGGAGGTGTAGGGATCAAAACTTGGCGGGCACACACTACTGGAAATTCCTTCTATACCAACGCCTATATCCCAACGGTTTAGAAAATCCATTGGGATAGGTTTCCTATACCAACGGTTTGTTAAAAAACATTGGTATAGTAATTGTTAGAGTGTTTTTCCCCAACGGTTTGGAAAACTATTGGGATAGGCCCGGGTAGAGACACCTTTACCAACAGTTATATATAACCATTGGGATAGGTGGTAGTTTTTCCAACGGTTTCAAAAACAGTTGGGATAGGTGATAGGTTCCCCCCTTATGCCAACGGTTCATGGAACCGTTGGTATAGGTATGATATTTATCGACGATTTTAAAAAACCATTGGGATAGAATGCCATAAATGCAGCCCCGATTCAGATCGGAATCCTCCCACATTGCGCCCTAAATGAGAGCTCCCTTCTAGCGTGCAAACCCTTCTACCGAGAAACTGATTATTTGTTCTTCCACATCAAATCTTTAAGTTATGAGTTTTATGTTCTACCTCCATTTATTCCATTTATCATTATGATTTCTTTGATGACACGTTTTTTTTGATTATCCATAAAGGAAAACTCCCCTATTCTTTTCAAACCCTTCTTCCCAAACTACGATCCGTCCTTGATTCACATGTCATGATTTATTTTTCAAGGCAATGGGAGGGGTGGTGTGCAATGGGAGGGGGTTGTCTATGGGGGGGGGGGGCTGTGTAGTGGGAGGGGGTTGTAGGGGGTGTTGTGCAGTGGGAGGGGGTTGTGGGGGGTGGAATGGGAATGGGGGGGGGGGGGGGTTGTGCAGTGGGAGGGGGGTTGGCTGGGCTACAGGGGGGATGTGCAATGGGAGGGTGGGAGGGTGGGGGCTATGCAGTGGGAGGGGTATTTAGGGGGGTTGTGCAGTGGGAGGGGGGCTATAGGGGGTGTGTAGTAGGAGTGGGGGGGTTGGCTGTAGGTGGGTTGTGCAGTGGGGGGGGGGGGTGTGTAGGGTGGGGGCTGCAAGGGGTGAGGGGGGATGTACAATGTGGGGGGTGGGGGCTTCAGGGGGAGGTGAGGGAGGGGACTGTAGGGGGATGTAGGGGGGGTTGGCTGTAGTGGGGGATGTGTAGTGGGAGGGGTTGGCTATGGGGGCAGGTGTAGGGGGTATGTAGTGGGAGTGGGGGGGGGGGGGGTTATGTAGTGGGAGGGGGTGGTTGTGTGGGGGTTGGTTGTGGGGGGGGGGGGTGTAGTAGGTCCGATTTCTGACCTAATCCAACCTCCTCCTGATGTATTCTCGGCCGTAAAATACCTTCTAGCCAAAGATCCTTCTTCAATCAAACAAATTTTTATTTCTACACTTCAAATTAGTAAGTGTTATCTTAGTTTTAATGTTCTTCCTCTTTTTATTTTATGTTTTATGTTTTGATTTCAGTTAAATTAGAGTTATTTCTGTTGGAGTACCGAACCCTTTGTTTGTTTTATGTTTTTTTGTTCTACACTTCATACATCATAAATGGTATGTTTAGTGGGGTTTGTTTAGTGTAGGGGGTAAAGGGTTTGTTTTATGTTTTTTGTTTAGTGGGGGGTGGGTTGTTCAGGTGGGGGGGGGGGGGGGGTCCAAGGGGGGTGGGGTGGGTTGTCCTGGACACCTCGTACCCCCTGGACAACCCCCCACTCTAGGAAAGCCCCCGCACCCCTTGGACCCCCGACCTCCCTGGATAGCTTCGCCACCCTCGTGGACAGCCCGCCCACCCCCCTGGACAGCCCTGCCACCTCCGTGGACAGCCTTCCCACCCCCTGGACACCTCGTACCCCATTGGACAGCCCCGCCACCCCCGTGGACAGCCTGCCCACCCGCCCCATGCCCCCCGAACAACCCCGTCTACCCCATGGACACCCCTCCCCCCGTGGACAGCCCCCA